>BSBK01009749.1:0-124101 GCA_027943335.1 Chamaecyparis obtusa
TATCTAAAAATTCTGCCAAAGTAGAAGCACTCAATAGTAGTAGTAGTATGACCAATCATCCAGTGAGGAGAAAACATGTAGGGTAATTCATCATCATCCTCCCACCAATGTAAGGCCGCCACTAAACCTAATTGCGATCATCTATCTGACACCGACAATAATCAAGATGACCCAAGTGGTGCTTTACAACCATAACACTATATAGGAAGAGATAAAGGAAACCATGTTGTCTAATCCTGTCAGAAATGGGCCTAGTAATGGAAGATGCTCCCATATCCACAACTATAGAACAATTGCACCGGTTGACAAGGAAGCACTCTCCTTGTAGACTACCTCATGAAAATCATGGTAGAGTTGTGAAAGGATGCATGAACCCCAGTCAAAGTGTCAAGGATGAGCAAGAAAATCCTCCAGAATCTTGCCCCAACCAACTAAAAAACCATGACCTCACCAGTCGGGAAGTAGTTAACCACCAATCACTACACCAAGTACCATTGGCAAGGTAGGAAATGAAGCAAATTGAGGTCAAGTGATAGTATCATCATCAATAGACTTTTCCCTAAACACTAGTTGGCAGATAGTAGAATCATATACAGAATCATAATAAACTAACTCACCCCTGCATGGGATACAAAGTAATCTATACACGTCCTCACATGTGATAGTCATCTCTCCATAAGGAAAATGGTATGTATTATGGTCAAAGTGCCATCAGTTCGCCACTACAGTCAAAAAACCATGGCTCAACTAGAACCGTGGGAGGTCAAGAAGGAAACTCAATCTGCACAACTCAATCACATGGAACTCAGCATTCATAAGTGTCTAACCCAAATCAATAACCCAAGATGCAACTGACTGGATGTAAAGAGTAGGAAAGTTTTCCTGTTAGCAAAACAAAGGAATCATATTAGTATACCATATCAAGGAATTATCTCAAGTGAATCATTCTATCAAAATTATCAAGCAATCACACCCAGTACCATTTGTTCATGTCTCTGTATCCTGAGAATGAAGTAGTAATATCAAATCATATCAGTTTTCACACTGATTGATTTCTCCTATCAATATCCTATCCTAATCAGATTGACAAATCACATTCGTTGGTAACAATTTGCAACTGTTCTTTCCTTCAGGCATTTTCACCATTTCACATCTTCACCCTTCTCAGTCGCGTTTGCGTGGGAGCATTCTCTCCTGCCGCGACTAGCACACCCAACTCCTATAGAAAACTGTCGCTGCTATTTCCCCAAACATCATCCAGGAATAGTAAAAACCTTCTTCTTATCAACTTTTCATAGATCCACGATAGACAATACTCATCCGGGCTACATCTTTCATCACACAGTTGATTGATTTGCAGACCAATTTGCCTTCTGAGACTATGGCCGAGAGTGGGAATAGAACAGTTGTGTGAGACTGTGAGATAGAGCACCAAATCATGCTTAAAGCTATTCTAAGAAATTAAACAATAAAATAATGAATTATTCAGTGCATATTCCAATTTTGGATTGTGACACATAAATAGTTCCAACACATATTCTGGAAATCATTTTGAGGATATGTATCTTCCAAAATTATAGCATCTTCCAGAATTGACTATATCTGGCATTTGGTATTCCAGCACCCAAACGGGCCCTTGAGGACATCCTCATTCTAGTATTCATGAGGCAAACCTGAGAACCTAACCCAAATCAGAGTAGCCATAAAGAAATTGATAGAATAGTCACAGTTTGGAGCCCATTTTTAAAAATCCACTGAAGTTCTACAAAACATCCAAGGACCCCACATAAAACATAATCCAAATCTTATTTATTAGAGACAAAGAAGGACAAAAACCCTTTGGGTAAACCTGCAATGTCCACCTGACCCTTCAAAATCCATCTTTTTTTAGCAAAGGATCTAACCGTTTCAATATTGGGATGAAGGCCCAGGAACTTTCCAAGTAGTGAGAGCTCCATACCAGAGATAGAGTGATCAACTAGAGAGTCAGGCCCAAAAATAGAAACTTTACCTATGTGAAGACCCACCTTTATAGGCTCTTTACGAGATGAAGGTTTTCCCACCAATTTGGCTCCCGAGAATTTTTGACCACTTTTTGGAAGTGGAAGGGTTGACTTCAGCACTATCAGTGCTAGTAGCTCCACGTAACCCCACTAGTGGGTCCTTGGAAATAGCCTTATCATTATTCTCCCCCAGAGAAGGACATGTCTCAATTCCTAAGGTGACATCACATTGCATTGACGCCTTAGGAGAAGTGCAAGATAACACTTCCTTTGAGAGAGAAACTGTGACCTTTTGGCATCGGGGAAGATTCTCCTTACCACATAGAGAAGGATTTGAAAGCTAAAAAGCTAGGCCCAGAACTGGTACTGGAGAAGAAACACCATCTAGACTAGTACAAAAACTAGAACCCTCAGTCTGCCTGCCATGCCTAGCTGGGGATCCTTTGAAATTTGAAAATGCTCTTACGCTAGAATCCTCTCCCTTTTTTCTCTTTGTTAACATTCTGATATTTTCATTCAGTTATCAGTACAAATTATCACAATTGGATGTTGAACACCAGGGCTTACTCATGCTTTTGTTGTCACTCGCATTATTGACAACTATGAGGAATGCAGCAATCAGCAACGTGGATATGTAGGTAACTGGAATCTAGTGCCACTAGTTGTTACTGATACATTTGATAGAGATGAAGATGAAAACTTTGATGACGTTCCTTTGATTTCTACTTATTACGATCATATTTCAGAATTAGTCAAAATTGTTAATTATAATAAAATGAGTTTTGCATTATATGGCATTGAGTTGCATGTGTTTGTGGGTGTGTGTGTGTCTGTATATATATATATATATATATAATATATATATATATATATATATATATATATATATATATATATATGTATGTATGTATGTATGTATGTATGTATGTATGTATGTATGTATGTATGTATGTATGTAGATGTAGATGTAGATGTACATGTACATGTACATGTACATGTACATGTACATGTACATGTATATGTATATATATATATATATGTATATGTATATGTGTATATATATATATACATATACATATGTATAGATATATATACATATGTATAGATATATATCTATATATATATACATGTATATATATATATACATGTATATATATATACATGTATATATACATATATAGATATATATATACATCTATATGTATATACATTTATACATATATATATATATATATATACATAGATACATACATATATATATATATATATGTATGTATACATACATATATATATATATATATATATATATATATATATATATATATATATATATATGTATGTATGTATGTATATATATATATATATATATATATATATATATGTATATGTATATGTATATGTATATGTATATGTATATGTATATGTATATGTATATGTATATGTATAGATATAGATATACATATACATATACATATACATATACATATACATATAGATATGTATATGTATATGTATATGTATATGTATTTATGATGAAGGGTGCTCCCCTTAATACCACAAACACATAATAGAAATAGAGAAACAACAACAATAATATGCAAGAACAAAAAATTGGCTTCTTATTATCTCCACAAATGTGGAATTACAAACTTTCAGAATTACAATATGTAATCCACATGGGCATTCCCTTACAATATTCTGTAGGACAAGCCTCGAATCAATACCCAGATCTACTACCCGAAACTGCCCTAGACAACACTACGGCCTTCTTTATATAGGCAATTCCCACCGCCCGAGAAGGTTCTAGAAATTTAGCCCTTAGGGCCGACCAAACTTAGAATTATTTTATTTTACAATTTATTACATCAAAGTCGGCTCAAAATGAGTTTTGAAACCCAAACAAAAATTTGGAGAAAAATTATTTTCTGCCATTTCAGGCGACCCAACTTCTGAAGACCATAAGTCATCACCCGTTGACCCGATTGGCTATTATAACCCCATTCTGGAAATGCCACGAAGCGTTCTACAGGCTTGACCCACTCAATACACCAATCACCCAAATTTTTAACCTCATCCGGGGCCTCTAAAGCCTTCAAAACTGAGTTTGAAGTTTTTGTACCCTGCTACCAATACCGAAAATCTTCAATATCTTCAAAACTAGACCTGATCTAGCCATGAAACTTTGCTGGCAGGCTGATATGACTGAGATGAACCTCCACATGTAAAATTAGAACATTTCGAGGTCGTAAGACCAGCTTACTAAAAATAGCCAGTTTCCATAAATAGCAACTCTGCACAAGATAACCCTTATTGAATACAAAAATAGAAATATTTTGAAATATTTTTGGGTGATGCAAGATTGCTTTTACACCCAGGATGCTCCTGCATCAGACACCTGGGGTAATTTGAGAAGTGAGCCTGTCACGACTCAGGTGTGCAGAGGAAAACTAAGATGGTTAACCTCCTCCTTTATTAGCCATGATGAATCTTCAACAAGTCATCCTTTCCATTTGACCAAATAATCTTCATATGTCCTATTCCTTGTGCTTCTGCCAACATAACTATCCAGTATGTCTTCAATCTCCTTGATATCTGAACTGGTTGCTGGAATACTCCACTATGCTGCTGCAACCTCATCTTCAACACCTCCTTCATGATACTCTGTCAAATCTGAAATGTTAAACACTGGTGAAATATTCATCTCACTAGGCAATTTTACCTCATATGCATTTCTTGAATCATGCTTCTTCAATATCTTACATGGTCCAAACTTCTTCATTTTTAGCTTGTTATATGTACCAACCAGAAATCTCTTCTTTCGCAAATGAACCATGACTTCATCTCCAACCTAAAATTCCTTATGCCTCATTTTCTCATCTGCCTTAGCCTTATACTACGCATTCATCTTGGTAATATGCTTCCTCACCTCCTCATGGATGTTCTTCAAGTGTTCTGCAAAATCCTCAGCTTCAACACTACGTATTTCTCCTTTATCTATCTTTCTCAATTCAGATGCATTTCTTGGACTACTTCCATATACAATCTGGAATGACGATTTACCAGTGCTTCTATTGACAGAATTATTGTATGCAAATTCTGCTTGTGGTAAAATCAAATCCCATCTTGTTGTCTTATCTCCAACCAAACATCTCAGCAAATTTCCCAAACTCCTATTCACCACCTTTGTCTGTCCATCAATCTGTGGATGATGTGATGAACTAAAATTCAAATCTATCTTCAACTTCTTCCACAATGTCTGCTAGAAATATCCAACAAACTTAGTATCTCGATCTGAAACTATGGTCTTTGGCAAACCATGTAGTCTCACCACTTCTTTGAAAAATAATTCTGCTACATGAACAACATCATTAGTCTTCTTGTAGGGAATGAAATGTGTCATCTTTGAAAGTCTGTCAACCACAACAAAAATTGAATCATGTCCCCGCTGAGTTCTCGGTAAACCAAGAACAAAGTCCATATTGATATCCTCCCAAGACTTCTCTGGTATAGGTAATGGCTGATACAACCCTGTATTCTACTTCACTCCTTTCACCATCTGACATACTCTGCAACTCTGTACAAACTTCTTCACATCTTGCTGCAATTGTGGCCAATAATAATTCTCACCAACTAAAGCAAGGGTTTTATCATGACCAAAATGTCTAGCCAATCCTCCACTATGCTTCTCCTTGATAAGATTCTCCCTCATAGAACTTTGTGGAATGCACAACTGACTCCCTCTGAGTAGCATATCATCTTAGATGATAAAATCTAGTCATTTCGTCATGTCTAGAGTAACAGGTTCTGTACAAGCTTTCCAAGCTTCACCAAAATCAAGATCCTCTGGATACAAATTCTTGAGTTCCTTGAACCCAACCACCTCAATCTGCATCTCTATCAGCAATAGTTGCCTTCTGCTAAGAGCATCTGCAACCCTGTTAGACTTTCCACTTCTATGTTTCAAAACAAATGTATAACTCTGCAAAAACTCAACCCATTTCAAATGCCTCTGATTCAACTTTTCATGACTATTCAAATATTGCAAAGCTTGATGATCAGTATACAAAATAGACTCCTTAGGAAGTAGATAATGTCTCCACTTCTTTAATGCCTGAAATATAGCATAAAATTTCTGATCATCAATAGAATACTTCCTCTTGGCATCATTTAACTTCTCACTGAAATAAGCAATAGGTTTACCTTCTTGGCTCATAACAGCTCCTATTGCAGTACCACTAGCATCACAATCTACTTGAAACACCTTATTAAAATCTGGAAGTGCTAAAACAAGTTGTTCTGTAACTTTTTGTTTCAATAATTAAAAACTCTTTTCTGCCCCATTAGTCCACTTAAACTCTTTTCTATCCCCTCTCATTATTTCAGTCAAGGGACCACAAATACTGCTAAAATTTCTGATAAACTTTCTGTAAAAGCTAGCCAAACCATGAAAAGATCTTAACTCAGTAGTACTCATTGGAGTAGGCCATTCAAGGATAGCCTGTACCTTCTCTGGGTCCATTTTTAGACCTTCTGCTGAAACTACAAATCCCAAATACACTAACTCTTTCTTCACAAAACTATACTTCTTCAAATTAATCAACAATTTTTCATCTCTCAACTTCTCAAACACCATACGAATATGCATCATATTTTCCTCCAATGTCTTGCTAAAAATCAAAATATCATCTAGGTAAACAATGACAAACTTACCCAGAAATTCTTTTAGAACCTCGTTCATGAGCCACATGAAAGTGCTCGGTGCATTGGTTAGCCCAAAAGGCATGACTAACCACTCATACAGTCCTTCCTTTGTCTTGAAGGTAGTCTTCCATTCATCTCCTTCTCTGATCTGAATTTGGTGATATCCACTCTTTAGATCTATCTTTGAGAAATACATAGCTCCACTCAAACAGTCCATAATATCATCCATTCGTGGCAATGGAAACCTACACTTGATTGTGATCTTGTTTATTGATCTAGAATCTGTACACATCCTCCATTCTCCATTTTTCTTTGATGCTAATACCGGTGGTACAGCACAGGGACTCAGACTCTCTCAAATCAACCCCTTCTGCAATAACTCATGTACTTGTCTGTTCAACTCTTCACTTTTTGCTGGTGTCATTCTGTGTGCTGCCTTGTTTGGCAAACTGGCCCCTAGAATCAAATCCATCTAATGACTGATCTTCATTACTGGTGGTAATCCATTAGGTACATTATCAGATACAATATCCTGAAACTCATTCAACAAATCTACAACCTCTACAAGTACATCCTCTACTTCTTCTTTACCAACTTTTGGAATTAAAGAAAAAAACAAATGCTCATGCCTCATACCATCTAGGAATTTTCTTCCATTAACAAATGTTATTCTTGCATTACCACATACCTTTTCTTTGGTCTCCTTCAATGGCTTTAGCTTATGTCGCACTCCCTCCTTTGTCAGGGAATAGGTATTTGCACGACCATCGTGTACAGCACATCTGTCAAACTGCCATGGTCTACCCAACAACATATGACATGCATCCATAGAGATGATATCACATAGTACCTCATCTTGGTACCCACCAATCTTGAATTTCACTAGGCACTATTCACTGACCATGACCTTGTGGTCATCCTGCACCCAGGCAATCTGATATGGATGTGGGTGTTTCTATCTCTTGAGCTTCAACTTTTTCGCCATCTCTTCTGACGCTAAATTGTCAGTGCTTCCACTATCGATAATCACATCATAGCATTTACCCTCACACTTGCATCTAGTGTGAAATAGGCTCCTCCTTTGTTCAGGTTTATTCTCACCACTCAACAAGACTCTTTTGTTAATTAGCATTTCTCCTCTTTCAACATCTTCAGAATTTGATGATCTAGCATCTTCATCTACATGTGCAACTCTGGCCTGGCCTTCATTTCTCCTGTCTATTCTTTCTTGGTGCTGAGGACATTCAAATGCCCTATGATCTTCTTCTCCATAGTGAAAACATGTTCCACGGAAGCCTCCTCTTCCTGAACCTTGTCCTCTTCCTCTTCCCCTCTGATCTCTATTATTCTGATCTTGGAAATGATTAAAATTGTTTCCTCTCTGATTCTGGCTACTACTAGCCTCATTCTTCTTTTTTGGATCTTCATTTCGGCCACCATATGACCATCCACCAGATCCTCCACCACGACCTCTTCCATTTTGTTTTCTCTCAAACTTCTTGTTCAGCATTTCCTCTACTTTTAGGGCAAACTGGTATGCCTCCTCAATACTGTTCATTCAAACCAGATTTAACAACTCCTGCTGAATGCTTGGCCTTAACCCATTAAGGTATCAGGCAACTTTCTCATTATCAGCTTCTGCATGGCCTGTTCTGATGAGGAGTCGATAGAACTCCTCTGTATACTCCTGAACAGATCTTCCTGCTTGCTTCAAACTTTGCATTTTCTTTAATAGGTCAAGCTCATAATCAACATGAATGAACTGTCAGTTCAATTTATCCACCATCTGATCCCATCTTGTGATTTTATCTTTCCCTCTTCTATTTCGCTCCAATTGAATTTTTTGCCACCAGATCTTCGTATGACCTTTCAGTCTGGCCTTCACAAATTTGAACCTATCAAGATCCTCAACATCTTCATACTCAAAATACTCCTCACATTCATTGATCCAGTCGATCAATTCCTCTGGGTTAAGATTTCTAGAGAATGTAGGAACCTTAATCTTAGGTCTTTTCCCAATCTTGGAAATCGCCCGAAAAAGTCTTTCTTCCTCCTGGTTCACAATTTTAGCTTCTCTTTCTTGATATTCTTCTTCGGCTTCATCCTCACTTTCATCTCTGACATTAAGATTCATTCATCTATGAATCTCTTCTTGCAATGCTCGCACTTGTCTCTGTAGCTCTCTAACCTCAGGTGTCACAGCACTAGCTCTTCCACCACGTTCTCTTCGTGGAGGCATTTTCATGATGCGCGCTGAAACCCTAGCCACGGTCCTAGTACAAACTTCCTCACAGTCGGCGATCTATTTACACACTCAAGAACTCCTACTCTGATACCACTTAATGAAGGGTGCTCCCCTTAATACCACAAACACATAACAGAAATAGAGAAACAATAAAAATAATATGCAAGAACAGAAAATTGGCTTCTTATTATCTCCACAAATGTGGAATTACAAACTTTCAGAATTACAATATGTAAGCCACATGGGCATTCCCTTACAATATTCTATAGGACAAGCCTCGAATCAATACCCAGATCTACTATCTGGAACTGCCCTAGACAACACTATGACCTTCTTTATATAGGCAATTCCCACCACCTGAGAAGGTTCTAGAAATTTAGCCCTTAGGGCCGACCAAACTTATAATTATTTTATTTTACAATTTATTACATCAAATTCAGCTCAAAATGAGTTTTGAAACCCAAACAAAAATTTTGAAAAAAAATTATTTTCTGCCATTTCAGGTGACCCAACTTCTGAAGACCATAAGTCATCACCCGTTGACCCGATTGGCTATTATAACCCCATTCTGGAAATGCCACAAAATGCTCTACAGGTTTGACCCACACAAAGTAGCCATCACCCAAATTTTCAACCTCATTCGGGGCCTCTAAAGCCTTCAAAATTGAGTTCGAAGTTTCTGTACCTTGCTGCCAATACCAAAAATCTTCAATATCTTCAAAACTAGACCTGATCTAGCCATGAAACTTTGCTGGTAGGCTGATATGACTAAGATGAACCTCGAAATGTAAAATTAGAACATTCTGAGGTCATAAGACCAACTTACTAAAAATAACCAGTTTCCATAAATAGCAACTCTGCACAAGATAGCCCTTATTGAATACAAAAATAGAAATATTTTGAAATATTTTTGGGTGATGCAAGATTGCTCTTATAGCCAGGATGCTCTTACACACACACACACACACACACACACACACACACACACACATATACATATAGACGCACACACACACACACACATATATAAACACACACACACGTGTGTGTGTGTGTGTGTGTGTGTGTGTGTGTGTATATATATAGACACACACACACACACACACACACATATATTATAGTTTGAACTAAATCCATTTTAGGATCTCACATGTATATAAATTTGTTTTTCAGGAGATGTCTTTGCAGTGATTGTTGAACTTGGAAATGTAGGAGTTAGGTACAATGTATTGCATTGTATTGTAGAGAGGATGAAGTTAATTGATCCTAAAGAAAGTGATGGAATGTTGTTCCCCATAGGTTTTCATTCTTTACATGTCAATATATTGTTCATTTTATAAATGTAAAATATTATAGTTTTAAGAAATTTAAATTATTTAAATTTATATTGTAAAAATATGTGACCTACAAGTTAAGTTATTCTTGAAGCGAACATATTTGAAGAAAATCAAAGCAATTCAACATGGTATTCACTTTGTTGATTACCAACCTGAAAGTAAGTGTTTCAATATAGCCACCTAGTAGTTGCCACCTCCCTTTATCTCCATATAGTTAAATCTCAACATGGACGTCATAAGTGGAGGCTAGATAGTGAGGATCATGAGAGAATATTACATGTTGTCTATGAGAGGTCTTAACCACTTGAGGTTGTCTAAAAAGCAAATTACATACATATTTCATGTGTTAGGACCTACTTGACATATCTATATTAAATTGAATATACTTTGTTGATATATTCAAACATATGATGGATTATATTTTTTTAATATATTAATAAGATTTTGATTATATATGGTTTTAATATATATTTTTTGATTAAGTAAAATAGGTTTTACAGGGATCCTGAAACCCACAGCAAAATTAAAGTCTTGAGAAAGTCAAATAAACCAAGCATAGAAAAATAAAATAGAGTAGCAATGACTAGCCACCACTGGGCTAAACATGAAATAAAAAGAAAATATAAAGCCTAGAAAAAAGGAAGGACACCAAAAAAAGTTATGCCAAGCTCCTGAGCATGATGACCGCGTTCTTTTCAAGCGCCTCCATTAGTTGAATAGTATCTTTAACATTCTGCACTTGGGAGCCATGTGGGTCAATTTTCTCCAGGTGTTCTTCCTGGTTCTAGCCCTGGTTCTTTTCCCTGGACCTTCCCTCTACTCCTTGTCTTCCTTCTTAGTCCTCTGCTCTATCCTAGGGTCTATTTTTTCTTCCATCTTTTTAATCAGCAACTTCAGATTTTTATTGGATGTTTTAATGATGTTAAAAGTTTTCTTTGCCATGCCCTTAAGGGTATTTTCTAGACTAATCATTTTGGATTTCATGTTCATGACCCAGGTTTCTAGGCTTGGCATGTTCTCTATGGTCTTATCCTTGTTTCCCATGCCCTAAATTTTAACCTTGATGTCCTCTATCTCATGGTATAGCCATTTAAAACACTGAAACTAGTCCAACATACTATTTTTGGTATTGTTGAGAAAGTCCATGTCCATCTCCCTAGCTTTTTCACTAAGAACAACCAAGGGAGGGTCTATCCATTCTTCCTTATGGACTTTTCCTTCTTGGTTCCTATAGGATCTGAGGAAAGATGGCTTCCCTAATAATTCCCATATGCACGGTGTTATTATTAAAATTTCTCCAGACTTTTTTACCCTTACCGGTATCCTGACTATGATACTCCCCCTTGAGGTATCTTAAGTCTCATCAATCCATATGGGTGATTGATTGGTGCCCTGGTCATCTTTCTCTTCAGTCTCAGGGGCTTGGGTATTAGTTTTAGTTCCTGGGGAGTGGGGAGGAGGGGATTTTTTCTCACTGATAGTGATATCAACCGACAAGTGGCTAGAGAGGTCCTGCATTGGTTTGGGGGTGTCCTCCTTGTCCTATTCCTAGAAATCCACTAAATCCACAATAGGGTTGCTCACTTCTTCCAAAACCATTTCTTCCACTTTTTCAATATACTCTTCCTTTGAGTTAGCCTCCTTCCTGTCCTTTTTGGAGGGAAATTCACTCTTGATAGCTTTCTGGGGATGTTTCTTGGAAGGATAGCCCTTACTCTATTTATTGAATTAAACTTCCTCACTGTCATCTGAGGGGATGCTCATAGAAGAGCTAGAAGGAACATAATCTGAGCCAGGGTTCTCACTTATTGCCTTGCATTCCCTAATTTCTTTGCCCATGATTTGGGTTTTAAAGAATTCATCTAACAGAAGGATTAATCATTCATGCAGGGTGGGATTTGCAATTTTCTTATCTCTATAACCAATAATATTCTTGTTCATAGAAGAGAAGGGATAATATAGAATGGAAATCTTTAAATCATGCCTAAAATTGTTAAGCAAGATGAAATGATAGGTTTGGATTCTGTCAAACTTGGTATCAAGGGTTATGTAGTAGATGAGGGCCTTTAGAACATACTACAAGAGCATCTTCAAACTCCTAGGGAGGTAGTAGGTGCCCACTTTAACAATGGCTTTCATCTCAGTGTCAACCCTCGTGAACTTTTTGACAGCAATGCCGAAAAGTTTTTGCTCCTTGTAGAATTTTTTCTCAGTAATAGGAATGTCGGTAACCATCGAAATGACTTCCTTCATAACTGTGAACCTCTTTCCCTAAATCTCCACCGACCCATCTTTCCAGGTTTTGACAAAGATATTGGTGATATCCTTCCTACACCCATGGAGTCATTCAATAAAAGTGGTAACCTCCCCCTTTTGTAAGGCATTCTAGATTTTTGTTCACTTCTTCTATTTTTCACTATCACTTTCAGGTTCCCTTCTTAACCTTTCCCCAACCATTGCTATCATGATAGTTCTGGTAAGCCATTGGTTCTACTGAGAATTTTTGCTAGCCTTCTTTCTAACTACAACATCGCTCTTACTAAAAGTAGCTATTTTGAAATGATTATAACTACAACAATGTTCTTACTCATCAAGGAGAAATGAAGGAGTATATCATCATATATCATCATAAAAGTGTTCATCAATGATCCATCAAATCACTATATCAAGATACAATGTCATACAATGTGATCCATCAAATGTTCTAATCAATCAAGTAACATGAAATGTGGTACAAGGACATCAATAATGAGTGAATCTATCATCAATCAATCAAGATCCTGTAGCACCAGATCCATCTAGACCTCTACCATCCTGTGGGGGAGGAGCCTGAGAAGTGCTCACTCCACTCTATCTCTGGACTATAGCTGACATAAACTGCTGCATCAAAGTGGAAACCTAATCTAAACGCCCAACAATAGTGGATACATCTATCTATAGTGACTGCACATCCCATGCTAAAGTACCAATAGTAGGAGCATCTGGTGAACTCTCTCCTCTATCATGTGGCTGCTGAACTTGTGGAGGCACCTGCTATGCCAGAACCTAATCCATCTACACTGGAACATCATCTTGTTCAGCCAAGGCAACTCTCTACAATTGAACCAAAGGATCTAAACCACCTGGAATCTTCCTAGCAGCATTAACCTAAGCCTGTCTCTCTCATCTATGTTTTCTTTGAACTCTATGCTATCTCTTCGCTACTCTAGGATGAAAATCAAATGCATCATCATGTCTTCTAGCTCAATCTCTATCTCTAGCATGTCCACGTCTCACCCGAACTTGACCCACAATAGCTGAAGGATCTCTCTATCCTTGCCGTCTTTGTTGTCTACCACCACCATGACCACTGCCACCATCACCCCAGCTTGAGATAGGCTCTGTTGGATCAGTGAACTCAAGAAACCTGTTATGAGCCCACCAGTCTACATACTCACAAGACATGCCTGCATCTTCCATTCTAGGAAGCATCTCCCATCTGCAATAAGCTAAACCAACAATCTGATCCAATGCAAACTGATAATCAATGAGAGGACCCCACATAGATCTATCTACCTATACTCAAGCATATAGTACTATGCCTTGAGGCATATCCTATATTTGACCATACTATCTAGAAACTCTACCAAAGTAGAAGTGCTCAATAGTAGTAGTAGTATGACCAATCATCTAGTGAGGAGAAAACATGTAAGGTAACTCATCATCGTCCTCCCACCAATGCTCACAACTAATGTAAGGTTGCCACTGAACCTAATTGAGATCATCTATCTGACACTGCCAATAATCAAGATGACCCAAGTGGTGCTTTACAACCATACCACTATATAGGAAGAGATAAGACAAACCACGTTGTCTAATCCTATCAGAAATGGGCCTAGTAATGGGAAGATGCTCCCATATCCACAACTATAGAACAACTGCACCAGCCGACAAGGAAGCACTCTCTTTGTAGACTACCTCATGAAAATCATGGTAGAGCTTTGAAAGGATGCATGAACCCCAGTCAAAGCATCGAGGATGAGAAAGAAAATCCTCCAGAATCCTGTCCCAAATGACTGCAAAAACCATGACCTCGCCAGTCGGGAAGTAGTAAAGCACCACTCACTGCACCAAGTACCATTGGCAAGGTTGGAAATGAAGAAAACTAAGGCCAAGTGATAGTATCATCATCAATACATTTGTCCCTGAACACTCATTGACAGACAGTATAATCATATGGATCATAATAAACTAACTCACCCCTGCATGGGCTAGAAAGTAATCTATACACATCCTTAGGCATGATAGTCATCTCTCCATAAAGAAAATGGAATGTATTGTGGTCAGAGTGCCATTGCTCTACCACTGTAGTCAAAAAACCATGGTTCAACTAGAACCATGGGAGTTCAAGAAGGAAACTCAAACCGCACAACTCGATCACACAGAACTCAACATCCATTAGTGTCTTACCCAAATCAATAACCCAAGATGCAACTAACCGGATGTAAAGAGTAGGAAAGTTTGCTTGTTGGCAAAACAAAGGAATCATATCAATATACCTTATCAAGGAATTATCTCAAGTCAATCATTCTATCAAAATTATCAAGAAATCACACCCAGTACCATTTGTTCGTGTCTCTGTATCTTGAGAATGAAGCAACAATATCAAATAATATAGTTTTCACACTAATTGATTTCTCTTATCAATATCCTATCCTAATCGGATTGAAAAATCACATTTGTTGGTAACACTATCCTGATATCCTAATCTAATTGTTTTTTTGAAAGCAATAGACCTCATCTAATCATTCGAATCTATCATCGAAAGTTATCAAATTTTTTATCAGACCAAATAAAGTACAAGTGTAAATTTTTAAAAAAAGTTTGTAGGCATGATTTTAATCATACCAAGTGACATTTCAACCGAAGCGGTACCAAAAAGATGTTACATGACACTTTGCAAGTGTTATGCGATAGTTCTCATGTCAGGCAACACTGAATGATGCTAGGTGACAATGAAATCATGCTAGGTGATAGTGAATTGCTAGGGTTTCCAACATGGTAAAACATGTTCAAATTGCCATTTGTTCCCTAACTCAATGCGTGAATGTTTTGTTCTTAGGTGAGAATGAAAGTTTCTTACGTGACATTTTACCACATGGATGCATGATTAAAAAGAATGGATGCGACAGTGAAAAGGTCTAGGCGACATTAAAATCTTCCTAGGCATGATTTGACATATTCTAGGCAATGATGAAATTTGAAAGTTGTAATAAATGTTAATAAATGAGCAATAAAGGCAAAGACAGAGTTTGGAATGACTTACCAGAGGTCCATAGTTAGGTAGCTTCACATATCGTTGACACCTCTTGAAATGATGCTCTCAGATCGAGACAACCATCTTGAAATTCACCACGAGATCAGAGCAAAATCACCAAAGTCAAAAAGTAAAAATGAATAGTAAATCAAGGTTTTTCAACATATTTAAGTTATTTTGACCTAATTTTAGAGGTGAAAATTGGCTTAGACCTATATTGATATATCAAATCAACCGAGTCAAATTTTTCAATCATGGCATATCCTCGGGATTTATCAGAAATGAAAACATATTCAATCAATCAAATTATCAAAATTTTCAAATCACACTATCAATATTTTTTATTTCTGAGGGGGCATCAGGGTATCAAATTGAAATCAAACATCATCATTGGAATTAGTGGGGTATCAAAACATTTTGTATCAGTATCAAAGGCAGTAATTATATCAAGTCAGGTAGCATATCAGTATCACATCAATATCATATCAGAGGCATATCAGTGAATCAACAATCAGGACCTAAGAGCGATCAGGACTCAAAAGAATCTTTTAATCAATGTTCTTCACATATCAATTCAAAGAGGGGTATTTGTAGACATGCAAAAATGGACAAGTGCTTCTAAATTGAAAAAATCAATAAAATGGCTTAAAATCATCAAAATGCACTAAATCAATAAAAAAGGGATCAAATCAATTAAAATGGACATAATTAAATAAAGTTGAACAAAATGAATTAAAGCAAAAAAAAATCAAATAATGATGTTAAATAATTAATCAAACCTTAAAGGGGCCAAAAACACTACATAATTGATTTTAATCAATTAACTGTATAGTTGTTAAATCAAAAAATCAAAATAAACCTATTACCCTTACATGGCTAAATTTAATAATTCCTAATATCTTTCAACAAAGTTGAGCAACCATTGATAATTGACGACAAAAAGACATAAATCACTCAAAAAGGATGAATCTCAATCACTCATTTAAAAGTTTCAATCTCATCCACTCAATCTTGTCCTTTTGTCCAAAGCTTTGAGACAAACCTTTAAATTGTCCCCTCATTTATGAACAAAGCAAAGTATTTGACTCAACCAAGGGGTTAATCATGATTACTTCACTCTACCCCCTACCCTTGGGAATTTACTATAAATATGAAGCATTTTGGAAGCATAATTCATCTTAGAAATTCATTTGCAAAGCATTATTACTATAGGCAATTGAAGAGCATTCTAAGAGCATTAAGAGCATTTAGCATTATATTTTGTCAATTTGAGCTAGAATCATCATCATAGAAGCATTGTAGAAGCATAGAACAACATACATTATCATTTTAGAAGTGTCACTAGTGGAGATTTGAGCTAAGAGCTTCACTTACCACATCTTTCTAGAGAACCATGAGATTCTATAGATCTTAGTTTCATTTTAAAATAGATTAGCATTGTATTTACTTTAGAATTGTTGCTAAATAGATCTTAATTTCATGAAGGTGATTGTCTTCATCACACAATATTATACTTAATACTTAGATAAATAATATTTTTGTGTTCCAATGAGTATTATAGATAAAATACAAAGTATGACAGTTATTCTTTGTAGACAGCATAGTTGTAAAAATGTCATCCCATTCCCTACAATTTCAGCCCTAATTTCCATTTCACTTGTTGGCTATTCTTTTTCCCCAAAGGTTAGCTTGGCATCAAGATTGACAGGGCTAGTGTCACATTCACTCAACACTCCAAATCTGACAAGAAAAGGGGTCAACTGACAAGGATCAAAGAGAGATCCTTCTACACTTTGAGCTCCACATCACTCAGGTGGGTATACCCCATCTACACACTCATACAACTTGTGTCACACTACAAGCCTGCAGGTAACTGACTGTGGAATGGTTCTCAAACTCCTAGGTATCCTGTACCTCAATGAATCCAATATCTCATGCAATAGCCCTACTTGCATGGAGTGATTATGAAAACCAAAGACCTAACCTATCAACAAGAAAGGGAAAAGGTGGGACTGAATGGAAATGATTTTAAATGGATTGAAAGGTGCCCTGAGATGCCCTAAGTCTCTGATAGACCAATGCCTTCTCCAATGGGCCACAGAGTAAAACAGCCTACTGCAAGAGATAGTTATGAAACAAGAACACAATCTGCTCAATGTGTTGATGCCTAACATTAATCACACACCATGACCAAACCTCAACTTAACACCCACCTGTGCATTCAAGCATGCTATTATCCATCAAAGGATTTTGACCCTCCCCTTAGAAGAGACCTATAAATAGATACTACATTGACCAACATCCACTGGAAGACAAGCATGAAATATCCTTGACACCTCATCTCATACATACATGAACACTAACTCTGAACCAGTTATCTCTGCGAAGACAACTCCACTTGCAAACACTTAGGCAATGCAAATAGACAAATCAAACACCCTTGATGTATGATTAATGGACTTAGAATTCAAATGGAGATAGCTGAGTAACAGTAAGAATATATTAAGTTCTCATTCATAAGACAAATCTGTTACAATATGTATTATATTCTCAAAACTAACAATGGAGAGAAGAACACCCTATATGCAGAGAGAAGGAGAAATCTACAAGAAAAAGACCCTTCACTTGGAACCAATTCTCCTCAAAAATTTACAAAAGAAGGAACTTCTACAAAATAAAAAACTTGACTACTTATACCACTAGCTGCCTTGGAATCCTAAATAGGTTAGGATGCAAGAAGCTACAGACAATTAGGGCAAGGGTTAAGGCTTCAACTACCCAGCCTATTGGAAACGGTCACAAAATTTACTGCAAACACACCTCGAGCCAAGACTGTCCTTCACCAGGTACCAAATCAACTTCTGCAATTAACCGCATAGACCCTGGACCACATCGCAACACCAAACAAATCTAATCAGGCCACAAAACATTTAAAACCAGTCCTTTCTGGTTGCTGGAAACACTCAGAAAATTTGAATTTGAAATCAAACGGCTACATCTTTGGTGCCCAGCTCATCAACGGTCATAATTCAAATGGAGATCAACTTTATATCCCCGTTGTTAGATCTTTATCTTTCCTGGGCTTTGCAACTCTAACTCATCTAGGCACCTTAGGCGAACTCTGCAACTGTGATATCTCAATAGTTATCACATGATCGCATAGCACGGAGATGGGCTACATGATAATGTGACAACCTGCCAACACTGCAACCACTGCCTGCCCCTAAGTATCGGACCCACCTCCTGTATCCACCTCAGAACCTGCCGACCAATGAAAATCAAGCACATCACCCCACCTGGCAAATGGATCCACTGCCCATCAACTCTTTTAAACACTGCCAGATCAGATGGTTGTTGCATGATTGCAAGGGGAAAGAATATTCCTTGCGGTCATGTGGCAACCATAGGATTGAAAAGGCTCTGACAACTGGACCCACTGATGAACTGCCACATCACCACTTGCCACCGGGCCTTAGCAAGGAAGAACCTTGTCACATGATCACAAGCTGTGAAAATGGCCCTTACGATCATGTGACAAGGCCATAAGACCACCACCATTACACAACATCATGACTAAAGCATAGAAAAATGCCAGCCAAGTCGCTAAGTGCTAAGGGAATAACCACTAGAATCAAGCGACAAGGAGATAACAGTTAGTCGCCAGGTCGTGAAATGAGAAATTAACTGCTAGGCAAGTTGAACAATAGGAAGAACTGGGACCCACATGGACAAGTGGCATGCGGTCACATGATCGCATGTCAGGAAACTCTAACATGTGGCCATGTGACAACCAATAAGAACATGCACAAATCTAGACCCACATCTCGACCCTGCAAGAAAAATCCAACAGCTGTCGCAAGAGTGTGAAGGATAAACATCGCATAACTTCACCACGTGAACATACGACAACCGCCGATCCTCTCCAAAATTTAACCATGCTGAAGCATGAAGAGCAAAGACCGCCACATGATTGCTAGGCATTCAGCAATACTGCAACAAACTACCCATGTGATTGTGAGATGCTAGCAGATAACCGCCAGATATTTTGGATATCACGCGACTAAAGAGAAATAGACTACCCGCTTGGTCGCCAGATGCCAGCTCGTAGCCACCAAGCATGAAGAGATCTCACGATAGAATAGTCACCAGATCACTGAATAAAAGATGTAACCACCCGAAGACTTGGAGAAAGTGCGACTAACACCCTACAAAGACTGGGCCCCACCATCCATCACACCTATGCAGTTAAGACTGAGGTTGAAAACACACAAATTTTTCAGCATAGAGAAAGACCAAAAATACACATAGTTTTCGACGCAAAAGGATAAGCGCTCAAAAATAGGAAGCACAGGGTCAAAAACAACACACAGGTCGAAAACATCATGGATTTTCAAAAATACTATGGGTTTTTGACACATAGGTAGATTTTAAAATTATGTTTCCTGCAGACCTTAGAACTTGAATATCTTTCTAGATTTTGCAATTTAGCATGTGTAATTTGAAATGGAGCAAGGTGACACAATGAAGAACACAAGGCAAGACACTTCAAGAAAATTTGCAAGAAAATAGGCCATTTTCAAAGAATTTTTCACTAACTGGAAAATGGACTAACAGTGGCTTTGGTTCGAGATGTATGCCTCCTGTAGGCATCGCAAGGATCTAGATCTCTGGGAAGAAGCAGGCCTACCCACAAAAACACAATCCTTATCACTCCAAGAAATCAAAACTCAAAACTCCAAGGCTCTCAAAAACTAGCTCTTTATTCCAACTAACACTACTGCTGAAGGGAAACAACTGTACAAACATTTACACAACTAAAGCTACTAAACCACACCAATCATTTACTTCTATCAAACACTTGGTCCTCATCCCTTTGCATAGAAATGACCCTAGAATTTTTCCTTTCATGTACATGGTCAAACTCATGAAAACTCTTGACAGACAAATCCACAAGAATGTAATAAGTGTATTCACCTTTGAGCAGTGTGTGAGGATCAAAATCTATCTTATCATAGCAGACTGCCTCACACATACACTCCTCAGAATCAAGAGTAAAATTAGCCTGTAGCAAAACTTTGTAACAACTTCCCATTATATCTTGCAAGCTAATGTAAGTCTAATCATCATGAAATGTGAGTGAACTTACCCGTTGAGAATTAACATCATCTTTATCACCATGTTCAGCACTTGAACTCAATTCAAAACTAAAATCCTCATACTCACATTCATCCAATTCAGAAACATAATCGGCACTCTGCAAATACTTACTGTAGCAACTATGAAAATAAAAACTTTCATAGTAAGGTATGTCTCCAAGCTCATTCTGAAACAAAACATTAGAAACTGGAAAACTATCACAAACATCCATCTCATCACTAACCAAATCCTGTTGGAAACAGACATATTCTGGTTGAAAAAGCTCTGGAAATAGAGTGCAGTGCATTTTCAAAACATCATAATTCCTCACTGTTTCCAAATCCGAAAAACACATTTCAAGAGGAAAATCACTTCCCCTTTCCTCTTCACCTTCCAATGCAGACCTGGCATTTGAATCAACTGGATAAGTAGTAGTTACATTCACTTTACAATCTAGTTCTTCCTTATTCAGCTAAATCAAAATATTGATTTCTTCTTCCATATCTCCATAGGTCTCCACTGAAAAACCTTCAATCACTGGCACATAGAAATCTAAAATTGGGATAATACTAACATCTTCATACATGTTCTTATCTTCAAAAAGAAACTTACCTTTAGATTCACAACTTGAGTGATGTTTATCAACAAACCCTTGCTGGTTCAAATTCATCACACTTGTAGACTCATGATTGGTATCAAAAGAATCATACTCACAGTGATACCACCTATCTTCATTCAATTCATGCAAAAATGCTACCCGGCTATCATCATTCGAACCAAAACTACCCACTTCATCAGATGAACATTCATCATCATCAAAAGACTGATTACAAACATTACTAATCATACCTTCATCTGATACACTTTCAGCATAACACTCTTCTAATAGACAACTATCCGGTTCATTGTCATAATCTAAAGGTACACATTCATTGGACTGAGCAAGCTCTCTGTCCATGGCTCTACACACCTCTAGTTATTCAAGTTTCTTACCATTAATGGCAAGAGCTAACTCCAGTTCTTCAATTTGCTACAAATGTCATACATACAATCATACATCATATTGAGTTTCAGCTGGATATACATCAGCAATAAGTTCATCATCCACACAAGCTTCAGTTACAAAACAATCTTCTTCTTCAAGTGATGCAAGATGTGGCTATAAGTTACTTTCCTTTACATGATCATGGATCACATCCTGCCTAGAAAACTGAGGCACATCACTAACAGGGACAAGAATATGTTGATATGGCTCTAAGCCTTTTAGTGCATCCCTTTTCCTATTATCTACCACATTCTGAGAATGAAAATCAGCAGCAACATGTGGTCTTCTTACAACATGATATCTCCAATTAGATTCAATATCCATTGCAAACTCCTAATACAAAGTTAGTGGTTCCTTATTCCTTAAGTCAAAATTGAAATTCTTATCAAAAGAATTCAAGTAGATGACCAAATAGATATCATCACTTGGCTTGCACTTCCCAAGGATATTTTCCCATATCTTGATAAATCTGGCATTGAAATTAGGAACCAACTCATCTTCCTCCATTTGTATATCCACAAGGGCCTTAAGCATGTCAAAGTCATTCACCCTTTTAGCAAATCAGACTAAGAAACTTGCAACTAAATCATTCCATGAAGAGATGTCATTATCAGGAAAACATGAGAGCCACTCCCTTACATCTCCTATCAGTGACTGAATGAATAATCTCATTATCACATCTTCATGCTCAACACCAAAGTCACACATCAGATCTGAAAAATTTCTAGCATGTTGATAGGCAGACTCAAAGCTTTCCCCACTGAACTTCAGTAAAACTTTTATAACATTTAGGGGAATGGAGTTTGGGTAACCAGGTATACCAACAAAATTCACAGCCGGGTAACCTCTTAAGAAAAAATTTCCTTTAATACCCATGACTTAACAAATCTTTTCAAAGGAGTAAAACCATTTATCATTGAAATTCTTGAAACTTAATTTGAAAACTCTTTTGAAACCACTACACACTTAGAAAAAGGAGAAATACCTATAACACCTCCTGAATGCTACTGCCTTCTTCTCAACTAAGTGCAATCCCAACAAAACTGCACAACTCAGGTTCTTTAGCATAGAGTCACCACCTCTCTTCAGAGGACACAAACTTACTGATCTATCTTGAAACTTCAATAGACTCCAAACCGAAAACAACAAGACTCTGGGATGATCTAGCCAAGCAAGGAAGCTTGCTGTCATTTACTTCTTCCCCAATAGAGTCACCATCTTGTTGGTGACTCGGATGGGCCAAACCAATCTGGTCAAAAGATTTTGACTACTTCAATATAACAGCAACCAGAGCTCCTTAATAGGCTTTCTTTATGTTCTCCCCAGTGGAGTCACCATTTTGTTTGCTGTTCTTTTTCTCCAAAGGTCAACTTGGCATCAGGATTGACAAGGCTAGTGTCACATTCACTCAACACTCCAAATTTGACAAGAAAAAGGGCCAACTGACAAGCATCAAAGAGAGATCCTTCTACACTTTGAGCTCCACATCACTCAGGTGAGTATACCTCATCTGCACACTCATACAACTTGTGTCACACTACAGGCCTGCAGGTAACTGACTGTGGAATGGTTCTCAAACTCCTAGATATCCTGTACCTCAATGAAGCTAATATCTCATGCAATAGCCCTACTTGCATGGAGTGATTATGAAAACCAAAGACCTAACCTATCAACAAGATAGGGAAAAGGTGGGACTGAATGAAAATAATTTTAAATGGATTGAAAGGTCCCCTGAGATGCCCTAAGTCTCTGATAGACCAGTGCCTTCTCCAATGGGCCACAGAGTCAAACACCCTCCTGCAAGAGATAGTTATGAAATAAGAACATAATATGTTCAATGTGTTGATGACTGACATTAATCACACACCATGACCAAACCTCAACTTAACACCCACTTGTGCATTCAAGCATGCTATTATCCATCAAAGGATTTTGACCCTCCCCTTAGAAAAGACCTATAAATAGATAATACATTGACCAGCATCCACTAGAAGACAAGCATGAAATATCCTTGACACCTCAGCTCATACATACATGAACACTAACTCTAAACCAGTTATCTCTGTGAAGAAAACTCCACTTGCAAACACTTAGGCAATGCAAATAGACAAATCAAACACCCTTGATGTATGATTAATGGACTCAAAATTCAAATGGAGATAGCTGAGTAATAGTAAGAATATATTAAGTTCTCATACATAAGACAAATCTGTTACAATATGTATTATATTCTCAAAACCAGCAATGGAGAGAAGAACACCCTATATGCAGAGAGAAGGAGAAATCTACAGGAAAAAGAACCTTCACTTGGAGCCAATTCTCCTAAAAAATTTGCAGAAGAAGGAAATTCTACAAAATCAAAAACTTGACTACTTATACCACTAGCTGCCTTGGAATCCTAAAAAAGTTAGGATGCAACAAGCTATGGATAGCTAGGGCAAGGGTAGGGCTTCAACTACCCAACCTGCTAGAAATAGTCACAAAATTTACTGCAAACATACCTCGAGCCAAGACTGTCCTTCACCAAGTACCAAATCAACTTCTACAATTAACTGCATAGACCCTGGACCACATCACAACACCAAACAAATCCAATCAAGCCACTAAAATATTTAAAACCAGTCCTTTCTATTTGCTGGAAACCCTCAGAAAATTTGAATTCGAAATCAAACATCTACATCTTTGGCACCTAGCTCATCAACGGTCACGATTCAAATGGAGATCAACTTTATATCCCTGCTGTTAGATCTTTATCTTTTCTAGGCTTTGCAACTCTAACTCATCTAGGCACCTTTGGCTAACTCTGCAACTGTGATATCTCAATAGTTGTCGCATGATCGCATAGCACAGAGATGGGCTACATGATCATGTGACAACCCACCAACACTACAACCGCTACCTGCCCTTAAGTATCGGACCCACCTCGTGTATCCACCTCAGCACCTGCCGGCCAATGAAAATCAAGCACATCACCCCACTTGGAAAATGGATCCACCACCCGTCAACTCTTTTACACACTACCAGATCAGACGGTTGTTGCATGATCGTAAGGGGAAAGAATATTCCCTATGGTCATGCAGCAATCATAGGATTGAAAGGGCTCTGACAACTCGACCCACTGATGAACTGCCACACCATCCACTTGCCACCGGGCCTTAGCAAGGAAGAACCTTGTCACATGATCGCAAGCTGTAAAAATGGCCCTTACAATCATGTACAAGGCCATAAGACCGCCACCATTACGCGACATCATGACTGAAGCATAGAAAACTGCCAGTCAAGTCATTGACTGCTAAGGGAATAACCACCAGAATCAAGCGACAAGGAGATAACAGTTAGTCACCAGGTCACGAAATGAGAAATTAACTGCCAGGCAAGTTGAAAAATAGGAAGAACTAGGACCCACGCAGATAAGTGGCAAGCGGTCGCATGATCACATGTTAGGAAACTATGACATGCGGCCATGTGACAACCAATAAGAATATGCATAGATGTGGACCCACATCTCCACCCTGCAAGAAAATCCAACGGTTGTCGCAAGAACGTGAAGGATAAACATCGCACAACTTCACCACGTGAACATACAACAATTGTCGATCCTCTATGAACTTTAACCATGCTGAAGCATGAAGAGAAAAGACCACCACATGACTGCCAGGCATTCAGCGACACCACGACAAACCACCCGCGTGATCATGAGATGCTAGCAGATAACCGCCAGATATTTTGGAGATCATGCGACTAAAGAGAAATAGACTGCCCACCAAGTCGCCAGATGCTAGCCGATAACCACTGAGCATGAAGAGATCTCACGATAGCACAGTCACCAAATCACTAAATAAAAGATGTAACCACCCAGAGACTTGGAGAAAGCACGACTAACACACTGCAAAGACTGGGCCCCACCATCCATCGCACTTGCACAGTTAAGACCAAGGTAAAAAACACACAAAGTTTTCGACATAGAGAAAGACCGAAAACACATAGAGTTTTCGATGCAAAAGGATAAGCGCTCAAAAGCAAGAAGCACAGGGTCGAAAACAACACACAGGTCGAAAGCATCATGGATTTTCAAAAATACTATGGGTTTTTGACACATACACAGATTTTAAAATTATGTTTCCTGCAGACCTCATAACTTGAATATCTTTCTAGATTTTGCAATTCAGCACGTGCAATTTGAAATGGATCAAGGTGACACAATGAAGAACACAGGGTAGGACACTTCAAGAAAATTTGCCAGAAAATAGGCCATTTTCAAAGAATTTTACACTGACTGAAAAATGGACTAACATCACTTACTATAAATAAATTTTACATGTCATTCCCCATAATTCTGCTTCCTCTCACATTCAAAATTTTATTAATATTACACTTACTAGAAGGGTTTTTCTGGAATTCAATAAAAGCTCATCGTACACTCCTTCCTCCGAGGAACATTTATGAATGGATTGTAGCTAAATAGCCAACTTAAAAGTAATTTTACTAAAGATAGTGGTGAAAAAAATTAATAAAGACACTGGTAAAAAAATGTTTTAGTTTGTTGTTTAGACGTTTATGTGGATGGTGTGTCATTCACCATATCTCTCCTTCCTCTGAGGTAAGTGCAAGACATTAAAACTACTATTAATGTTAAAACTTTGACATAAGCAAAAGAAAGAGAAATTTGACTTAAATATCAAGAATTTCTTCTTTAGACAATAAAAAATCTCAAATAAAAAATAATAATTAAATTTTAAAAATATTGGAAGACTCTCACTGTGGAATTGTGGTAGCTAACCATTTTGACAATAACATGTACTAAATTAATAACACATGCTTTGACAAATGTCAAATCCACTACCATGAAACATGGAGTTATCTTTCATTTCAAGCGAGCTAATTTCATATTTCCAATGCTCCTACTAGTTTTGTGTTTTGAAACTACAAATTCTTAGAAGTTGTTAGCAACCTGAAAAATTTTCATGGCTCCTGGCATTTTCCCCTTGTCTCTGCAGTGTTTTTCCTGGTCTCTGGCCTAGAAACCCTTGCAAATATTCATAAATCTAGCCGTTTATTTAAAAAACCCTAAAATGCCCTAGCCCTATTCTAATTTGTCATTACTTTTCCAGGCCACTTAAGTTTCCCTCTTGGAATGTGCATATTTTTTGTCCTATTGGTCGCAAGTTCTCTGAGTCCCTGGCAGTTACATCTTTCTATTCAGTGATTACGCAAACATAGTGTTCATGTAATCTCCTAATCCTAGCAATTTATATCATAACATCTGGCAATCCCCCGAGTTGCTTATCCTTCCTTTAGTCACTGATTCATGAAATGGTAGGCCCTTTTCATAGAAGTGTTACATGTGGACTGGTTGTCAGATAATAATACAGGTGGTAGCTTATGATTTGATAGAGGTTAATGAAGTGTCAGTGGGACCTGGCATCTCAGTCTCCTTTTGATCTAGCGGCTGGTGTAAGAGCGCACGAAATATTTCTCCCCTATCAGATCATGCGATGTCCATTGATTTAGCATATGACCAAAATTTTGTTAGTGGGACCTGAGTTTCTGGCTTGTGAGTGGGCCTTGACATCTGCAGAAAATTGACAGTGGGCATAAGTTCTTATCGAATGTGTCAGAGGCTTGAGATTTTGCAACAGCCATTCATTTTCTTGTGTGACATAATCTTTTGTTTCAAGTGGGTCCATTGACACGTATGCACAAATGGTGATCTGTGATTGGTCCATGTATTAACACATTGGTAGTTGTTAGTGGGACCTAATTTTTTGAGACTCAGAGGGTCCTAACATTGTCAGTTGATAAAAAATTGGTGTAAGTTCTCATGAGATGTGTCAGAGCTTTGAGATCTTACGCCAGCCATTGATGTTACTTTATTCTTAGGTGGTAGTATAAAGGTGGGTCCAATTGTCAGATGGTTTTTATGTGCCATGGTGTGCTGATTTGTTGTTATCTAATTCATCCATGTGGTGATGAATTGGATTTTGTCAGTGGGGACAGGATTTTTGAGGTTCAGTGGGTTCTGACATTTGCAGAGCATCGATGGTCAGTGTGTATTCTGATGGGTTTTTCCTGACACACGCAAACTTAAGATGGCCCTTGATCTCTCTTGGTGTCAGAAGGTTGTTAGGGAAGGGTAAGATTCTTCATCTGACAATTATCTTATAATCTGATGGAATCATGGAGGTCTATGAGAAGATGAGACAACTGTCGATCTTCTTGAT
This sequence comes from Chamaecyparis obtusa, assembly GCA_027943335.1. Lineage (NCBI taxonomy): Eukaryota > Viridiplantae > Streptophyta > Pinopsida > Cupressales > Cupressaceae > Chamaecyparis > Chamaecyparis obtusa. The sequence goes on from BSBK01009749.1 coordinate 27,985, forward strand.
GCGGGCCTAGTAAATTTCCTTAGTCTTTTGGCAGTCCTGATAAAAGGTTAGCAGCCTGATGAATTTCAATACTTTACACTCATTCGTGAAATAAGATGGTGGTATTCTAAATTGATTGGTGATTTAGTGAATGTCTATTCACGTAATCACTAAACTATTTGGCAGACAAATAAAGTTCTTTATGAACTGACGAAAGCCTTCAGTCGCCCATTCACCAAATGTGACCGGGGTTGGTTATTTTTCTTTGTTTGCTGAATCGGAGAGTTAAATGGTGGGTTAGGTTTTTTGTCTCACAAATAAAGAAATGCTTTGTCGCATGTTCACTAGGGTTAACCTGAGGTATCTAGATGGGTTAGGGACATAAAGCCCATGAAATGGAGGGATCAAATGGTCACGACTTAAAATTGATCTAAATTCAAATGTTGACCATTGATATGTTGCAGGCACCATGAATGTGACCGTTGAAATTCAAATTCAAATTTTTGAGGGTTTCCAGCGACAAAAAGGATTGATTTTAAATCCTTTTGATGCTGAATTTGATTTGTTTGGTGGTGTCAATGGTTGCAGTGTGGTCCAGGTTGCCATGATCAATTGCTGTAGGATGTTTTGTTGTACAATGAGGGATGGTTTTGTGCTACAAGTGGCCAGACAGACTAGTTTTTATGGAAAATTTCTTGGTTCTCTGTCCTGATCTCATAGATTTTCATGATTGTGGATCTTTCTGGATCTATTTCTATGAGATTGCTTGATTTCCTGCCCCTACAGTAACTTTTGATGTAAATTTTGATTGGTTGGGTAGTTGAAACCCTTACCCTAGTCACCTGAAGCTTGATGCATCCTTTTAGCACCCTAAAAAAAAATTCTTGGCTCTTGGTCTTTTCCCCTGGTCCCTGCAGCATTTTTCCCGGACTCTGGCCTAGAAACCCTTGCAAATATTTAAAATCTAGCTGTTACTTTGAAAAAAATTGGCCCTATTCTAATTTGATGTTACCTTTTCTCGGCCACTTAAAAGTCATATAGCGCATGTGCTTTAATATTTTATCACCTTGCAGGGTCGGCTGTTATTTTTTCCTAAGTTTCTAACCCCTGACGACCTTTTATTTTCCCTAAGTCTCAGCAATTAATATTTCCTATGTTTTGGCTTAATCTTTCCTGGGCCTGACTCTAACACCATCTTGATCCAATAGTTGTCTCGAAAGTGCAAAGGTTTTGTAAGAGGCTTGCACTTTTAAGATGGTCATTGATTCTTTTTCATGACGTAACTTTTCAATGCAAGCGAGACCACTGCCACATAAGCACAAGTGGCAACATTTTATTGGCTGAAAGAAAAGATGATATGGTGGGGTGGGGTCAAGTTGTCAGTCAACTAAAGATCTGGTGATTATCGCATAATCACAAGGAATATTCTTTCCCTTCATGATCCTATGACAGTCGTCGATTTGGAATCTAATGTAAAGGTTGTCAGTGGGTCCAAGGTAACATGTAAGCACAGTTGGTGGTATATGATTGGTCCATGTATTAACACATTGGTAGTTGTTAGTGGGACCTAGTTTTTGGATGTGTCAGAGGGTCCTGACATTGTCAATAAATCAGCGGTGGCTGTAACTTCTTATGAGGTGTGTCAGAGGCTTAAGATTTTGCACCAACCGTTGATTTCATTTCTTGTTAGAGGATCTCCAGAGAAAAGGTAAAAAGGTTGATCTGACGGTTGTCTTAAGTTCTAATAGAATCTTTATGTCCCATGTGAACTTCAAATAAGCAGTGATCTCATTTAAGGCAGGCCTAGTTTCTGGTCTAAGGTTTTGGCGGAGTGGTTAAATCTTTGGCAGTCCTGATAAATGTTTACAGTGTTTTCTTGTTTGTGGAGTATTATGGCAGGGTTCTAAATCTTTTAGCGATTCAGTGAATACATGTTCGTTAAATCTCTAGATAAAGTAGTAGTGTTTCAAGTCTTTTAGCGAATTGGTGAAAAGTCTTTGGTTGCTAATTCGCTAGATAATCAGTGGGCCCTCAAATTTCTCATGTATTCACCAGTTCATGAAGAATAACCTAAGGTTAAGAAGGGACTTTGTGATTTAGCAAAAGTAGTCATTCACTAAATCGTTTGATCTAACATGGGTTAAGTAATGTATTCTGTGACTTGGAGTTTCCCTACAGTCACGTATTCGCTGAATGATGGACTAAGGTTAAGTTTTTCCCTTCAGTCACCCATTCACCAAATGTGACTAGGGTGGGTTATTTTTCTTCGTTCACTAAATCAGAGAGTTAAACGGTGGGTTAGGTTTTTATTCTGTGAATAGAAAATCTTTGTCACTTGTTCACTAGGGTTAACCCAAGGCTGGTAGTTGAGTTAGGACTTAAAGACCGCGAAAAGGAAAGATCTAACGGCTAGGACTTAAAGTTGGCTCAGATTCAAATTTTGACTGTTGATATGTTGTAGGCACCATGAATGTGATCGTTGAATTTCAAATTTGAATTTCCTGAGGGTTTCTCAGTGACAGAAAGGACTGCTTTTGAATGCTTTCAAAGTCAGATTTGATATGTTTTGTGGCGCCAGTGGTTGTAGTGTGGTTCAGGGTGTTTCATGATCATCTATAGGGGTTTGTACCATGTTGTTTGTGCTTGAGGTGTGTTTGTAGGTGGCTGATTTGACTATTTTTCATGGCATTTCATTATTGTTTTGTACTGTTCTCGTAGATTTTGATGAATGCAAATCTGTTTGAGATTCATTTTCTCTAGGTTGGCTATGTTTCTTCCCCTGCAATAACTTCTTATGTAAATTTTGATTGGTTGGGTAGTTGAAACCCTTACCGTAGTCACCCAAAGCTTGATGCATCCTCTTTGAGGATTCTAAGGTGACTAGTGGTATAAGTAGTGAAATGTTTTATTTTTTAAGGGTTCCTTCTTCTGCAAATTTTGCGAGAATTGGTTCCAAGAAACATTTTTTCCTGTAGATTTTCTCTACTTCTCTGCATATAGAGTGTTCTTTCTACCCTTTTTTCATTCAGAGAATATAATACATATTGTAGTTGATTTGTCTTATGTATGAGATTTAATATGTTTCTATTGTTATCAAATTGTCTCCATCTTGGGTTTTAGATTTATCGATTAAGGCATCAAGGGTGTTATGATCTTTCTATATGCATTTCCTATGTGTCTACAATAGAATTATTTTCACAGAAACAATTAGGTCTAGGACTGGTTTTCAGGTGTGTATGAACTTGGGTATCAAGGATATCTCATGTTTGTCCTTTAGTGGATGCTAGTTAATGTATTGCTTGTTTATAGGTCTCTTCTAAGGGGAGGGTTAAAATCCTTTGAATGGGTGATAACACATTTAAGTATGCAAGTGGATTGTTAAAGTATGATCTAGTTGATGGTGTATGTTTTGTGTAAGGCATCATCATATTAGAATGTATTATTTTCTTGTCTCATAGCTCTTTGTTGCAATGATGTATTTGAGTCTGTTGCCCATTGGATAAGACACTGGTCTATGAGGGACTTAGGGTATCTCAGGAGTCCATTCAACCCAACATTAAAATCATTCAAATCAAATACCTTTCCCTTTCATCTTGGTAGTAGTAGTAGGAGGTCCATTCTAGTCTTCGGATTCATTCTATGCAAATAGGGTGATTGCATGAGAATTGTTTTCACTGGGTTACATATACTCAAAAGGAGTTTGAAGACTATTCCACAATAATCTATCTACAGGCCTATTGTTTATCATGAGGTGTCTTGAGTGTGCAGATAAGGCAATACCCACTTGAGTGATGTGGAGCTCAAAGAAGAAGGAGGATTCCTTTCAATCCTCATCAATTGGATTGTTTTCTTGTCAAACTTGAGTGCCTACCCTGAGAATCAAGTCCACCTATTGTTTCAAGTTTGGTCCTACAAGGAAAAGCTCCAACATATTGGTGACTCTACATAAAAGACAACAAGTTTAAGATGTCCAATTCCTTGCTTTGCTGAATCATCCTAGAGTCCGCTTAAATGATCAAAGAGTCAAATAGAAAAAATACATTTGTAAAATCTTCTCACTAAGTGTTGAGTGGTGGCTCTAATTTTTCTATTTGATCAGTGCATCTTCTAATAAACAGTTCATGTTTACTTGGTGGAGTTTTGTGTTGATTGGAAGAAGAAATAAGAACAAGTACATTACTTTCCTCTCAAAGGAGGTGGAGACTCTATATTGAAAAGAATTTGATGGAGTTTCAAGATGAGCTCTAGATCTATCCTGCCTTCCAGTCAACAAAGTTCTTCTGATGCAGAACTTCTAGGTATCATACTTTCATGTTTGGAAATGTTTCCTTGTTAAGTGATCAAGCACTAAGAAAAGGATATGGTGTGAGTAGAGGTTTTCATACTTCAAGTTTTTAGTTGCATCTCTACAAAATTGTATGGAAGTATTGCATTAAGTTTGATGGGTAAGCTTGAGGAGGAGCTTGCATTCCTTGAGCAAGGCATCCTTAGGGATTGCATGTCATTGATGAGATTGAAAATAGGATGCAGAAGGGATCTATCCATATCTTTTTTCTATGATAGATTTTGGGATGTATATAATGAGCTTCTTGATGATGTTGAGTTTTCCAAATCTAAGTTCATTGGTTTATTCTTGGATCTTTGTTTTCATGAGTCAACCAGTTGGTCAGATGCATTATTGGAAGAGTATTATATATGTGTCGAAGATTGGATACTTAGTAATGACACCCTTGGGCTTGAGGATGCACTTAGGGTTATGTCCTTAAATGCTGAGAACTGGCAGTTAATGGGGGATAGGAGGTTGAGGGCATTGGCTTCTCTTTATGTTGATCATGAGGAAACCAGTAGTTTTGATGTTGTTTCTCATTATGTGGAAAGTGTTGACTATGAGGCTAATTTTGAGGTTAGTGCATATGAGAGTGTTGAAGATGGATTTGAGGTTATAATATTTCCATTTTATCTATAGATTGTTCTTCTTTTCAATATCAGGATTCTTGCTTCTTGTCTCAGTTTGATGATGTTTTGTGTGAAGGGTAGAGTATTGAGTATGATGCAGATGATGATTCCTACAATTACTATTTCACACAAGATTATCTAAGGCCAAAAATGTGTATCCTTGTTCCTAACAAGGAAGATGTTTGCAATAGGGGTGAAGCTAAGGAAGATGATATCAAGGCCCAAAGTCCATTGAGCAGTAAAAGGATTTCAGCACTCTTGGCTGAAGAATTTCTAAGGTATGCACCTATTTTGGATTTTGATTTGCAGCTCCCTTATGATATATCCTTTGACACTAATAATGAGGCCAGTGTTCAAAGTGAATATGATGTTCCATTTTCACCAAAGATCCCCTCATGTAGTGACTCTATAGAAAAAGAGGTAGAAGGGCATGACATTGTCTTTTCCTGTCATGAAAATTGCAATGATGAACAAGCCTCTTGTTCAAACTCCTTTCCTTATTTTTCTAAACATGGTAGTGATGGTGGCAATGTTGAGGACTTTGTCTTCAAAAGTTGGGACAAATTTTCTTTTGATAAAAATGATGATGCAGATCAAGTGTCCTACTGTCACCAAATTTATGAAGAAGACCTTCACTTGGTTCATGGTTTAGTTCATGAAGATATCAGGGAGGAACCAAATTGTTTAGTGGCTGAGGCAGTGTTTGAAGGTGACTCGAAGGATCCAAGTCCTTTTCAGCTAGGTAATCCTATGGTAATGCATGATAATCAATATGTCACATTTTCTAATGCATTACTAGATCAATTTTCTATTTCTAGTCATCAAGGAGAAGTAGATGATGTTCCCTACTTCTTAGAATATGAATATGAGTGTGGTAGTCATGACTAGAAAAACATGGGTAGTGATCAATACAATTTCATTCTTCAGCCCATGAATATTCATGTATGTTGGCCATAAGGTGATCATGATAATTTTAGGTGGTTGGTCACATATATAGATGAAAATCAGATTTTTGATTTAGGAGGGTCACTAGTTTTCTTTTGGTGGCCTAGGGCCACCAAGTAAAGTGTAAAATTTTTGTAAATCTCTGTAAATATTTCCCTTTCCTATTGTGTGTTTCCCTTCTTGTTTCTCTAGTTTGGTTGCCAATTTTTGTGGCCCCTATGTTTTTTCCTGTGGGTGGTCTACTCTCCCAAAAATCCTGAATTCTTGCATGGGCACAAATTACCCATCATCCCCAGACAGAGCCACTGTTAGCACCTTGAAAAAAATTTCATGGCTCCCGGTCTTTTCCCCTAGTCCCTGCAACATTTTTCCTAGTCTTTGGTCTAGAAACCATTGCAAATATTCAAAATCTCACCGTTACTTTGAAAAACCCTCGCCCTATTCTAATTTTATGTTACCTTTTCTGGGCCACTTAAAATTCATATAGCACATGTGCTTTAATATTTTATCACCTTGCGGGGTCGGCTATTATTTTTTCCTAAGTTTATAACCCCCGGTGGCCTTTTATTTTCCCTAAGTCTCAACAATTAATATTTCCTATGTTCTAGCTTAATCTTTCCTAGGCCTGGCTCTAACACCATCTTGATCCAATGGTTGTCTTGAAAGCATAATGGTTTTGTTATAGGCTTGCACTTTTAAGACGATTGTTGATTCTTTTTCATGAAGTAACTTTTCAGTGTAGGCAGGACCATTGCCACATAAGCACAGGTGGCACCATTTTATTGGCTAAAAGAAAAGATGATATGGTGGGGTGGGGTCAAATTGTTAGTTGACTGAAGATCTGGTGGTTGTCACATGATCGCAAGGAATATTCTTCCCCTTCGCGATCGTGCGATAGTTGTCAATTTGGAATCTAATGTAAAGGCTATCAGTGGGTCCAAGGTAACACGTAAGCATAGTTGGTGGTATATGATTGGTCCATCTATTAACATGCTAGCAGTTGTCAGTGGGACCTTATTTCTAAATGCATCAAAGGGTCCTAACATTGTCAATAAATCAGTGGCGGGCATAAGTTCTTATGAGATGTGTCAGAGGCTTAAGATTTTGCACCAACTGTTGATTTCATTTCCTGTCAGAGGATTTATAGAGTAGAGGTAAAAAGGTTGATCTGATGGTTGTCTTAAGTTCTGATAGAATATTCATGTCCCATATGAACTTCAGACAACCGTTGATCTCATTTAAGGCAGGCCCAATTTCTAGTCTAAGGTTTTGGTGGAGCGGTTAAATCTTTGGCGGTCCCGATAAATGTTTGCAGTGTTCACTTATTTGCAGAATATTATGGTAGGGTTATAAATCTTTTAGCGATTCAACAAATACATGTTTGCTGAATCTCTAAATAAAGTAGCATTGTTTCAAGTCTTTCAGCGAATTGGTGAAAAGTCTTTGCTCGCTAATTCACTAGATAATTAGTGGGCCCTCAAATTTCTTATGTATTTGCAAGTTCGAAAGAATAACTTGAGGTTAAGAAGGGACTTCACGATTCAGTACAAGTAGTCATTCACTGAATCATTTGATCTAACATGGGTTAAGTAATGTATTCTACGACTTGGAGTTTCCCTGCAGTCATGTATTTGCTGAATGATGGACTAAGGTTAAGTTTTTACCTTCAGTCACCCATTCACCAGATGTGACCAGGGTTGGTTATTTTTCCTTGTTCGCTGAATTGAAGAGTTAAACGGTGGGTTAGGTTTTTATTCTACGAATAGAAAAGTTGTTGCTTGTTCACTAGAGTTAACCCAAGTCTGCCAGTTGAGTTAAGACTTAAAGACCGTGAAAAGGCAAGATCTAATGGCTAGGACTTAAAGTTGGCTTAGATTCAAATTTTGACGATTGATACGTTGCAGGCACCATGAATGTGACTGTTGAATTTCAAATTTGAATTTTTTGAGGGTTTCTCAGCGACATAAAGGACTGGTTTTGAATGCTTTCATGGTCGGATTTGATTTTTATGGTGGTGTCAGTGGTTGCAATGTGGTCCAGGGTGTTCCATGATCATCTACAAGGGTTTGTACCATGTTCTTTGTGCTCGACGTGTGTTTGCAGGTGGCCGGTGTGACTAGTTTTCATGGCATTTCCTTGTTGTTTTGCACTGTTCTCACAGATTTTGATGATTGCAAATCTATTTGAGATTCATTTTCTCCAGGTTGGCTATTTTTCTTCCCCTACAATAACTTCTTGAGTAAATTTTGATTGGTTGGGTAGTTGAAACCCTTACCCTAGTCACCAGAAGCTTGATGCATCCTCTTTGAGGATTCCAAGGTGACTACTGGTATAAGTAGTGAAATGTTTTATTTTCTAAGGGTTCCTTCTTCTACAAATTTTGGGAGAATTGGTTCCAAGAAAGGTTTTTTCCTATAGATTTTCTCTACTTCTCTGCATATAGAGTGTTCTTTCTTCCTTTTTTTGGTTTAGAGAATATAATACATATTGTATTTGATTTATCTTATGTATGAGATTTAATATGTTTCTACTATTATCAAATTGTCTCCATCTTGGGTTTTAGATTTATTGATTATGGCATCAAGGGTGTTGTGATCTTTCTATATGCATTTCCTAGGTGTCTACAATAGAGTTGTTTTCGCAGAAACAATTAGGTCTAGGACTGGTTTTTACGTGTGTATGAACTCGGGTATCAAGAATATCTCATGTTTGTCTTTCAATGGATGATGGTTAATGTATTTCTTGTTTATAGGTCTCTTCTAAGGGGAGGGTTAAAATCCTTTGACTAGGTGATAACACATTTGGGTACACATGTAGATTTTTAAAGTATGATCTGGTTGATGGTGTATGTTTGGTGTAAGGCATCAACATATTAGAATGTATTATTTTCTTATCTCATAGCTCTTTGTTGCAGTGATGTATTTGACTCTGTTGCCCATTGGATAAGGCACTGGTCTATGAGGGACTTAGGGTATCTCAGGGGTCCCTTCAACCCAACATTAAAATTATTCAAATCAAATACCTTTCCCTTTTGTGTTGGTAGTATTAGTAGGAGGTCCATTCTAGTCTTCAGATTCATTCTATGCAAATAGGGCTATTGCATGAGAATTCATTTCACTGGGGTACATATACTCAAAATGGGTTTGAAAACTATTCCGCAATAATCTATCTGCAGAGCTATTGTTTATCATGAGGTGTCTTGAGTGTGCAGATAAGGCAATACCCACCTGAGTGATGTGGAGCTCAAAGAAGGAGGACTCCTTTCAATCCTCATCAATTAGACTATTTTCTTGTCAAACTTGAGTGCCTACCCTGAGACTTAAGCCCACCTATTGTTTCAAGTTTGGTCCTAGAAGGAAAAGCTCCAACACATCCTCTTTGAGGATTCGAAGATGACTAGTGGTATAAGTAGTGAAATGTTTTATTTTGTAAGGGTTCCTTCTTTTGCAAATTTTGGGAGAATTGGTTCCAAGAAAGGTTTTGTCCTACAGATTTTCTCATTCTCTCTGCATATAGCATTTTCTTTCTTCCTTTGTTGGTTCAGAGAATATGATACATATTGTGATTGATTTGTCTTATGTATGAGGACTCAATTTATTCTTACTATTACCAAGCTATCTCCATTTGAATTTTGAATTCATTAATCATACATCAAGGGTGTTTGATTTTTCTATTTGCATTTCCTATGTGTTTTTAAGTGGAGTTGTCTTTGCAGAGATAACTGGTTTAGGATTAGTTTTCATGTATGTATGAGCTGAGGTGTCAAATATATGCCATGCTTGTCTTCTAGTGGATGCTAGTTAATGTATTATCTATTTATAGGTGTCTTCTAAGGGGAGGGTTAAAAACCTTTGGATGGGTGATAACATACTTGAATACACAGGTGGGTTGTTGAAGTGAGGTTTGGTCATGGTGTGTGATTGATGTTACGCATCAACAAATTGAATTTATTGCTTTATTTTTTCATAGTTGTCTATTGCAATAGGGTATTGACTCTGTGGCCCTTTGGATAAGGCACTGGTCTATGAGGGACTTAGGGTATCTTAGGGGTCCTTTCAAACCCATCACAAAATAATTTACATTCAGTTCTACCCTTTCCCTTTCATGTTTGAAGACTATTCCACAATAATCTATCTGTAGGCCTATTTTTTATCATGAGGTGTCTTGAGTGTGTAGATAAGACAATAATCACCTGAGTGATGTGGAGCTCAAAGAAGGAAGATGTTCTCTATCCTCATCAATTGGACTATTTCCTTGTCAAACTTGAGTGCCTACCCTGAGAATCAAGCCCATCTATTGATTCAAGTTTGGTCTTGCAAGGAAAAGCCCCAACAAATTGGTGACTCTTCTGGGGAGGAAGTAAAACATAGCAAGCTTTCCTTGCTTGGCTAGATCATCCCAGAGTCTGGGTAAATGATCATAGAGTCAAATAGAAAAAACACATTTGTAAAATCTTCTCACTGAGTGGTTAGTGGCGACTCTAATTTTTTTGTTTGATCAGTGCATCTTCTGATAAACAGTGCATGCTTACTTGGTGGAGTTTTGTGTTGATTGGAAGAAGAGACAAGAACAAGTGCACTATATTTTCCTCTGCATGGAGGTGGTGACTCTACATTGCAAAGAACCTAATGGAGTTTCAAGATGAGCTCTAGATCTTCCCTACCTTCCAGTCAACAAATTTTTTCTAGTGCAGAACTTACAGGTATCATACTTTCATGTTTGGAAATGTTTCCTTATTAAGTGATCAAGCACTAAGAAAAGGATAAGGTGTGAGTAGAGGTTTTCATACTTCAAGTTTTTAGTTGCATCTTTGCAAAATTGTATGGAATTATTGCATTAAGTCTGATGGGAAAGCTTGAGGAGGAGCTTGCTTTCCTTGAGCAGGGCATCCTTAGGGATTGCATGTCATTGATGAGATTGAAAGTAGGTTGCAGAAAGGATCTATCCATATCTCTTTTCTATGATAGATTTTGGGATGTATATAATGAGCTTCCTGATGATGTTGAGTTTTTAGAATCTGAGTTCATTGGTTTATTCTTGGATCTTTGTTTTCATGAGTCAACCAGTTGGTCAAATCCATTGTAGGAAGAGTATTATATATGTATTAGAGATTGGATCCTTCGTGATGACAGCCTTGGGCTTGATGGTGCACTTGGAGTTATCTCCTTAAGTGCTGATAATTGGGGTGATGAAGACAATGAGGTTGTGGTGTCTTCATATGAGTCTAATGCAACATTGGAAGAAGTAAGTGATGATGGAAGTGAACATTCTTTGGACAGTGAAGATGTTGAGGGTGATTCATCCTCAAGGTATGAAGATAAAGAAACAATAATTCATTATGATATCAATGAGGCAGAACATGAAGATTTGAACAAAGTGTTATCTGATGGGTCTCTTTTGGGTAACAAGGGAATAATCATGGATACTATATGCTTGGTAGGTGATGATGATTGTGAATCTTCATGTTGTTTTGACTTTTCTTCATATGCTATAAGTCTCCATGAGGTTGAAATGGGTAGTGAACTTAAAGTGTTCCCCAATGCTTTATATAATGAAGAGTTTGATGATTATCAGCCCATTTTTTGTCATGATATTCAACAAGGTGTATTGCATGAAGTTGTCAATCCTTTGTTTGAGGAACATGTGGAGATTTCAGATTCATTTTAATCAGGATGTTCTTCTTTTTCCATTTGTGATAAAGTTTTAAGTGATGATGTTGTATCCTGCTCATCAGAAGGTTGTGGAATAGTTGTAGAATTTGGTAATAATCACATTTGTGAACATGAGTTTGACTATTCATTTGAGTTCTAGCCGATTGCACCCATGGAAATGCAAGGTCAGGATATGAATGAAACCTTTCAGCAAGCAGAGTATGAGTTTTTGTGTTTCCAATTGATAGCATGCATGAATTAGAAGAAAAGAATAGGTTTTTATCTGATGGTACTGTTCATAGGTATGATGAGTCTTTTCTTCATAGTGAGAAAAATGAAGGGAGTGCCAAAAAATTTTACATGCACTATGAAGATAGTTACTTTGTTTTGCCTGACAGGCTGGCTGGAAATGATGACACGCCTAGTGAAATAACTGAAAATAAAATATCTGGTGTGCCTCATGAAGGAAGAGATGAAAACCAATTTTTTGACAAAGGCAAAGACTAACTCAGGTTGGATGCTGCAGGTTTTTTGTAAAAATGTACACTCTATATATTTTTTCCCTTCCAATTGTGTGTTTCCCTTCCTGTTTCTCTAGTTTGGTTGCCAATTTTTGAGGTCTCTGTGCCCTTTTCCAGTGGGATGGTCTACTTTAACTAGCGATTCTAGGTCCTTGATATGCTTTTAAGAGGCATACATCCCCAGATAGAGCCACTATTAGCACCCTAAAAAAATTTCATCACTCTTGGCATTTTCCCTTGGTCTCTGCAGTGCTTTTCCTAGTCTTTGGCCTAGAAACCCTTGCAAATATTCATAAATCTAGCCGTTTGTTTGAAAAACCCTAAAATGCCCTAGACCTATTCTAATTTGTCATTACTTTTTTGGGGCCACATAATTTTCCCTTTTGGCATGTGCACATTTTTCTTCCTATCGGTCACAAGTTCTCTAAGTCCTTGGCGGTTACATCTTTCTATTCGGCGATTACGCAAACATGATGTTCGCATAATCTCCTAATCCTGGCGGTTTATATCATAACATCTGGTGATCCCACGAGTAGCTTATCCTTCCTTTAGTTTCAAATTCATGAAATGGTAGGCCCTTTTCATAGAAGTGTTACATGTGGACCATTCATCAGATAATAATATAGGTGGTAGCTTATGATTTGATAGAGGTTAATGAAGTGTCAATGGGACCTGGCATCTTAGTCTCCTTTTGATCTAGTAGTTGGCATAAGAGTGCAAGGAATATTCCTCCCCTATCAGATCATGCAATGTTCATTGATTTAGGATCTGACCAAAAGTTTGTCGGTGGGACCTGAGTTTTCGGCTTGTCAGTGGTCCCTGACATCTATAGAAAATTGACGGTGGGCATAAGTTCTTATCGAATGTGTTAGAGGCTTGATATTTTGCGACAGCTGTTCATTCTCTTATGTGACATAATCTTTTGTTTCAAGTGGGTCCATTAACACATATGCAAAAATGGTGATCTATGATTGGTCCATGTATTAACACGTTGGCACTTGTCAATGGGACCTAATTTTCTAAGACTCAGAGGGTCCTGACATTGTCAGTTGATCAACAATTGGCATAAGTTCTCATGAGATGTGTCAAAGCTTTGAGATCTTACGCCAGCCATCGATGTTACTTTATTCTCAAGTGGCAGTATATAGGTGGGTCTGATTGCCAGATGGTTTTTATGTGCCACAGTGTGCTGATTTGTTGTTATCTGATTCATGCATGTGGTGATGAATTTGATTTTGTCAGTGGGGCTAGGATTTTTGAGGTTCAGTGGGTTCAGACATTTATAGAGCATTGATGGTCGGCGTGTATTTTGATGGGTTTTTTCTGACACATGTGAACTTAAGATAGTTGTTGATCTCTCTTGGTGTCAGAAGGTTGTCAAGGTAGGGTAAGATTCTTCATCTAATGGTTGTCTTATAATTTGATGGAATCTTGGAGGTCTATGCAAAGATGACACAACTGTCGATCTTCTTGACGCAGGCCTAGTAAATTTCCTTAGTCTTTTGGCGGTCCTGATAAAAGGTTAGCGACCTGATGAATTTCAATAATTTCCACTCATTCATGAAATAAGATGGCAATATTCTAAATTGACTGGTGATTCAGCGAATGTGTATCCGTGTAATCACTAAACTATTTGGCAGACAGATAAAGTTCTTTGCGAACTAACAAAAGCCTTTAGTCCCCCATTCACCAAATGTGACCGGGGTTGGTTATTTTTATTTATTTGTTGAATTAGAGAGATAAATGATGGGTTATGTTTTTTGTCTCATGAATAAAGAAATGCTTTGTCGCATGTTCACTAGGGTTAACCCGAGGTATCTAGATGCGTTAGGGACATAAAGCCTGTGAAATGGAGGGATCGAATGGTCATGACTTAAAATTGATCTCAATTCAAATGTCGATCATTGATATGTTGCAAGCACCATGAATGTGACCATTGAAATTCAATTTCAAATTTTTGAGGGTTTCTAGTGATAGAAAGGACTGGTTTTAATTGCTTTTGAGGGCGGATTTGATTTGTTTGGTGGTGCCCATGGTTGTAGTGTGGTCTACGTTGCCATGATCAATTACTGCAGGATGTTTTGTTGTACTATGAGGGATGGTTTTGTGCTGCAGGTGGCCGACAAACTAGTTTTTATGGCAAATTTCTTGGTTCTCTATCCCGATCTCATAGATTTTCATGATTGCAGATCTTTCTGGATCTGTTTCTCTGAGATTGCTCGATTTCCTACCCCTGCAGTAACTTGTAATGTAAATTTTGATTGGTTAGGTAGTTGAAACCCTTACCCTAGTCACCCGAAGCTTGATGCATCCTCTTTGAGGATTCCAAGGTGACTAGTGGTATAAGAAGTGAAATGTTTTATTTTGTAAGGGTTCCTTCTTCTGCAAATTTTGAGAGAATCGGTTCAAAGAAAGGTTTTGTCCTACAGATTTTCTCCTTCTCTCTTCATATAGCATGTTCTTTCTTCCTTTGTTGGTTTAGAGAATATGATACATATTTTGATTGATTTGTCTTATGTATGAGGACTCAATTTATTCTTACTGTTACCAAGCTATCTCCATTTGAATTTTGAATTCATTAATCATACATCAAGGGTGTTTGATTTTTTTTTTGTATTTCCTATTTGTTTGCAAGTGGAGTTGTCTTAGCAGAGATAACTGGTTTATGATTATTTTTCATGTATGTATGAGCTGAGGTGTCAAAGATATGTCATGCTTGTCTTCCAGTGGATGCTGGTTAATGTATTATCTATTTATAGGTCTCTTCTAAGGGGAGGGTTAAAAACCTTTGGATGGGTGATAACATACTTGAATACATAGGTGGGTTGTTGAAGTGAGGTTTGGTCATGGTGTGTGATTGATGTTAGGCATCAACACATTGAATTTATTGCTTTCTTGTTTCATAGCTATCTATTGCAATAGGGTATTTGACTCTGTGGCCCTTTGGATAAGGCACTGGTCTATGAGGGACTTAGGTTATCTTAGGGGACCTTTCAAACCCATCACAAAATCATTTAAATTTATTTCTACCCTTTCCCTTTCATGTTGTTAGGATAGGTCTCTGGTTTTCATACTCACTCTATGCAAGTAGGGCTATTGCATGAGATCTTGCTTTCATTGAGGTATAGGATACCTACAAGAGTTTGAAGACTATTCCTCAATAATCTATCTGTAGGCCTATTGTTTATCATGAGGTGTCTTGAGTGTGTAGATAAGGAAATACCTACCTAAGTGATGTGGAGCTCAAAGAAGAAGGAGGATGTTCTCTATCCTCATCAATTAGATTGTTTTCTTGTCAAACTTGAGTGCCTACCCTGAGAATCAAGCCCATCTATTGATTCAAGTTTGGTCCTGCAAGGAAAAGCCCCAACATAAGTTTTAGTCTTTTTCTTCTTGCTCATCTTTCATTGCAAGTTTCAAAACTACAAATTCTCCAATGGGTGCTTTGTGAAGCACCCATTACCAATGGAGTGCTTCTGTATTGCAAATTCTTGCAAGTTTTTAACTTTTTCATCTTGCATTGTAATTCTTTCTATCTATTCAACTAGTTAGACTAGTATGAAATGTAACTTCTGTTTGATGGAGTTTTGAACTCTTTATTGTTTCCTTTCATGGGTTTTTTGCAATGGGGTGTGTCATCTAAATAATGGTCTTGAGAATTCTTGTTGAATCATCTATTTATTCCTTTTTTAGTACTACTATTGTTCATTCCTATATACCACTATTCTGGCTCATGAAAAAGCTTGCCTTTTATTTTAATGGAAACAAAGGTATTAGTTAGTAAAGTAGATTTTCTAACAACTGATATGACAACGCCCAAAATTTGTGATTGTGGGAGAGTGGAGTTGCGAGATAGAGACACGGTTAACTATGTTTGTGTAGGTTGTGATGCAATCATCCCAATATCGCTCTAGCCTTCTCTTTTCTTGGGGTGTCCATCATCATGTAGAAAATTGTGTCCAACATGGGTTTGGGCCTTAATTTTATTGATGGTCACCATATTGGGAGTTGCAAGGTGTGATCCCCAAGCCCAGAGCCTTCTATCTTGGTGAGAGACTCTCAATGGATCAGGCCTCATTACTTGGGATGCTCGAGATCAGAGGCCTTGTGGATGGATTGGGATCTCATGTTCTCCTCTGGGTGAGGTTGTGGATATTAATTTACAATCCATGGAGCTCATGGGTTTTGTTCCTTCTCAGCTTGGGATCTTGACATCGCTGCAATCGTTGGTTCTCTCTGAGACAAATTTGAGCTTTCTTCAAACCATTCCCTCTCTTTGTTTGAGCTTTCATATACCCTGACCGAATTAGGGGTTAACATATTGTGACTGATTGTTTGGGTTGTTGTAAATGCAAGGTTCCCTGCCACCATAAGGGAGGAATTCATTTCACCATTAATCACCTTTAAAGAGTTCCTAACACTACTATTACCAACCATAATACTATCACAGTTTAACTTTATCAAAAAAATTAAATAGTTAATGTTTCTCCTAGTGCTACTTAAACTACCAAAATAAAACTTTGAAATGTTGTCATAGTTCTTTAAACAACATCTATGTTGTAGATTCCAAAATAATAAACTCAAGTTTAAAGCTATCAAAAAACATGTACTAGCAATTCTATCCCATTCTTTGAAAGACACTTGAGAAAGCTTTTCCATTCTTCATTATCCTTGCTATGTTGATCTTCCTCACTAGTCTGGCCATCAGTCCTCTTCCTTTCCACTTTCATCAACATGTTCTTACTAGTGACAATAATAGCTAGTGATTTATTAATGATCTTATCAACCAATATACAGAGGGAAAAAATAGCTTATGGAAAAGGTCATTATTATAACATAGGGTAGCAGAAGAAATTTCAAGAGAATCAACTTTGTTTTTTGCAAATCGTCAATAACACTTTGGATATTATTAGCAATTTTTTCTCTTCCAAAATAGGGGAGGTCAGAATATTCTCTTGGGGATCATTACTAGTATGGATAGGAGAATTGCACACCATATTGAACATATCCTCTAGCTCATTTAGGTTCACATTTATCTCCATAGATATTTCTCTCTCCTCTTCCTCAAGTTCTTCAGCCCCAACAACATAGTCATCATCTTCGGTATTCCAACTAGAGTCACCTTCCTCATCCAGCTAAAACTCCATATTTGTCTTAGGAACCACTTCCTCCTCAAAAAATTTACCCTTGTGTTCCTTATTGTGTAGATGGGTAGACATCCTTTCCCCTGAAATTCCTTCATACATAGGTTCCTCCATTTGTTCTATATCCTCATTTTTATCCTCTGGTTTATCAACATCTATAAATGGAAACATTTTTTTCACCATTTTATAAACATTTTTGGCCTTTGAAGAGGTAGGATTGGGGGCAACAACTTTCCTTTTCTAGGGAATGATATCAAGCAAGGCCTATTTAATGGGGATTTACTTATCAAGAACTTTAGGGGTTTTAAACCTCTTTTCCCAAAAGGGTTGGCTTTTCTCCACTAGGGATAGTTTTATCAGGGAAAGAATTAGTTTTAACAAGCTCAATTTTATCAACTTTCTATTAGCCGGATTAACATTTTAGTTTTATTTTGGTTGAGGGTAACACAAGAGGCAACTTGAAAATGGGGATTTTTAAAATACACATTTATATAGGGCTTACATTAAGCCCTAGGAAGTGGAGGAGATGAACCATTTAAAATGCTACTGGTGAGGAAGTAATAAAACAAAAAGGGGATATTTATCCTACGACCATTTCTTAAATGATTCAAAATGGGAAAGTGATACCCATGGAAGGTAGTATACTTGCCTTCTACAAACTAGAGCATATGACAAGGGAAATGAAAACTAATCATACCCATTATCATTAGTCACAACCATCAATTTATCCCCTTTCTTGAAAAAATCCTTTCATGAAGAGCTTATAAGCACTAGATCTCTTCCTTTCAACTCTTTCACCTTCATATTTTAAGCATGTAGCCTTTGTAATCAATTCAAGGGTCATGCAGAATTTGATGCTTCTGATGAGAATTTTTTATTGGTGCCAAGCATTACAAAACTTCATGGAAAGAGTACTTTTGTAGCCCTTCATAGTATGGAAATATGGTGTTAAATCACCTCTTCTAAAAATATTCCAAAGCTCACTATTATACAATTGTTTCTTATAATCTCTTAGATCCAAATGCTTTAAAGGCCCCCCATACTTCTAACCTCCAAGAGATTTCACCTCTGATCTATGGACATTAGAGCTATAAGAATTTTCCTAAAGAAAATAATGAAATGCCAAGAACTAGAATCTCAATAGATAGAACATGAGAGATAGGAAAATCATATGATCATCAATTCACTCAATTCAATGATAATAAATAATACATAAAAGGTCTAAAGATTTAAAATGTAGATATGTCTGAATATATAGGTAATACATGATAACTAGGAAATATGCAAGTGATAATCCGTCACCTAACCAAGGTGAAATCACATATCTACCAAAGGTGGATCATCCTCTATTGTACAAAAAATTATCTGAAATGGGTGAAAAAATGAGAGGATGACAATGTGATAAGAGAAATAAAGGTGGATCTCACACGTAAAGTGGACATTCTCCTACACCACGTGTTAAAATGAAATGTAAACTCCTAGGGTGTCTACATGACAACTAATATTCAAATGCATTATCCTAGGTAAAATTAAGTAATGTGTAATTTTAAGAATCATTAGTTACACCAACACCCCTACTTAAGTGTAACTTAGGAGAATGCACTTAAGCTCACAATTCTATATGCAAATGCATGATGGGTCCCAGCTACAGGCCATGTTAGGTACCCGTGCACAATATTCAAGTTAAAAAGATATGTTATTATATTTTAAATCATTTAAAGAAGCTAAGTTCTTTATATAGCTTTTCTGAATGGTGTTCTCAAGTAGGAGTTCAATTTAGGTGGATGAGCTATGGTGGCATAAGTAATATTCAATCTTTTATGAATAATTATATAGGTGATATAACTATACTAGTTATAGATTTAAATATTGTCTTCTAGAGTGATACATTAAGATCGTAGGAGGAAGTGACTTTGTTACACAAAGGAAGAGAAGGCACTAGTCTATAGAAATATTTAAACATATCATATAAAAAAGTAGAAGAGTTGGAAGTGAAGATAGAAGTAAAAGGATTTAGGAGTAGGAATAAGGGTAGGAATAGTAAGTAACCTTGTAGATTAATCTATTTTAGGAGTTCATGTCATTCTAAGATAAAGATAGAAGATAGATTACAAGGAGACCAGATCTTCTCAATCATTATAAAGGTATAAAATGCCCCGCCAAGGAACCTAGTATAATTTAACCTAATACAAGTCACTATGTTTATAGAATAATTTTTTCTTAAGAGTTTACAAACAATGATGATAACAATGCAGAAGCAACACAACCATGAGATACAAACAAGTACATATGCACAACTTAAATACAGTTACATTTCTCAAGGGGCCCATGATGTATAATTACATATAACAAAATATATATTTAGATTAAGAATAATTACAACTAAATCATATGAATAACAAGTAGATCCAACACCATAAGATATGCATAATGATACAAAATCCTCTACACAAGTCATAGGGTATGTCACAATAATCAAATACAAAAATAATAAAATATCTACAACTCTGAAGCACTGATACAAGATATAATCATGAACATCAAAGATAGGAATGAACAAGCCTCCAATGAAGAGTAAGAATTTTAGGTAATAGGTACAAGCATCCTCTAGCACCGCTATAGGAACATTAGAATATTTAATGGTAATAGATAACACTACCACCCAACCTCGTGGAACCAAAGGTCCACTCCCACCATGATGAGGAGATAACAGAAAACCCCACTCAGATAACAAACTTAAACAAAGATAACCAAGAAAAGTCCCTGAAGGCTTTCTAACTCAAGGTACCATCAACTAAACAAAAAAAATATCAAATAACTAATACATACCAAAACACCAAATAATACAAAATAAACCACTAGGTAATAATGAGACAACAAAGATATACCACTAGAGGAAAATACATAAACTATGGAGGAGACTTAGGCTATATATTATGGGAGTGTCATCACATGGACATCTACTTGAGTTACCTTGGACTAGTCTCTCTATACCCTGGACCCTCAAGCGTTTATCAGGTTGCCTGACCCTAGACAAGCCACTCTAGACCCAAGACCCTCAACATGACCCATACAAAACCATAATACCCTCTCATGAACATGAGGAATTATAATCATACCTACTTTCTAGGTATCATCCCATTCCCATCCTTAGCCTATACAAGCACTTAAGGAATGGGCGAGGCATGAATGATCAATCTTGTATTTAATGTTGTCCCCAATTTTATTATTAGGTTATCACTTATTAAACAACTTATGATAGGTTACCTTGGTACTGGCCTCTTTGGCCTCCAGACCCCTATTGTAAGCCACTCCCCTAAACTACCCCTATTTAACCTCCCATAGGACTACAATCAAATAATAACAATATAGGTTTCCAAAATAATAATATAATCAAATCTTGATCCATAAAAGACATCAAGGACACACACACTAGCCCTACACCAAATATCATAAAAATTACATTTAAAAAAAACATGTGCAACCATAACTATGAAATCTCTAAAATA
The DNA here is from genome assembly GCA_027943335.1 of Chamaecyparis obtusa. Taxonomy (NCBI): domain Eukaryota; kingdom Viridiplantae; phylum Streptophyta; class Pinopsida; order Cupressales; family Cupressaceae; genus Chamaecyparis; species Chamaecyparis obtusa. Next base: position 48,690 of record BSBK01009749.1, read on the forward strand.
GTTCCTCGGTAAAACATAAAGAAAACTCCAAAGTAATAAAAATCACTCCCCTAGGCTTCTGGTATAAAAAATATCGCTACAAAATTAATTTCCATAAAAATAAATAAGACATTTACATGAACAACCAAAATAATAAATTGAAAACAACATTGGTCCTTTAATTTACAATCAATAAAAATAAAACAATACTATTAAATAACCTGTTTAATTTAATCTAATTTATAAATTAAATTAAATTGAAGAAAATTTAAATAAACTAATTTAATAAAATGACAAGAAAATAATTTAATTAATTTCAACATAATTTAAATAAACTTATAAATTAAATATTAATTGAAATTAATAAAATAAAATAATTTTTTAAAAAGAAGTATATAAAACAAATTACATTTTTGGGGACCCGTGCCCTCCCCACGCCTCCTTTCAAAGGCGGCGACGACTGCTAGCTGCACCGTGGCTGCAATAGCAACAACCATGCAACTGACTGCAAACATTGGGTTGTGGCAGCAATCATGTCTGTCGCGGGGGTAGGGGATGGGGTCCCTACCCCAAAACATATTAAAATTCAACTTCAAAAAATTATAGGCATGCACACCATATTGAAACAAATCGATTTCTCTTCAATAGAAACTATGTATTTTTTTGGAAAACTAACATCTAATGATTTAGACTTTACATGCAAATAGAAGCCAATTTCAAATCAATCACATATCAATTAGCCACGAAGTATACAATCTTTTCAAAAGAAGAATTTATAAAATATGAGGGTTTCAAACCATACCTTAGCCAATGTTTGAAAATCTGAAGTCAAGAAGATCCAATCTAGTCTTCAAATAATCACAAAATAATGCCCACCAAAACAAGCTTTCCCCAAAAAATCTTCTAATACTTCTAGAGCTCCTCCAAAACATGATAGACATAATGAAAATAATACCCAAAATTCCTACATAAAGGAAACCTATCCCTCTTAGGGTTTTCAAAACATGCAAACTCAAAAGTAGAACTCAACTCTATCTCTCTCTAGTTGCATGATAAAATAAATCAATAAATAATACACTTTTAAAATAAAACTCGAACTCAACTTTTAACTTTAATTATAATTTGAATTTTACTTAAACCAAATGTGCAACTTAAATTGCATATAATTATTTAATTAAATAATAAATACTTTAGCACAAATTAACTATGGAAACTAATAAATCAAATATTAAATAAATCAACTATGCCCTTTAATTTATTTAATAAGATTAAATAATTATTTAACTCCTTTAATTCTAAATTTAAATCTTTTAACTTAATCATTTAATTTTAAAAAGGTATTTAATCACCCTTAATAAATAAATATGCACTATAACTAATATTTCCACATTCATAAAATATGAATAATAAAATCTCAAAATTACTCCTAACTTAATTAATTAAATCAAATAATTCACACAAACAGATCCACTCAACTCCGAAAATCTAAAAATTGACTAACTATATATCAACCAAACACCAAGGAAGGGCTCATGAATTTATGTCACTTTGACGAATTCAGATGGGTAGAAATAGATACTTGCCCAATATCTAGGACAACCAATGGCTAGGTTTGGGATTTGGATTTGTATGTTATCTGCCCTCTCTTACCATTGAGATTTTGTGATAGGGCATGCTCATCATGATAATTCAGGGAAGTAGATGCCCGGTACCTACAAACCTACATAAAAGACAAGCATGTACATACATGTATAAATATAAACAAGAAATGGTGGGGATTGGCTGATCGTGTGGATATTGGAAGCAAGTAATTATGACTTCATCCCTCAACCATATCAAGCATGTCAAACAAACACATCGACCATACACATGCAAGTATGGGGTCATTAAAACCATAAGCATTCATGATATCCTAACATATGAATCATCAAAATGAAATACCGTCTCATATAAATAACATCATCATTTTCATTTAATCAACATGAAAATAATTCAAACGCATCTAATCCATGATTATTCAATAAAATGTCATACTTTCATAAACCTCAAAATCCCTAAAATAAATAACACGCACATGAACAAGGCCTAAAAGAGTTTGCCGATAAAACTGAAAAGAAAAGTGTGGGAGTGGAATTACATCCACCTCCACTAAGAATTATGCTTACTCCTAGAATCCTACAAGAAAATAGAAATATAAATCTCAAAAATTGAGGGGCCCTACCAGCGTAATTTTTAGTGGCGAATATTCACCTTTTGGCAAATTCTGGGAATAACGTTTCATGAAATTGGTGAATCGTGTAGGTATAGGCTGGCAAATATTCGCCCAATCTTGACACGATAACTACTAAATATTAATTGGAATCACCAATTAGCTTTGTCATTTGACGCTATTGACCATCATATTCACCTATAATTAATGTGACGTGGTTCTTTTAACGGTCTCTTATTCGCTAGTGATATTAATTATGAATTGCATATAAAATTTTAAATAGCCAAATGGTTTATATTGTTATCTTCACCATGACCTATTTTGCCACCCGTTAACTAATTGTTTTATTGGTCCACAATGTATTTCACCACCCCGCTAATTAATTATTTTATTGGTCCACGATGTATTTCGCCAACCCGCTAATTAATTATTTTATTGACCACCACGTATATTTTTTTTTTTCACCAAAAATAGCATTGATCAGGTCGGCACTCAGCACATTTTCGCCAAAAGCCTGGGAATTTGAAAATAAATAAAAATTGGAAATTTAGAATTTGGAATCATGGATTGATATAAATTCAAATCAAGTTTAGAAAACTTAAAAGTATTCTTATCATGTGTCGTTACAAATTTTTGGAGCCAGAGCCTAGAGGGCCAGATTTACAAATAACAATCTTGCAACAGTAAATAGAGGATTCAACATTTCAGAGAGTCAAAAATTAGAGGAAGCAGGACAAAGGTAAACAATTATTTGTTCACATTTCACAGTATTGCTATTAATTTTAATTCCTAGAGGCTAGATTCCTAGTGACTAGTGAGAGGTCATTGGGTAAAGATGTCGGACAAGGGTGACTATTCTAAGATTGAGTATCCTCAAGCTACTACTACTGAAGGGATTCAGATATCAGAGGAGGTTGAGACACAGACTTCTCACCGTGCTCAGGGCAATGAAGAGATTGGAAAGCTAGACAAGGGTAAGACTCCTCGGGGCAGTGAAGGGCCTGGGAGGCCATCAAAACACCCAAAACTTAAAGATACTACCATAAAGGCTTTCTTTGGAGTTGGCAATGTTTCTGCTCCATCAACATCTATAATTGCGAGTGCAAAATCCATTCACAGTAGCTCACCAGTACTAGTACCACAAGCTGGGGTTGTCATTGAGTTAAATGAAAATCAAAATGCATCAAATGAGGATGAAAATGGTGGCACGAGAGAAGATGTTATAAGGGATACGCAGAACCAGATGGAAGAAAATGCTAGCAGTGAAGATAATAATAATGTTGGTAGGAAGAAAAGAAAAAGGGAAGTAAAAATGGGGCGGGAGTGGGAAATGGAAAGAAATTTTAAGGTTGATTGGGTAGCAAAGTACTGGTTCATTGAACTAGTCTTAAGCAATGATGAACAACCAACAGAATGCAGGTGTAAGATTTGTACTTGGAAACTTAAAAGAGAGAAGAAGTTGTAGCTAAAGCTTGACACTATAGAAAAGCATATTGGTAAGGTTTATGAAAAATAGACCATAGACGGACAAGAAATATCGGTAGTAAGATGGAAATCAAAGGAAGAATGTCTTCATGTTAAGTATGCCATAGAATATGAAGAGCATAACAAGAGAATGGTAGTAATTGCTAGTAGTGAAAATCCAATCAAGACTGCGTTTAAACATGCAGCCAATGAAGCAAACCTAGAAAAGACAATTCAGATGAGTGTTGTTTTTCATATTATGTCCAGAGGGCGTCCTATGAGAGACTTCTCAAAATATGGTAATTTATTATCTTTTTTGAAAGTTCCTCACTATCCCATGTCACATTTGTCAACAAACATTGGATGGGAAATGGAAAACTGTCTTTCTGAGGTGGAAAAGCAAAATTTATAGGAGAAAGTAAAATGGTCCAGATTTATTTCATTATCCATAGATGAAGTTGTTGTAGTAGATAACACTACTTGGGTTTTTATGCATGTGTATATAGTAAAAGAATATGTCTGCCAAGCTCATCTACTCTACGTTTGTAAAATGAGGGGCAATTCAACAACAGAAAACTTATATTTTAAAGTGAAGAATGCTTTGAATGAAGTTGCTGGTATGGATGATTTGACAATTGGAAAGAAGTTAGTGTGTGTTGGAGGTGATGGAGCTGTATTAATGCAAGGCCAAAGGAATGGTCTTTGTAAAAGATTACAAACTAGTATTGCACCTTACATGCTTGGCATACATTGCATGGCCCATCGAATGAATTTAGCATATAAAATTGTAAGTGATTTTTCTACAGTGTCAAAAATTGAAGATCTAGTTCGCGACATATACTCTTACTTTTGTAGAAGTCCTAAACATTTTGCAGAATTTAAGATTTTCTAAGAGGGAGTTGTTAGCACCCTGAAAAAAAATTCATGGCTCCTGGTCTTTTCCTCTGGTCCCTGTAGTGTTTTTCCTGGTCTCTAGCCTAGAAACCCTTGCAAATATTCAAAATCTAGCCATTACTTTGAAAAACCCTGGCCCTGTTCTAATTTGATGTTACCTTTTCTAGGCCACTTAAAAGTCATATAGCGCATGTGATTTAATATTTTATCACCTTGTGGGGTCAGCTGTTATTTTTTCCTAAGTTTCTAACCCCGGTGGCCTTTTATTTTCCCTAAGTCTCAGCAATTAATATTTCCTATGTTCTGGCTTAATCTTTCCTCAGCCTGGCTCTGACACCATCTTGATCCAACAGTTGTCTTGAAAGTGCAAAGGTTTTGTTAGAGGGATGCGCTTTTAAGATGGCCATTGATTATTTTTCATGACATAACTTTTCAATGCAGGTGGGACCACTGCCACATAAGCACAAGTGGTGACATTTTATTGGCCAAAAGAAAAGATGATATGGTGAGATGGGGTCAAGTTGTCAATCGACTGAAGATCTGGTGGTTGTCGCATGATCGCAAGGAATATTCTTCCCCTTCGCGATCGTGCGACAACCGTCAATTTGGAATCTAATGTAAAGGCTATCAGTGGGTCCAAGGTAACACGTAAGCACAGTTGGCAGTCTATGATTGGTCCATGTATTAACACATTGGTAGTTGTCAGTGGGACCTAGTTTTCGGATGCGTCAGAGGGTCTTGACATTGTCAGTAAATTAGCAGTGGGTGTAAGTTCTTATGAGATGTGTCAGAGGCTTAAGATTTTACGCTAACCGTTGATTTCATTTCTTGTCAAAGGATCTGTAGAGCGGAGGTAAAAAGGTTGATCTGACAGTTGTCTTAAGTTCTGATAGAATCTTTATGTCTCATGCGAAATTTAGACAACCGTTGATCCATTTAAGGCAGGCCCAATTTCTAGTCTAAGGTTTTGGCGGAGCAGTTAAATCTTTGGCGGTCCTGATAAATGTTTGCAGTGTTTGCTTGTTCGTGGAGTATTATGGCATGGTTCTAAATCTTTTAGTGATTTAGCAAATACGTGTTCATTGAATCTCTAGATATTTCAAGTCTTTCAGTGAATTGGTGAAAAATCTTTGGTCGCTAATTCGCTAGATAATCAGTGGGCCCCCAAATTTCTTATGTATTCACCTGTTCATGAAGAATAACTTGAGGTTAAGAAGGGACTTCACGATTCAGCAAAAGTAGTCATTCGCTGAATCATTTGATCTAACATGGGTTAAGTAATGTATTCTATGACTTTCAGTTTCCCTATAGTCACGTATTCACTGAATGATGGACTAAGGTTAAGTTTTTCCCTTCAGTCACCCGTTCGCTAGATGTGACCAGGGTTGGTTATTTTTCTTTGTTCACTGAGTCAGAGAGTTAAACAGTGGGTTAGGTTTTTATTCTACAAATAGAAAAGCTTTGTCGCTTGTTCGCTAGGGTTAAGCCTAGGCTAGTAGTTGAATTAAGACTTAAAGACTGTGAAGAGGCAAGATCTAATGGCGAGGACTTCAAGTTGGCTCAGATTCAAATTTTGACCTTTGATACGTTGCAGGCATCATGAATGTGACCATTGAATTTCAAATTTGAATTTTCTTAGGGTTTCTGAGCGATAGAAAGGACCAGAATTGATTGCTTTGATGGCTAGATTTTATTTGTTTGGTGGCACTTGTTGTTGCAGTGTGGTCCAAGGTGTTCCATGATCATTTGTAGGAGTTTTTACCATGTTCTTTGTGTTCGAGGTGTGTTTGCAGGTGGCTGATTTGATTGGTTTTCATGGCATTTCCTTTTTGTTTTGTACTATTCTCGCAGATTTTGATGATTTCAAATCTGTTTGATATTCATTTTCTCTAGGTTGCTTGTGTTTTTTCCCCTACAATAACTTCTGATGTAAATTTTGATTGGTTGGGTAGTTGAAACCCTTACCCTAGTCACCCGAAGCTTGATGCATCCTCTTTGAGGATTCCAAGGTGACTAGTGGTATAAGTAGTGAAATATTTTATTTTTTAAGGGTTCCTTCTTCTACAAATTTTGGGAGAATTGGTTCCAAGAAACGTTTTGTTGTGTAGATTTTCTCTACTTCTCTGCATATAGAGTGTTCTTTCTTCCTTTTTATGGTTCAGAGAATATAATACATATTGTAGTTGATTTGTCTTATGTATGAGATTTAATATGTTTCTACTATTATCAGATTGTCTCCATCTTGGGTTTTAGATTTATTTATTATGGCATCAAGGGTGTTTTGATCTTTCTATATGCATTTCCTATGTGTTTGCAATAGAGTTGTTTTCACAGAAACAATTAGGTCTAGGACTGGTTTTCAGGTGTGTATGAACTGGGGTATCAAGGATATCTCATGTTTGTCTTTCAGTGGATGCTGGTTAATGTATTGCTTGTTTATAGGTCTCTTCTAAGGGGAGGGTTAAAATCCTTTGAATGGGTCATAACACATTTGGGTACACAAGTGGATTGTTAAAGTATGATCTGGTTGATGGTGTATGTTTGGTGTAAGGCATCAACATATTAGAATGTATTGTTTTCTTGTCTCATAGCTCTTTGTTGCAGTGATGTATTTGACTCTGCTTCCCATTGGATAAGGCACTGGTCTATGAGGGACTTAGGGTATCTCAGGGGTCCCTTCAACCCAACATTAAAATCATTCAAATCAAATACCTTTCCCTTTCATGTTGGTAGTAGTAGTAGGAGGTCCATTCTAGTCTTCAGATTCATTCTATGCAAATAGGGCTATTGCATGAGAATTCTTTTCACTGGGGTACATATACTCAAAAAGGGTTTGAAGACTATTCCACAATAATCTATTTGCAAGCCTATTGTTTATCATGAGGTGTCTTGAGTGTGCAGATAAGGCAATACCTACTTGAGTGATGTGGAGCTCAAAGAAGGAGGATTCCTTTCAATCCTCATCAATTGGACTATTTTCTTGTCAAACTTGAGTGCCTACCCTAAGAATCAAGCCCACCTATTGTTTCAATTTTGGTCCTGCAAGGAAAAGCTCCAACAGGAGTAACACCAGGAAACAAGATTTCAAGGATGTTGAGACCAAATGGATCTCTTTGCATGGACTAGTAGAAAGAGTTCTAACAGAATATCAATCCTTGATCGGATTAATATCTGAGCAATGCCTCATCATAGACAAAGCTCCTCATTTGTTACATAAGTTAAGTGATATAAAGACTCTGTTAACTTTAGCTAGTCTTCTCCCCATGCTGGATTTAATGAACAAGCTTGTTAAGAAAGCCCAAGATAGGACTATGTATATCCACGAGTACTCATATTTATGTAGAATGACATGCCTTTCCCTTTATAATTTATACTCAGATATGATAACACTTCAAAGCCCAAATTTTTTAAGGTGGCAAATAACTACAGATTTTAATCATGCTGAGAATTTTTTACAATTCAATGCAAAAAATGATTTATGTGTTTTTGTGAAAGGATATGAAATACCAATGCACGAATCTAAGATGGGCAAGCGAGGTAGACTACTTCCAGTTAAAAGGGTTGATTTTGACATGTTTGTTAAATCTGTTAGTGAGAATTTGAAATCAATTTCCTACCAAATTTCAAGTGAGATTCATGAAAGATTCCCTTGAGAAGAAATTCTTGAGGCCATGGGTTGTTTGTTTCCTCATTTTTGGAAAAACATCGGAGATAGACAACTTGATGCTCATATGTTTCATAAAAAAATTGATGAATTGATTGGAGAGTTTTCAAAACATGTAGATTGCAATGGAAAACCAATTGATGGAATTATAGACTAAACTAATCTTAAAAAATAATGTAGACAATTTGCATCATGTATGAAATTACAGTTAAAAAACTTGGAGAATCCATTTCAACCTGGTGCAATAACTAGGCTTTGGAAAAGGATAGAGCAGAGTGAAGTACGACATGATTCAATATCAGAATATTTCAAACTTGCTAATTTATGTCAAACAATGATATTGGGGTCGGTGGAAGATGAAAGAGTTTTCAGTGCATTGGGGTTTTTGAAATCAAAGATCAAAAACAAACTAGATAGAAATTTGGAAAATTTCTTGAGATTGTTTGTAACTTAGTACAATGTTACAGACTTTCCTTATGATACGACATTGACGATTTGGAATTCCTTGCGTGAAAGACAAGGGCTTTTGAACACTAGTTCAAAACATGGTGGTTCAGAGGCAAACGATGGATCTTGGTCCCAGACTTAGAATGAAGATGAAGAATTTTTTTATTTTGAATACCTAACTTAGAATGAAGAAGAACCTCTTGCTAGTAGTAGTAGTCAATTTCAGGAGCTAGATTCCATGTGGGATATCGAGGAGGGCGAGGCAGACTGCTCACTGACACTAAGTGAAGAGTGAAGTGATTTAGAATTAGCATTCAGTTAATAGGTATTTATAATTTTATACACTATATACTTATTACTGTACTTGTTGGATAAATTGATAATGGAATTAAACTTGATTCTGAATATTTATTAATTTATTGACAATTTATTAATTAACTCATATTCAGCTACAAGCCTACGGGTACAAGTAATAAGTATTGTTCATGATTTTTGTAATTTGAATTTTGATTTTTGTAATTTGCAATTTGAAATTTTGAATTCATGATTTTTGTAATGTAGATTGTAGAATGTCCCTCTTTGTCCATAATAGTAGGGATATATATGATTTTTGTAATTGTAGAATGTTCAAGAAATTTATAATTTGATATAACCTTGTGAAGTACCGCACAAAACCTTTTGTAACCTCTTAGCTATTTAATCTTGTAACTGATTAACCTTTCCAAAGCTACACCTTTCTGCCAGATGCTTCATCACAGCTTCGTAACCACCGACACTAATGGCCAACAAACCCTCATGAAGCTCTGTAAACCAACTGTTCCTGACAAATTGTTCTGAAGTTATGCATGCCATTAGTCAGGAGTCCTTTGGAAGTTTGGAACCCATAAGCATCCTAACAACTTAATCATGGAGAAGTTACGAAACAACCCAGCATTACTTTGGAACATTGTCGGTGATCTGTAGTAACGCGCACATGCTTAAAGGTTCTTTTTAGTGACTTGAAATTTTGAAAAAGTAATGATGAAATAGAACTGATCTGAGCCTTTCTAGGGTTTAATGGATTTTTAGAGCATATCTCAACCTAGCACTTAGGGTTTTAACATTTTGATCAAAATTTAGCGCCTAGACCTTCGGGAGGAAAATTGTAGGAAATTCTGAAAATAATTTTGAAAATTGAAAATACTACCAACATGGTCAATTTATCATTTGTCAATTACCTAATTTCCTAATACTAAGCATTTACCTAATTAGAATTGAGATTCTTGAGTCTTGACTTGAGCTAATGAGCTCTTTACAAAATTACATAGACACAATGACAAAAAAATTGAAAATTACAAAATATCCATGTATTATACTATTAAATTTAACTTCAAAATTTCAAATTCAAGAATCAATGATCATAGTACCAGTAACTAGTTACTAGACTCAGACGTGAGAGGACAGAGACTTGAAGTCTCAGAGTTCTATGATATATCAGAAAATTACAAAATATCCTTGTATATTTGTATTGACTAAAACTTACTTCAAATTTATACATCAATGTCCATGATCAATGAATATGATCAATGGTTAGAAAATAAAAACTAACATTGGCATTTGGAAAATTAAACAAATTTAGAAACAGTTATTAACTTATTAGAGTGACAGCTGGTAGCCTGGACTCTTCAAAATCAATCTTGATTTGCACCAAAGGTGTATCCACAGCAGGTGAACCACAAACATAAGATACCCTATTTGAATTAACTGACCTCCCTCTATTGGCTCTTCATCTAATACTAGAACTATCTCAACTACTTCCATCATCCATGTCAATATGGAAAGACAAAGGCTTGAATCTCTACAATGTTTTCCCACACCACAATGTCCCTCTTTGATGGCCAAGTTACCTCTCTAACTATCTCCAAGTCTTCAATGCATTTGTTCCACTTGGCATCCATTATGGATCGAGATTTAGCAGCAAACTTATTCATGTAAATCTCCTGCTTGTACAATTCATCCACAACTTCATAAAAAGTTGAAATGTCAGCATCACCAGCAAAATAAGAAGCCACCTTCCTACATTCCATATTTTGGTTGAAAGAATCAGCCCACTCCTAGCATTCCTTCAACTATCCCTCTTTGTCCACAATAGAAGGGATATATCCTTCAGACTCTTCAGAAAAAACCTTAAGCTTTGCCTGAATGTTTTGTAACTTGCCAATGAAAAATGCATACAAATCCTTTAGTAATAACACCATTTCCTTAACATCAATTATTTTGTCAGGTAACTCCATTTTTTTCCCCATTAGTAAAACTAACCTATCAAAGAATTGCAAGTATGGGCCTCAAGTATTAAATAATGGGGTTAGTACAGACAAGGGATTAGAACATTGATATTCTGTCCCCTACAAAGAAATGAAAGTACTATGAAGGATTTGAGACTTCCCTTTGAAAATATTTACTCTATGCAATAGCACCTTCCTCAAAGTCTCCTTTTCAACAATTCCAGTATCAGCAGGCTCAGGCTGATCAACATCCATTATTATCTTTTCTGTTGCAAGTTCTGGAGCTAAGCCCCCCTCATGCTCAGTTTGGACCCTTGCATCACAGACCTCTGTAAATGCCTTGGAATGATTTGTTAGAGTATTTATTTCATCTTTTAGCTCCTTCGCAGTCTTATCTAGCAAATAATTCCTCTTCAGTTCCTCTTCAAACTTTTTTCTAGATGCCACATAATCTCTGAATGTCCTCGCTAGCCTGTTCTCCAAGTCCTCAACCACTACTTTATTCATGGAGGATGCATGATGTAGGAGATTTTCTATCTCTGATCCTATAGTGTCCTGCAACCTCCATATTAATTAGCTACTCTGTGCGGTGTCTTGGATGTCAACCAATCTAGGCTTACTATATTCTAGGGCCACACACCATACTGCTAGTGTCTTAGTGTCCATATTGAATCCAGAACCCCTCATGAGTCCATCAAGGCCAAAAGCTTCATAAGATACAACTTTATCTTGCCTCTTGATTTGGTCAATTAGGAATGAGGACTCCAAGTCCCATCTAGGGATCAACAACATGCCACTTCTCTTTACAAGATCTCTTGCGTCCTCCACACTTAATGTTTCACTATTGGGATCATAGGCCTGTAATTTTTCAATCATTTAAATAGTTTTTTCCTATGATTCCCCTGGTTTCAAAGATAGTGTTAATTCATTCTGCTTAACTCTAAAGAGAAAACTTTTAAACTCAATGGACTTGATGAATTCGTCATCATCTATAAACTCTTTAGCTTGGATGACCTTGTCATCCAATCTAGCTATAGCCAATTCTAACTCAACTACAGCCTTTTCTCCCTCATCTACCTTTGATGTCAAAAAAAAAATTCTTAAGTCAGCAAAGTAATGGCTATTACCTAGCAAGATTTGTAGTGCCTTTTGCCTTGCCTTTTGTGGTACATTCATCAACTTTTGTTTCTTTGATGGCCCCTACTCAGATGTGGATGGCTCAACTTGTTCTATTTCTCCCATAAACTCCACATCAGGTTCAACTTCTTCAAGGTTTATTCTATCCTCCTCCTTCTCCTCAGGGATGTCTAGAAATTTAGACATAATATCTTCATAATTCTCTAAACACATTTCAATTTTCTTAATGTATTTGAGATCAGGAAAGAAATTGGGGAAGGTAGGGTCTGCCTTTTTCAATTGTTCCTCTACCCTTACAATATTTTCCAATTTATAGGTTCTCTCTTCATAGGTAACTTTGTTATAAACATTTATAATAACATCCTCCTCTGCCATAGGCTGATTTAGAGCCAAATTGTGATTCCTCATTTCTCTCAATGCTCCTCTAACAAAGTCTTCAGGGTCATACATCCTTGCTTTACCAAAGGGAAATTTGAATTGTCTGAGAAATTCATGGATTTGGTCCACAGCATCTTTACCTATAGAGAAATCCCCTATTTGGAACCTCCTTTGCAGAAAGGTTCCCTTATGTCTTTTAGGGCCTAAGTGCTCTCTATCCATCATGATAAGCTACCACAAGAATTCTACTATTGCCAATTTTTCTAGGATAAATTTTGGTAGTATGTGTAGAGGTTGAGGGCAAGCATACACTCTTATAACAATAAAATTCTCAAAAAAAAACATATCACCCCAATTGTGCTTGATGTCATTGTCAATATTAAATGCTATGGGTCCAAGCAATTTTCTAACAAGTAAAGAAAATCTATCCCTCACAATACCTAACATGTTCATTACCGGATCCACAAAATCACTATAAAAAATAATGGAATTAGAGAAATGGTAAGTTCTATGCCATAACCTGGTCCACAGCTGAACCGAAACAGTTCCTCCCTCATTCTCGATCTCATCGATGAACCCTGGGTTGATGTAGCCAATATTGAAATAGAGGATCAGGTGCATCAGCATGGAGTAGTGATTGAACTTGAAGCTTTTCAAATCAGTCTTCGCATTCGTCAATTCAGAGTGCATTACATTGATTATGTGCCCCACATAATCAAACTCCTTGTTGGTGTATAGATCCTGAACATCTGTAGCCATGAAAAAAATGTCAGGAGTCATTGTCAAACCTCCATCTAGTCCAATAACTTTGTGAAGACTGTAGATGGTATTCTGGAAATAGGGAAAGAAAAGCTCAATATCAAATGAATTTGAAACCTTCTTCAGTAACAACCCTGCCTCTTTGTTTTTTCTAGGAATATGCCTCCTCATAACCCTTCCATGGTAGTAATTTCTCTATCTATTAAACAGGGCCTCCTCTCCTGCTAGGTCAATCTCCATGCTCATAGGTCCCTGAAGGTCAAAATCTTGAGTAAAAGATGCTCTATCTAACATGAAGAGTATAGACTTGTCATACTTGTGGAAAGCTTGTGTCACTGGATTGTATGCTTGAATTAGTGCTTTCACGAGGTCTACATCCAAAAATACCTCAGGTACTATCAACTTTCCCAAGTTCTTGTCCCATGGGTTTGAAATAGGAGGGCCTCTAATTCTATTGTTATAGAAAAACATGAAGAGCTCATACCTAGTTATGTTTGGGCATTCAGCATCCCTGCAGAATGCATAAGGGTCCCTCCATTCATAAGCGTTAGTTGATTGCTAATTTGAGGATCCAGGCAACAATTTCATCCATTCTTCAGCGTATATGTTTGGCCTCTTTGTTCTTGAATGCACAATGGCACTCTTTTCCGGTACTGCAACAACATCAGGAGATCCTTGTTCTGCCATTCTTTTAAGTACTAAACTCTCTGGTTGCTCTTTGACTCTAGAAATTATGGATGCTCTGAACTATGAACTGTATTTAATAACTAACAAGTAACAAGCAACTCACAAGTACAACTAGGCTACCAGCCACTAGGCCACCTACTATTTTAAAAATTAAAATCTCAATGTCTCATCAAGCACAGTCGTCCACGCATGAAATTAGTAATTACCTTTTCAGAAAAGTGTCATTGTCAACTATCACTTCCACTCTTCCAACATAGATTTGGGGGTGATCCAAGAGAAAATAATTAGTGCGTTGTCGAAGTGATGCTCATGGTACATCTAAGTTTCTAACCCTAGGTCCCTAATACCCTATCTCAACTATGCTAAATTTCTACCTACAAAATAGGGGCCTTGGCCCTTGGCCGTTTGAATTTGAAATCTGAAAACTTTGAGACTTGCAAAGTCATGCAACACCTTTTCAAAACTTTGGGATTGTTAAACTGACCAAAAAATTAAACCTTGAGATGTTACGACACAGCTTGGCATGCCACATGAATGATGACACTTGTACTTCCCACTTTCCATGTGGCATGCAACTTACCCTCCGTCAGACCGTCTCTCACTTTTCAACCCCTTACGAAGTTATGCACGAAGTTAGTCAAGACTTCAGAACCCTAACCATCATAAATAAATTAACCGTTGAGAAATTACAAAATAGCCAGGCGTAACTTCAGAACCCCTAACCATCATAATAAATTAACCATTGAGAAGTTATGAAACAACCATGCATTACTTCAGAACCCCTAACCATCATAATAAATTAACCGTTGAGAAGTTACGAAATAGTCAGACGTAACTTCGGAACCCCTAACCATCATAATAAATTAAACGTTGAGAAGTTATGAAATAGCTAGGCGTAACTTTGGAACTAATCACCATCATAATAAATTAAAGTTTTAAATGTTGAGAAGATACAAAATAGGCAGGCATAACTTCGGAATAGATCACCATCATATTAAATTAAACATTGAGAAGTTATGAAACAGCTTGGCGTAACTTCGGAACCAATCACCATCATAATAAATTAACCATTGAGAAGTTACAAAATAGCCTTTGACGGTGTCCATGACTTCGGGGATTAATGCTGGCAGGTTGCAGTTGAAGGCCATGAAGATACACAAAGGACAAGTTGATAGTGTATGTGACTTCGGAAGTTATGATCGTAGGTAAGATATGGGTGTTCCAAGGACTTGTTGGCAGTCTACGTAACTTAGCCATGAAGTTGCAATGACATTTGTGGTGACTGGTAATAGTGTGCGTAGTTTCAGCAGGCTAAAAGGAGGGTCAATGTTGATAGTTACGAAGATACGTAATGGTCAAGTTGACAATGTGCGTGACTTCGGCATACTTTGATTTAGCATTCTGATTTACTAATTACAATTTACATATTTTTCAATTTATAAATAATAAAACTATTGTTACTGTATTAGAATTTAGTGTATTGACTATTGAAATTTAAAATATTAGCAAATAATGGCAACGCGTATTACTTAAAACTAAAAATAGTAACATAGTAACACTATTTGCAAAAGTGTCTTTTGACTTCTCATTGTTTCATTTGTATACACTATACAGTATTACAAATTTATAGACTACAGTATTACTATTTAATTCAAAAACTAGTATACAATATATTATATACATAATACTAGACCCTGGTAACTTAAACTGATTCACTAATTCACAATTTCACTGAACGACTATGGACCAACCATTTTCAAAACCAAAATGAAAACTACATTCGATTAGTTCATATTTACAAATTACAACTTACAAGTAACAAAAATTTCGTAAGATCCACAAAGAAAAAAAGATTAGTCAATGCACAGACCAGCAAATAACAGGATCATCTAATTCATCTCCTCCTCGAATGCCTTCTAGTCGAAGCCATGATCATCAAAAATGGTGCGCATCTCCGCCTTGTCATGTTCTACTTCATGTTTGAACATGTCACTCAGGAACCGACGTAACTAGTAGCATGATGATGATCCCTTATTGTAGACATTAGATGACTGAGGACATCCTGTTGAATCTCCTCCTCCATATCCAAATTTGGTTAGATAATAGGTTCTGGGTTCTCGTTTGATGATCCATCAACTATTGGAAGACCCATTCTGTGAAAGCGCCCGGAAAATACAAATACAAATAATCACCAACTTCAACTTGTCATCCAAATTTAGAAATTTAGAAAGCTCCTATGCTCTGCAATTCCACTACTAAGGAGCATATAAAGAAAATAATCACCAACTCGCCAGTCGCAATAAATTTTGAAGGAATGTTTCACGTCAGGTGGCTTGCCTGGGAAAAGGAAATTAATGAATATCGCTAAAGAAAAGTTGCAAACATTGTAATGTCCTACGTAACTTGGCTCCAAAGTCGATAAGAAGAATAATAAATGTTGATGAATCACAGCTTATATCTAGTAAAATTATCCTTTTTAATGTCTAATCAAAATCCTAGCCTGGATTTATGTACCACTCATGTTATGCAAACTACCGGCGTTGCCTCAAAACCACCATATCCTAGCTGCGATTTTAAATTTTGAATTGACAACTTGGTAGCTGCATTAAACTTTCACATAATGTGACTTGGCTCTAAAAAGAAAGATAATGAATGTTTACGATTCATAGTTGAGATTTTGTACAAATTAACCTTTTTTTACATCTAATCAAAATCTTGTCGTCGTTAAGTCTAATTAATTGTACTTCAATGATCAATGTCACTGGAAATTCGCGGCTAAGTTATGTAGACTGCCAACGTGGCCTCGGAACCCCCATATCTTACCTACAATCATAACTTCTGAAGTCACGTACACTGTCAACTTGTCCTTTGCATATCTTCATGGCCTTCAACTGCAACCTACCAGCATAACCACCGAAGTCATGCATGCCGTCAACCTGACCATTAAGTATCTTTGTAACTGTCATCATCGACCCTCCTTTTAGCCTGCCAAAACTATGCACATTGTTACCAGTCACCTCAAATATTCACCAATTTATATTTTTTATAATATAAATACTCTTTTATATTCACCAATTTATATTTTTTATAATATAAATACTCTTTTATATTCACCAATGTATATTTTTTATAATATAAATACTGTTTTATATTCGCCAATTTATATTTTAGTAGTTATGAAACAAAAACACAATTCACCAAGATAGTTCCACCTAGCTTCAGGGAGCATCAATGATTCACCAATTGAGATTATTTTTTTTCTTTGAAAAGAAAATAATTTTGCCAAAAAAAAGAAATTTCCCTTCTATCTTTCACTACTTTTTTACACCTTTCTTAAAGGAGGGGTTTCTTAAAGATTACCCTGGGCCCTACTAGGTCATAAATGACTCAGCATGTGGGTCCCATTGGACCCTTTCCTGGTCCATGGAATGATCTCTACCGATCATTCCCTGTTGTGAATACATTATGGGATCTACTGGTATCCCCAACCATAGGCTCAGAAGCTACATGCTTCTATCTTCAAAACTTTGTCGACCGATTATGACAATTGACAACAATGTCACCATGTTGCCCGCAAGAATAGTAATTGCCTCTGCTACCATCTCTCCCAGCTGGAGGTACACTAGACTGCTGGAAACTACCTCCACTAGAATCCTGATGTGAACTTTGAGAATTGTGAGAACTCAAAGAAAGGGGAACCTCGGGAGAACCCAAAATAATATGTTGCAAAGTTAAACCCCAACTCAGCTAGGGTTTGTTGCAGGACAGTTTGATCACAGAAATTAGATTAAAAGATCTGATCTTGGCATGTAGATTTGATCCTCTGGAAGGGAAGGATGGGCCACAATGGATACGCTTGCAGTCGAAGATGAGAAGCCTATGAAATTAGGGCGGCTTTGAGATATGATATGGCATCCTTTCGACATAATAGAGTCACTAGACCATGAAGAATCATGCAGTGCACGTGGGATTGCATGTGCAGAGCATAGAGAGAGTTATGGCACTATTAAGACAATGAAAG
Source organism: Chamaecyparis obtusa (assembly GCA_027943335.1). Taxonomy (NCBI): domain Eukaryota; kingdom Viridiplantae; phylum Streptophyta; class Pinopsida; order Cupressales; family Cupressaceae; genus Chamaecyparis; species Chamaecyparis obtusa. The sequence goes on from BSBK01009749.1 coordinate 66,593, forward strand.
TGAAGAAATGCCACTGGTGGTAACTAGGAAATCAAATTTCACCTTTCTGCTTGGTTAGAACCACTATAGCCATTGGAATCTGAATTCGGCTTGCAGTTTTGAACACTAGCTATTGATCTTCACCTTCGTGCAAAATTGAATGGCTGAACGCTTTTCAGAATCATCCCAATACAATTTTAAAATGTAACCGTAGATTTCCAAGATCCACTTTTTATCAGACAACCCACGTTGCACTGAGGGGTTGATAAGAATCCCGAAGATCTCTGGCACGAGACAATGACACTCGTTCGATTTTCCTAATGAGATGAAGAGAATCAAGCCTTGGGTCCACCTTCGATCAAAAAATTTATGTTGCATTGGAAAAGTGACCTTTTAGAGAAGAATCCTAGGCAAAATGAAACAACAAACACGATCAAGATTTCTTGAACTTTCAATACGTGCCCGAACACATGGCATCATCTCAAGCCTCATGGAGTTGAGGAACTAGTTGGGGTGTGCATGGAGAGCCACACAAATTTGGAGGGCCATGGTGGGTGCTTCTTTTGTTTTGTAATTTGCATCCTTTATTCTATAAACGTGATGTATGTCATGAGAGTTTCTGGAAAATGCGTGTCCACGAGTAACAAGGGCACACAATATCTTGGATTTGTTTATGGCTCTGCTAACATCAGAGATCACCTGCTTTGCTTCATGTGACAACATTTAATGGTGAATATAAAGGTGGACGAGATGTTTCGAGCCTAGGATGATAGCTTTCTGTCACCTTTCGTTTCTTTCATGAGCCAGCTTGGTGGATGTATCTTCAATATTTCACTTTTAAAGGCAATTACGATAGAGACAAAAGGAAGGCTTCTTTGATATTGAGAACCAGAAAAATATGAATACCCTGGACACATAAATATTCATGTACAAATCAATGGGTCTAATATTATATATAAAAATGGATAGTGGATAGGAAGACTGCTCTTGGTAGCAGATAGCAAGTCTAATAATATCCTAAGATGCAAGTCTGATTTTATATAAAAGATGTCGCGTGTATGGGTCCTGTGGGGCTTATGGAGTCTGCTTCAGCCCAAGAGACATTGAATCATGTAGCTTCATGCAAGGCTTTCACCTTGCAGATGATTGAGCATGGTATTCATAATAGTGGTGGTTGACCGGTTGTGTTCGATGGATTCCATTGATCTTCTCAGATGTCATTAATGGAAACATAGATCATGTGAATTTGGTGAAACTCCCAAGATTCTATATAGAGGGATCTGAAAGAAGGATGCCTTTTTATTAGTATACGAAAAATGGCTCTCAAATTTTTCTTGACCGAGCGGGGAAGGTTTTGGACTGGAATACCAGATTTGGAATTGTTTTAGGCATTGCAAGAGGGTTCCTTTATCTCCATGAAGAATACAAAGATCTGATAATATTATTCTAAGATGCAACTCTATAATATTAAGATCTGATGTTTTTGTTTATAAACTTATTTTTAATATTTGCAGGCAGTAAAACAAAGACCATTACAAGCTGCAAGCTTTGCTTGGATGATTGGTATGTTTCAAAATGTATGTTTTTCTCTACCTTGGAATGTGTTTTTTTATTATTACTCTTTAGATAAATCGAATTTATCCTCTCAGCTCTTACATTCCATAGTTTATTCTCAGGGAATCCACCTTGGAATTTTGCTGATTAGAAGACAATTTGAATTGTTCTACCACAAACTAGTTTGTACAGTAGTATTGTAAAACAACAATATTTTGCTGATTTGTATGAGTTTGTGAAGACTGCTTCTATTTTGCACAGCACTAGTCTAAATTTGTCGATTGTTAATTTTTTATATTTGTAATTTGAATTGCTTTTTCTAATTAAAAAAATTCTTATATTCTATAGGTTATAGTTTATAAACTATGGAATGTAAGAGAAATAATAAAATCAATTGTTTATAGTGCAAAACCTAATGAAGTCTATTTATGTATGTAATTATTTTAGAAACAACAAATTTGTTTGTTATCTTGTTTTTCTTTATTGTATGGTCTGTCACTCCTCGTTGAAGTGTAAAATTTGTCTTTCATACTTGTTTCATACTGTTTCCTGAATTTTGAGATGATGCACATGAAGGAATAAATTCAGAAAGTCTTGAGGTATAAATTAGAAAAATCAATCATATTCATATTCTTTTTCCAATTACTTGTAACATTTTATTATTCCAAAGCTTACTTGAATATGAAAAAATATTTTTGTATATATTTAAAAAAAGTATCAATTATTTGAGACAAACTAATTATTTTGTTTATATCAAAAAAGTGTCAATGGTTTGAAACAAACTTAAAATCAATCAAAATATTATATCTGAAGAAAGTATTGTGTCTACAATGAACTATAACAATTTATCATTTCAAAGCTTAATTGAACATGAATAAATTATTTTGTTTATATCCAAAACAATGATTTAGACTAAAAATAATCTAAATATTATATCTAATAAGAAAAAGAATCTCTTCTACATATCTTGATATCTTAAAGGAGATTTTTTTTATTTCTAAATTTGAATCATAAAAATATAAATCTCTAAATTCAGAAAATGGAAACATTCAAAATATTAAAATTACTTGCTTACAAAATTATTTAAAATATAAATATTATTTTTTTTTTCAATTTAGAAACATCATGTAATTTTTTTTAATATTTGTAATTTTAATCATAAAAATATAAATCTCTAAATTCAAAAAATAATGGAAATTATTTTATATTTGTTTATATATTTTTCTTCCTCGATTTTTGTATTTAAGAGGAGAGAAATTAAAATATGAGAAGTTTAATATCTATTTTAGTTTAATATTTAATTTTGAAAATATTTATTTCAGTGTGTAAATTAATAGTAAAAGGAACATTTATTTTACTTTTTCTCTTACAACACTATTAGGGTTCATTTATATGGATATTTTATATTTTACAAAATGATATGTTATAGTTAATTTTGTTTGTTAGAATTAATTATGTAATATGCATGGAGAACATTTTCATTATAAGATATCTCTAGACTTAAGTAAGTTAGGAGTGGATTTTTTATGCGATCTATATTTTTTTTGAAGTTGTATTTTATATTTTGTTGGTTAATTGTTAAGCTTTTATTGAATATTATTGGTTTTATTATGTTCAATATGCTAGAAATAATGTTTTTTATTAAGAAAGTTTAAAATAATTTGGAAAAGCTATTGATTGAATTAGCTACTTCTTTTAATGTTTAAATAATATATGTTTATTGACATTGTATTACAAATCTATATGAACTATCTATTTTTAATTTGAATTTTTGACTTTTGTGTACAAGTTATCTTATTAAAGAGTAAAGATTATATTTGCATCAATATTTGGGTCAATATAAAATAAATTCGACTGAAATATTTTGATAAATCTAAGATTTGAGGAAACATAAGTATCATATTTCAATTAATAAGATTTCCAAAATCTAGATAAGTATGAAATTTAAATTCAACTTATTTCAACTCTATCATTTATATTTAGTAGTAAAAAGGATAAAAGTTTTTATAACAACTTATATTTTGGACTATTGCTTATAATCATATTTGAAAAAAAGGTATTTTAGTAATTAAGAAAATACAACCTTTTAAGGAAAAACCCTTTAAAATCTTGGACTTACTAAGACATTTAAAATTGAAGAGTTACATAAAGCTAATATTTAGATAAAAAGTTAATTTGTTGAGAGTCATTCAATCTCATCTACTACATAGAGTTAATACTTGACACACTTAAAAGAAATATGTAATCTAATAATAAATGTTAATAATAAGTGTTTAATATAATGTTAATAATTTTCATCTAATTTTTAATTCACAAACATAAATGAAAATTTAAAAGATTTTTATATATGTGTATGTAGTTAAAAGAAAAAAAAATTTGTTACTTATAAATAATCCACTTCTTATATGTCTCTTCATACTAAGCAGTTTATATATCATTTTATACTTCAAAAGTAAGGAGAAAATGAACTCATTTCTAATTATATATAATATTTTTTTAATTGAGAGTTTCACACTTTAAATAGTAAGTTAAGTTAGTTTGACAGGAAGAAAGGTTTTTAATTAAATATTTAAACTTGAAATAATAAATAAATAAAATTAAAATTTTTTATGTGTTTCTATATATATTAAGTGAATCATTTAGATTTCTAAAATATTTTTTTGGCAAAAAGCATAAGGCTTCAATATGTATTATATCGTATATCTATTTAACAATTTTAAAAATGATATTCTATAATATCTTTGATAAATAGTAACATTTTAATAATTATTTTAAAGTATTTCAAATATACTTATGTTAAAATGTTTGATACACTCAAATAATCATGTGGCACCACCTAAAATAAAATGCATGGGACCAAAAATTTGATTCTAGAAAGTCCAAGATTATGGTTTAGTTAAGGTTAGGGTGTAATTAGGATTAAGATTCAATCAGGGCTAAAGGAAAGGAGAGAGGTCACAAAGGGAAAGGGATAAGATGGACTTGGTGAGATGTGTAGAGTGGGAGAAAGTTGAGAGGCACAAATAGTGAGAGAGAGGTGAGATATATAGGTGGGGATATAGAGATTGATGATAATGAGACATGGATGGAGAGGTAGAGAGGTGGAGAGGAAGGGAGGGAGGGATAAAATTAGAGAGGGGAGAGAGAGGGTGGGAGGAGGAGGTGAAGATTTGGAAAATAGAGAAACAAAAAAGAGAGAGAGAGAGAGAGAGAGAGAGAGAGAGAGAGAGAGAGAGAGAGAGAGAGAGAGAGAGAGAGAGAGAGAGATTTTTGGGCTTCAAAAACATGATTTTCATTCTATCATGTAGATAGAGATTGTGAAATAATGAAACTATACTTTTAATGATCACATGATGTAATTTCATGTTTTATATTTGAAGTTAGCATTAACTCTTTAAGTTGTTTGATGAAGTTAAACACTACTAGTATTATGGCTAGTAGTAGTAGTGTTACGAACACTTTAAAGATGATTGTTTTGGTTTTTGATTAATTTGGTGCGTGGGGGTTTCTTCTTGCTCTGACTTGTAATGGTCCTAAGTAAGGATTCTAATGCTTTTTCTTAGTATATTCTTTTTCCGCTATGGAAATTAGGGTCCTCTCCTTCTTGACTTAATAAAAAACATGTTGGTAATTTTGTACATATTTTAACATCAGACTCTCTCTCTCTCTCTCTCTCTCTCTCTCTCTCTCTCTCTCTCTCTCTCTCTCTCTCTCTCTCTCTCTCTCTCTCTCTCTCTCTCTCTCTCTCTCACACACACACACACACACACACACACACACATGCTCTGATAGATTTTTATTTGATTAATAGTTTGATCTCTTAATCATTCTAAAAATAGTTATTCTTAGTGTCATGATTCTACACTTCTTTACTTGTAAGATAAATGTTATGCACATAAATATATATTTATTTTTTAGTAACTATTTAAATAATATCAAATTGTTATATCTTCCATATTTAAATTTTGATATTTTGACTCATGCATTTCTCAAATTAGTGAATATTAGAATATAAGTATGTTTGCATATGAATGCGTACATATTATATTACATTTTTACTTGTGTAAGTTTTATGTATCACTACACACACACACAATACCAAATAGTGATTTATTATTGATCTCATCAACCACTTTATAGAGGGTTAAAATGGATTAGTGAAAAGGTCATTATTATGACATAGAGTAGCAGTAGAACTTTCAAGAGAACCAGTTCTCTTTTTTGCAAATCATCAATAAGACTTTGGATATTATTAGCATTATTTTTCTTTTCCAAAATAGGGGATGTAGGAATATTCTCTTGGGGAACATTACTACTATGGATAGGAGAATTGCACACCATATTGACCTTATCCTCTAGCTCCTTTAGGTTCATAATTATCTCCATAGATATTTCTGTCTCCTCTTCCTCAAGCTCTTTAGTCCCAACAACATAGTCCTCATATTCAGTATTCCCAGTAGATTCATCTTCCTCATCTGGTTAATACTCCATGTTTGGCTTAGGAACCACTTCCTCAATAATTTTACCCTTGTGTTCCTTACTATGAAGATGGGTAGACCATGTTTCTCCTAAAATTCCTTCATACATAGGTTCCCCCATTTGTTCTATATCCTCATTTTTATCCTCTGGTTTATCAACATCTATAAATGGGAACATATTTTTCACCTTTTTATTAGCATTTTTTGCCTTTGAAGAGGTAGGATTGGTGGCAACAACTTTCCTTTTCTAGGGAAAGATATCAAGCAAGGCCTCTTTAAGGGGGATTTATTTATCAAGGAGTTTAGGGTTTTTAAACTTCTCTTCCTAGAAGGGTTGGTTTTTTTCCCACTAGGGATAGTTGTATTAGGGAGAGAATTAGTTTTAACAAGCTCAATTTTAACAAATCTCTATTAGTTGGGTTCACATTGTAGTTTTATTTTGGTTGAGGGTAAGATAAGAGGTAAATTAGAAATGGGGATTTTTAAAATTCACATTTATAAAGGGCATACATTAAGCCCTAGTGAAGTGGAGGAGAGGAACCATTTACAATGCTACCAGTGAGGAAGGAATAACTAAAAAAGGGAATATTTATGCTATGACCATTTCTGAAATGATTCAAAATGGGAAAGTGATACCCATGGTAGGTAGTATACCTTCCTTCTAAAAATTGGAGCATACGAGGGGGTAAATGAACACTAATCATACCCATTATCATTAGTCACAACCATCAATTTATCCCCTTTCTTAATAATATCCTTTCATGTAGAGCTTATAATCACTAGATCTCTTCTTTTCAACTCTTTCACCTTTGTATTTTAAGCATGTAGCCTTTGTGATCAGTTCAAGGGTCATGTACAATATGATTCTTTTGATGAAAACATTTTATTGGTCCCAGATATTACAAAACTTCATGGAAAGAGTAGTGTTGTAGCCCTTCATAGCATGGAAATGTGGTTTGAAATCACCTCTTCTAAAAATATCCCAAAGCTCACTATTCTACAATAGTTCCCTATAATATTTTAGATCCAAATGCATCAGAGCCCCCCATACTTCTAGCCTCCAAGAGATTTTACTGCTTATCTATGGACATTAGAGGAGTAAGAATTTTCCTAAAGAAAATAATGGAATGTCAAGATTTAGAATTTCAATAGATATCACATGAGAGATAGGTAAATTATATGATCCTCAATTGACTCGATTCAATGATAATCAATAATACATAAAAGGTCTAATAATTTAAAATATAGATATGCCCAAATATATAAGTAATACATGATAACTAGGGAATATGCAAGTGATAATCTATCACCTAACCAAGGTGATACCACATGTCTACCAAAGGTGGATCATCCTCTATTGTACAAAAAATTATCTGAAACAGGTGCAAAAATGAGAGGATGATAATGTGACAAGAGCAATAAAGGTGGATATTCTCCTACACCATATGCTAAAGTGAAATGTAAACTTCTAGGATGTCTACATGACAACTAATATTCAAATGCATTATCCTAGGTAAACTGAAGTATAGTGTAATTTTAAGAATCATTGATTACACCAACACCCTAACTTAAGTGTAACTTAGGGGAATGCACTTAATCTCAAATTTCTATATGATAATGCATGATGGGTCTTGTCTACTAGGCCATGTTAGATATCTATGTACAATATTCAAGTGGAAAAGATATGCAATTATATTTTAAATCATTTAAAGAATCTAAGTTCTTTATATAGCTTGTTTGATTGGTATTCTCAAGTAGAAGTTCAATTTGGGTGGATGAGTTATGGTGCCATAAGTAATAGGTTTTTTTATAAATAATTATATAGGTAGCATATCTATACAAGTTATAGATTTAAAAATTGTCCTTCAGAGCGATAGATTAAGATCTTAGGAGGAATTGAATTTGTTACCTAAAGGAAGAGAAGGCACTTGTCTATAGTAATATTTAAATATTTCATATAAAAAAGTAGAAGAGTTAGAAGTAAAGATAGAAGTAAAAGGATTTGGGAGTAGGAATAGGGGTAGGAGTAGTAAGTAACCTTGTAGATTAATCTATTTTAGGAGTTCATGCCATTCTAAGATAAAGATACAAGATAGATTACAAGGAGACCATATCTTCTCAATCATTATAAATGTAAACCTATCTGAGTCTGGTACAAATAGAGCTATAGGGGAGTTTTATTATACTAATCAATCATCTTCATTTTCCAAGTCAATTATAGAACCTGATCATAGATCTTGGCATAGTATTAGGGTTTTATGATCTATTTATTTGGGAACCAACACGACCCACCCATATTTAAAACATAGATATAATTATATGTTATACTTCATGATGTCAATGCATCTCATTGCTACATCAGAGATTCCCTCTACCTCTACCATACTCCAACTTGGTAGTTTCTACTACTTATCAACGTTGAGCCTCATGATTTAATGAAACACTTGAAAAGACACCTCTATACACATGGATATAACCTTCCTACCTAACTTGATACAATAAGGGCCTTGGAACATCAATGACTTTCTTCTCCCCTACCTTTCCTTCACCAGTGGTTAGATAAGAATTACTTTCTAGTGAACCACTAAAATATAGGAAGGGAAACCTATCCTAATTCTATGAGTTGGGAATGGGAGTGCTTAAGGTATAGTCAATTCCCTCCCCAGATCTCACAAATATCACTGAACTAAAGAAGCATGACGTGGTATAAAGTTGCATATTAGATCTTTTAAAGTATTTTGGTGTATTTATTGGGCACACATTCCTAATGAAGATGAGTAAATGTTAGATCTTAAGAGTTATAAGAATTTATTCATTGATTAGAGTGAAGAATTAAAGGTTTATAGGCTATATTATTTGTCAATAAAGAAAATATTTATCGGTGGAGATGTAAAGTTTGATGAAAATGCACAACTTCTAGGTGCTCCCTATATCGATGTGGACAGAGTGTGCACTAATCAAACATATAATGGTTGTGACCAACCTTTTTTGCAGGTAGTGATGATAAAGAAGATAATGTTTTGGCTAGAAAAAAGATAAGGAGTGTTGAAGAAATCTATAGACACAGACCTATGAACTAAGAAAGGGATGGTAGTACTCTCAAGGCCAAAGTATTAAAGATTAATAACCAAATATCATACGAAGATGCTAGAGAGAAGAAATAATGGGAGAAAGCTATGAAAGAGGAATATGAGTCATTACTAAAGAACATTACTTGGAAACTTGTGCACTGGACCAAAGGTAAGAACAATATTGGTTAAAAATGGGTTTACAAAACTGAATTTAAATCATATGGTGCTATTGAAAAATACAAGGCTAGAAAGGTTTCCAAAGGGTTTAATATAAAAGATGGTGTTGATGAGACCAAACATTTTTTTTGCAATTAATCGTGTGTCATGATTTATGTAGGCACCTAAAGAAAGTCATTATTTATATGCTAAGAGAAGTTTGATATATATTCAAGGAAGACTAAAGTTTTTCATCCACTAAAGCTATAAGTCTTCAATTTCTTTGGTTAGATACATAGATTCATATTCGAGGGGTGATATTGATCATAATAAATACAATAGTGGCTATATTTTTTTAGCTTAGATCAGGTCCAATTACATGCAGTAGCAAAAAAAGGTAACTACAATGTTGTCTTCATGTGAAGAGAAACATAGAGTAGCAAAACAAGTAGGAAATGAAGCAGTTTGGATTCAAAATATTTTGTTCCAAGCTTGCTTTTCCTTAAATTTATGCTACTACTTTGTATTGTGACAATCAAAGCACCATCTAAGTTGCCAATAATCAAGATTTATATGCTAGAACATTGAATATAGAGATTGATGTCTACTACACTCAAGATTTTGTTCACGTATCTATTATCAATTTACAATTTTCTCCAAGTGAAGAACAAATAAAATTATAATATTTTTACTAATAGTATGATTGAGGACAATTTTTTAAAATTAAAAGGAATACTTGGTATGTTAGAGGTGAACGTTAAAAGGAGATAATGTTGTAATGTTATCCTCTCCGTTGTATCCTCTTTGTATAATATTCCCCTCTTCTTTGTATCTTCTTTGTAATATTCTAGCTGGCAATCTTAAGGGGGGATGTTAAGGTATAAGATTGTCTAAATCGTGTGTCCAATGTTCTAGAGAGATAGAATTTTGTAGAAGAGAGAAACAAACTAGAAGCTATTTAGAATTTGTCCAAGAACAAGAACATTTTTGTTTTAGAAATCTAGAAGTTTATAAGCTTGGCTATAAATATGAAACTGCTCATTTTGAGTAGTGGGTATGTGCAGGATCATGGTATGCCAAACTAGGCCCTTAAGTGGTAATGAAAATTCAAAAAATCAGGGTTACGAAAGTTGAAATAATTTTTTTAACAAGTTATCAATCTTATATATAAAATATGTAAAAAGATAATGTATAGAAAATTGAATGTAGTTTCTAAGATATTAGCCTTTTTTTGAAAATAAATTATTTTTTATGTTGAAAATTTCAAATTTTAATGCAGTATTATAAAAATATCAGGAAAAAGATAAGAAGTAGGTGTATGTTTGAACACCTTAAACATAATCAAAATATAATATTTTATTACAAGATTATAGATATAAGTAGTAGACTCATGTTTGAATGTGATGCATATTTTTTTCTAATTTTTTTCAGGTAAATAATTAATTATGATTTTTCTACTACAACTTTTTGAGAATATAAAAACTCCCGTGTCTAACCACCTTAACTGGTTCTAAAATTTATCAAATTAAAATAAATGAGTTTTTTTCTTGTATTAGGAAAAGCATAGAATGTGACACATATTTTAGGTTTCAAAAATGTTATACCGTTTGAATGTTATAGATATTTTCTATTTAGTTTATCAATAGTATGAAAATTTGAGGTTAAAGATAAGAAGTAGGTTTATGTCTGACCACCTTAAATACAATCAAATGATAATATTTTTTTACAATATTCTAGATTTAAGTAGTAGACTCATGTCTAGATGTGATGCATATTTTTTTATAATTTTATTTCTAAATAAATAATTTATTATAATTTTTCCACTACAAATTTTCCAGAATATAAAAGCTCACATGTCTAACCACCTTAACCTAGTCTAAACTTCATCAAATTGAAAAAAATAAAATTTCTTCTTGTAGTAGACGAAGCATATAGTGTGATGCATATTTCAGATTTAAAAAATGTTATACTATTTGAAAGTTATAGTTATTTTTCAACCAAGACTTATTTTTCACATCACCACTTTTTGGCATACCATGATCCTGCACATACCCTAGTAATACATTGCATTGCAATGGAATGGAATGCAATGTGATTGTTTTATCTTGGATTGAAAATAATAAAAGCTAGATTTATCTATCATTTCTTTTTTATCTAGTATTCTTTTATGCCTTGTTCACTACTATTATTTTAGTTTATAAGTATATTTTTGGTCTCTTCTTACACATTGATTAGGCTTCATCATCCATCATTTCAAATGACTTGTCATCTTGGGATGGCCCTTTTTTTTCTAAAGATTAATGGTTGATCTACATACTCTATCGGTATCATGGGATGAGGATTGAGAAACTTTGGGTGTGCATAAATGATGCCTATAGAATCGAGGATGAGATAACTTGGATGGTGATCTCAATAAGAACGTAGAATGACCAGTCAAATTGGCATCATTGGTTAGTGTTAGCATTCTCAAGAAGCCTTTAAATGCCTTTTCCCATTATTGAACTTACAACTTTTTGGTCAATTTCACTGTGAGGATGGCAAGTTCATCAGCCTATTCAAAGAAGAAAGAGAATTTTATCTAATTCCTAATTGGATCTATAGTTGAAAACAAGAATCCACTATGGAGAAGTTGAAAGAGGTTTTTGTGCTCAATTGAGATGTGGAAGAAGGGGTTACCAGAGAGATTATTGGGGAAACAAATTTGTCTAGAGTGCATATACACATTGCCAAATTTTTGGAGAGGTTCACCTACAATATTCCTATTTAATATTAAAAAATTGAGATAGATGGTGATGACCACTTTTTCTATAAAGGGTGCCTCTCTAGATCCCAAAAAGGGCCTTACTGGGGATGCAATATGTATAAGTGAGTGGAAGGAAAAGTAGGAACTAAAATAAATTTCAGTGGTGATGCAAGGAACTGAAGATAACAGGATGAATACTTTCAAGTAGTTAGTCCACTTTAATAAAGATGTTCTTACTTTAGTTTAGATTAAACGACTTCAAGAGGTTCTTGAGGCCATTCAAATTTTGATACACACTCTATATAATGAAGTTATGTAAGTGATTTGTTTTTATAATGAAAGGGTGCCACTTCTATGATAACAATTTGTTTAAAAGATAATACATATATAAATAATCCATACATTTTCATAAAACTAAAGTAAAACTTGAAACATATAAACTTGTATACTTGTACACATATATCCCTTACATATTAATATTGCTTACTAAATAAATTACTCTTATAGCTAAGATAACTCTAAGAAGAAAACACTCACATCCTTATTGTCTTAAACTCTCATTCTTTTGTATTCTTCTTTGTTTAAATATTCGTTACATGACTGTTTAGAAAACCCCGCGAATCAATATAACTGATCAACGCAATCTAAAGATCTGTAGCCTTCCCATGACAGAGGTTGAAGAAAATGTGTCTATTCTTTCATTTGCTGGAAATTTATCTCTAAAGAGTAATTGTTAGGCGGACTCCTTTTCCTAAAAGGTGAATAAGATTGTACTACAAAATAAACAAATGGAAATGTTCTAATCTCCATTCTTTGGCCCGCCAGGCCGACCACTGTCATAGTCTACTTCTTCAGTACTTCTCTTTTCAATCTGTTCCAATATTAAATCCCATTTAAAACTGCAATAATATGCCTTTCCAAGTGTTCTTTCATAACATAAACCGTTCGTTGAATTTAATAAATTAATCGAGTAACAGCAGGCGAATCATACCTCTGCGTTGTAGAACGCTGTCACGCCCATTTTAGTTTCATCTTTATTAACAGAGTCTGCCGATCATCAAAATGGTATCAAAAGTAACCTTAAAATGCCTAACAAATTACAGATTGAAAGAGAAAGACAAAATTACCAAGGAGACGACAGTCTGATAGAAATATTAAGGCCAACACTAGTAAAACAATGATGAGCGAGTGTCTGCCCATCGCAGTCCGAATAAACACAGGAGTTATGAGGAATATTGTTACTTGTTATTCGTTCCGTTAATGGAGAAGAGCATATATAAAGTTCATCACCGTGACTTTCAACTATTTGGAAAATTTCAAACTTTGATTTCTTTGCCGTGCTAACCAGGAAGAGACCTCATCTTCATGCATTTATTTCCTAACTGTAACATTTATTTCTCCGCGTGGAAAGTTTATCACCGTGACTTTCAGCTATTTTGAATATTTCAAACTTTTAATTTCTTTGCCGTGTTTTAATGGCAAAATCTGATTTTCTTCCTTATTTTAAAAAAAATTAAATGCGTACAACTGTCTAAAATTTCAAATTTCAGACCAGCGTCACAGGGAAATTGAAATTGTGAAACAGAAAACTGAAAATGTTTGGTTTGATGATATTCAGAGTGATTAAATATAATTGGAATCTTCTGCCTTTCAAGCACGTCCTACAAAACTGAAATGCAATAATCCTTGAATAAAAAGCTTGAATAAATGAAAATGTATAGATGAGGTGTAGAAGGACATGAACTATAGTTACGTAGCTACAAGCCAAGTTTACAATATCAATGGACATCATTTTCTTTTGAAGTGTATCATCATCCTCGTAACAATATAATATTGAACTTCCATATTTTAGATTCTTGTATGAACTATTGAACATCAATATTCACATGCATGTCTCATAGCCTTAATGAGGTACAATTTCTTCTTTAATACACTGATATCTTTTTCTTTGAGTATAATGCAAGATCTTGCTATGTATCTCGTGTAGTTTCTCTCTTTTATTCAACTATAAGTTCTTAAATCACATCTTTTAGACTCTATAAATCCCTTTGAATGAGAGTAAAATAACACTTACATATTTAGAAGATAAACTATTTAACAAGATAGTTTTAGAGTCTTCTTTATCTACCACAATACTAAGATCTGCTTGTTTTAAAATGAGATCAAAGACTCCTTATGTGGTTGGACTTAGTATGATCCTCAAACATCTTGAATCTAAATAATTATAGGTTGAAAGAGAAATTTGCATTTATTTATTTTATTCGAAATGACTTATCTAACTTGATATAAACTTTTTAAGATGATGTTATCATATCAAGGTGATAAAATTCTACATCAAAAAGAGCATGGCCAGTAATGGACTTACTTTTATCATCTTTGCGTGAATTAATTAATCTTTATAGAACAATCAATACGTACTACTATAATGTCATTCACCATACTAAGTAAATGTTTTTGATTTCTGGAAAAAATAGGTTTTGTGGGGACCCGAAACCCCTTACAAAGCTTACATACCGAGTAAATGTTTTTATTAGATTGAATTTTAATTTTCACCTTTCATCTAAGAAAAAACATAACCATTAAATATTTTAAGAGATGTTTCCATTTGTGATACTTCTATGATGAAAGAAATATAGCATTACTGTTTGCAAGTGTTTTACAATAGAAGGTTTTAAACAGCAACTAATTTACTTCCTCAAACACTATTAGAGTAAATTCTCTTTAAAATTTGTGATATGCTCCTTACTCTTCTTCACACACTAGAGAAAAACTCTCACTCAAGTCAAATATCATTACAAAAATCTATGCTCTTGTAAAAATGTTCTCCTTTTCCAAATAAATACACAAATAATTCATCAAAAGTAAATACTAATTCATTCTTATGCATATGAGACACTCAAAAATATTCTTGTAAATTCTAGTAAGGAGTTTTATAGAAACTAAAAATTATTAATAGAAAATTGCAGTTGATAAATGACAAATTGATTTTTTTTATAGTTAACTATGAAAATGAAATAGGACTCTTTATGGATACATACTTTTTTTTTTATTTTCATACTCAAATGCCCCACTCATTTTTCAATCATACTTATTGAACATACAATTTTTTTTCCATCCATCATACACCAACACACCAAAAAGGGTACTCATGGTCTAACACTGAATCATATGCTCCTACCCTAACACAATCCTTCTCTAAGGAGGAAACATATTATCCCCAAAAGAGGGTCATATTGTTTTCCCCATGCAAAAATATTCTCTTCCCTCATTGGTGAGATTAGATATAATAAAATTTTCCTCCCTCATGGGTGAGGTTGGTCATAAATTTTTTCTTCTTGCACAAGACACAACAAATGTCCATATAATAAAGCTTTGAACATAATAAAACATTTTTATACAAATAATTTCCATCATACATAATAATGTATAAGAAATAAGGCTTCCTTAAGAGTCTTCAATGATGGAGATGTGGATGATGATCTCTCCAATTCCTAATTCAATATCTATCCACCAAACTAGGCTAGAGACTCCAAACATACCTCAGCCCTGATTTGCAAGATTGAACAAGAATGAGATAAAATAATGAAAGTACACAAATGTTTTCTCCTTTTCTTTAGGATATTCGTAGAGATTCAACTTTAAATATTTTAAATAAGGGACTGACACTATTCATTTTCATATTCAATTATACTTCACATATCCCCATATGATCTCACACATATATGAGACTATTTTTGGAGTTTGGGGACAGTGTACTTGAATGCTCATTTTGAAACTTAAAAAGTGTGGCTCACAAACTAGAGTCCACCTTTTTCTTCCAAAATTCATTGATGTACTTGAAGGAGGGGTTTAAGGTTGAAAAGTTTCCTCTCCAAGTCTCCAAAACTATTATTCTTGTAACTACTAAAAGTGGTTTTCTTTAATGGGTCATATATTGACCAAATAAAAAGTAATTCCTAAAAATGAATTTTAACTCTTAGGTATACCTCATAAGGTCTCTAAAAATTGATAAAAAAACAAATAAATATTTTATAACACATAATAAAAAGGACCTCAATACATAAATCCCCACATAGGTTTCCAACACATCACCTAGTATAGAAAAGACCAAAAAGGAAATCGTTAAATATGAATGCTTATTCAAATTACAAATAAAACAGTTCACAAATGAGAGCTTAGTCACTCCATATGAGACCTTAGTGATACACATAATCTCTTAGGAATATTTGGTTTTCATTTCCCATGCATATTTTATTTGGACACTTCAAATCATACATTAATATGTTCAAGACTAAGTTAGATAAAGTAACTTGATTAAACAAGATCATAATCAAGCACTCACATTTAAATTCATGAAATTTAATATAATCAAAATATTTCAATTTCTCATCTATTCACAAAATAATAATGCATTCTTAGTCAACTTGTAGAAGAAAATTGAAAAAAAAATTATCATAATATCACAAGGTATCACATTTTCAATCAACTCAACCCTAGTACTTATGATCAATCTTTTTATTATAAGTGAGAATTATTTTAGCTCATATAGAGTAGAAAGAAAAATATGATTTAATTATATATTTGAACAACTTTTTCTAAAATATTATCTCATTACAATTATATAACTGTCATATAATTATGATTGTTTTTTTTGTAAATGGGTACTTCATCAAGGGAAGACTTCTTTCCTCGTAGCTTGCCTATAGAGACTTTGTAGTTAAAACTTATAGTAGAAGTTGATGTAATATTTATTTATATTGCAATATTATACATAATTCATTAAGTATTTGAGTAAGGTAAAATAGATTTTGAAGGGACCCAAAAAAACCTATACAACAAAATGTTGCTAGCAACATAGAAAGAAACAAGTTGGGCCTAGTAGTGAAACATCTAGAAAAATGATGCAGGATAATCTTGGGTTCTTGGAAATCTTTCATCATCCAAAAAGATTTCTTTTTAGTTTTTTAATTTACTATTCTAGTTGGGAAATTTCTATTGTTTCTAGGTGCGATCGATCTAGCTAGAACATCTTGTTATGCAGTTGTTATAGTGTGTTCTAGACATCATAAAGATCTTTTGTCTATGACCACATCTCGATCTGATACTTCCAGACAAAGTTATCTCATGTTTGGGTCTCATCCTATCTTGGTTTCTTATTATGACGGTCAAGGTGGCGAGATCTAGCCTGCAATGAAGATTCATGGTTTGTATTTTCTCATGATACATCGTTCAATGTTCTTATGTTCATGGACAACTTTCTCGTACAATCACATTTCATGATATACTTATTGGGGATTGTTCTTATGAATTTAGGTCTTGACCTATATATTTGTAAAACATTTTCTTTTTCTTGGAGATTGTGATAAGATAAGCTAACTTATGGCTAGCTATCTTTTATATAAGCTAGGTAGTAGTTTTTGTATAAGTTAGTGGGAATAGTCAGGAGACAAAGGAGGATAGATCTAGGTTGGACATATCAAAAATAGGATCTGGAATTGGTTTCTTTGTATTGGGCCATAATCGCAAAGGCCTTACAACCCAGAATGTTTGAGGCTATTTTGATGTAATTTGTTGTTACCTAACAATAAAGATATTGTTATTTGGTTATATATTTTTTGTGCATTTATATTTTCTATTGTGTTGACTCTTGCTGCAAGATTGGACATCTCCTTTGGAGACTTCTCTAGTCTTGACTGCATCATAAAACATCAAAAAACACTAACAAAAAAAATAAATTCATAGACCTACACCAACCTCTATAAATCCTTAATGATTTTAGAAGCCTCCAAGTTTAGGTTTATTGTGTAGTCTTCCATATCTATAACTTATTCAATGACTTAAGAATTGTCAGGTCTGTGATTTCAGATAAGCTACAATGCCCAATTAGAGGGCCCGTACACTTTAGTAGATACTAGTTTACCTTGATCAAAAACACAATCAAAATATCACATGTCCTCATTGATATCATTATCAATCTCTAGCACGATCTTACCTTTTTTTTACTAAATCCTACTTTCATGACCAAATTTTGTCATTGAGAATGTAGAGGAACATAACACTATTCTAAATAGTAGAATTACTAATAGGCTCCTCCATATTTATTCCTTTTTGAAATTTTCTACTTATTTTTTCTAGCATTATAATCTTTCCTCCTAGTCAAAATTCATGAATTTCACATCCTTGGTCACCTTGTCAATTAAAAAGACTATTTTTTTGAGTTGTCATTGTTCCCCATTACTAGCATTTGGTAAATTGTCTTCCCTACTAGAAAGGGAATTATCATAAAATTTAATATAATTAATTTCATAAATGGTCCAATTAGTAAAATTGACCTAACCATCAACTGAATTTATGAAGAGGAACAAACACATCCCTAGTATCCTCTATAGGGATATGAAAAGGGAAATCTTCTTCAACATACCTAGGAACAACCATATTAGTTTGATAATTTACATCATAACACTACTTCTCCATGTCCATCATTGTTTATTCAATGTTGGGGTCATCCCTATAAGTTTAGGCTACATTACCTTCTCCATGCTTCTCACCCACCTCCAAAATAATCCTTCTAGCCTTTTTACCTTGTGTTCCCTTCTTCCCATTATGAGGTTTAGAAGACTTGTCGACATCAAAGGTAATGTCAGTATTAAGTCCTTTTTCTTTCTCCACCATTCCTAGGTTAGGATTATGAGTAACCAAAGGGACAGAATGCACATCATTGTCATTTTCAAAATAATTAGACCTAGAAGGCAATAGATTTTCTTACCTTTCTTCTTCAAATTATTCCTATTTACAAAATGGAAACAGGCCTCCTCATCTATTTTTCTATCTCTAAATTAGTAGACATGTCAGAGTAATGAATTGTGACATTTTCAGAATACGTAATTTTACATTTAGGCTTAGATTGTTTTAAGGGGAATGATGAATAAAACAAGGCCCTCGTGGAGGACCAAGGAATTGGAATTATGTTTGTGGTTAGTATGGCTAGAAGTAAGAGAAAATAATACGCAAAATGGGAAAGACACCACACATTTATAGTGAAAGTAGTTTAATAAATAACAATGGTGGCCAAAGAGACTAGAAAAGTGGCCATCAAGGGTAAATTACCTTATTATCACTTTTCCCACATTTGTCTAGAGGGGTTTCATAGTTCCATTGTTCTAGCCACCCATCTTTTTTTTTCACCTTCTCAATTTTATCATCATTAAATAATAGAGAAATAACCTTGTTAAAGGACTTATGGTCCTTATAAATATTTTTTTATCAACAAAGAGGCTTGAAACCTCCTGAATCAAGTCCTTCAAAATAATGAGTTCCACCTTATGTACAAATACTGAACCATTCCTCCACCATTTCAGGAAGGCTTTGGTAACAAGAAGATCAAAACCTTGAATTTTCTAAATGAATGGAGTGAGCCCACTGTTAGCAATTTTTCATGTAGAATCACCAATTTAGCTATTAAGCTTGACTCTCAGGTTCCCAATTCTAGATTCTTACAGGGAAAAGGCTAATTGATAAGGACCAAGTCCTTCTTCTACTTCGGGCTCCATAGACCCAGGCGGGTGTACCTATCTTTAGACTCACTGCTTCACAATGAAATCCTATAGTGGATTAGGGGTTCTCACAATGATTCACTAATGTCTTTTGATGCAATTGATGCAGAGCTTAGAAAGCCAATCCATGATATTAACAAAAGTAAACACTCATTGCAGAAAAAAGACAAATGTGACAACAAGGATAAAATCCTTCTTTTCAAGCTTTGAAGCTCAGGCAGGTTAACCAATTAATTCTCTCTACAAGGAATCACTAGAATGAATTGTACTCCCTGAATACAATCAAACATGAAAGTTCATAATAACAGGAAAGTAAAGTGATTTCAATTAATGCTTGATGAAGAAAAACTGCTATTCAAACTAGGACTAGTGCCTTGTCTATTGGGCAATAGAGTCAACAAATATGCAATCCTAGAAAACTTAAATCCAAACTCCAAAACCCGAATGGAATGCCTTGCAAATCATTCTTCTCATTTCAATACCTGGACATCAAATTCATATATAAATCTCAACTTCTCAGATCTTGTATTTAAGACTGACTCTCTCCTTGAAAGAAACTTGAAACCAAGATCACATCTACCTTATAGCCAGTGCATCAAAATGCCTTACAAACTGACACATAAGAAACAAGACCAAATATACAAAGACATCAACAAGAACTGAATAGGGATTCTCTTGTTTTCATTAAAACTTATCTGAAACTATACATTCCTAAACTATAAACACAAAAATACAAGCCTCAGAAGCCTGAAGCTGTCCTAGCATAAAATTCAACCTCCTGTTACAATCTGAAGAAAATCAAGATATAGGAGAATGGAAGAAAAACTCCAATCACCGACACTTGTCTATCCCCAAAATATCTGCAACCTTGCTCTCATCTCATCTGCCACCGATTCCCAAGCTGATATGATATTTGCAAACTACTTCATTTACCACCAAAACTGATCTTGGAAACAAAATCAATTACTGCCCCTTTCTGCTTGCCCAAAAATGACTTCTAACAATCTAACCGTCATCTCGCGGTGTTTCCAACGGTATACTACACTTGCATATTTGGACAAAAAATGAGTCCTCAGGGTTATTTTTAAATTCCAACTCCCAAGCCAATTTGTTACATTCAAAATTTTGAAAATAACATAAAGTTTGTACTTTATGAATTTGTTTAAAAACTTGCACATTGATTTTAATCAGGTGGGTCCCACATGTGCCACATGGCACAATTTGATTCGGTCGACCTACCACCTCATCTCCACTTGGATGCCATGTTTCACCTTTCCCACTTGGCACTATTTGGTTGGCCTATGTCTCCACCTGGACATTTTCGCCATGTCACCACATCGCCACATGGCAGCCTGGTCACATGATCACATGGGCCAGAAATGGCCCATGAGATCATGCAACCACCGTGAATTTGTGGCACGTATCTCTCAGCACTTTGCCCAAGATTATTGGCCCACCTCATCTCCACCTTAACCGCTGGGAATTCAAAGAATAGGCGACTAAGTAGTTCTCTAAGTCCCTTGATGTTTTACCTTGACCGCCAACTATTCGGCAAACACGTGACTGCAGCATCTCTGAATCGCGGAATGCTTGGCCTTAACCATCAACTACTTAGTGAACATGCGACTGCAGCTTATTCTCCAATTCACCAGATATTTTCTTCTGTCAGCTAACCATTCAGTGAACTCACGAGAACCCACCACATGTCACCTTGTTGCATGATCGCATGGGCCAGAAATGGCCCATGCGATCATGTGACCACTTTGCAAAATTTACTTCCGTCTGGGCATGTGCACAGAAACTGAGGTAGCTTTGAGCATTCACATGGGCATAGCCTCCACTCATCATTTATCTCTTATGTTTTCCTTATTGCTTATATTCACCTCAAATGCCCCTTTTGGCGTGCATGTGGGATAAATAACTTTGAGGTTTTTAAAGCCTCTTTAGCACTCCATTCCAAAATAACATGTGCCCCGCAGCACATTTAAACCCACACCCACAAGGCCTGCCAAGTAGCCCATGGGCTTCTTTTTTACTTTATAAAAAAGTGTTTTCATATTTAAATGTTTAGAAAGTACCAAACAGAGTCAATGTGGGATAAAGTCCCCAATGCATTAGCTATATCTTCCTAGCTTGTGCGCTGCCTGTCTCCTCTGATTCTCTCTTCCACACTTCTTCCTTCCCACGCGCCTCCACTAGCGCTAAATGCTATATACATACAGAGAGCACTCTTTCCACAATTTGCTCATCCTGAGGTCATTTAAATGACCAGCTGAGTGCACTATGTCACGTATCTATTTGATTTTGGCCACGCCCCTTCAAAGTTTTCTCTTTACGTTGGCCTTTTGGTGACTGGCCACTCACATAGCATCTACTTATTTGCAAATGGCCTTCACACTTGACATGCCGGCAGCTTCCTCCTCCATTATTTTATAAGAAGACCCCTCCATTTATTAAGTGCCAGCCTCCTCTTTGCTTGCCTGGCATCTACGCACTTCACTTAATTAACACGGGTTGTGCCCATTCTTGAACTCATGCAAGCCTCCCATTTCTAACTTGTCGCACGATCGCATGGGCCAGAAATGGCCCATGTGATCATGTGACCACTATGAGAGAAAGGGCATTCTTTGCATTGGCATTACCTCCATCATTTATTTCACAGGTCCCATCTTCCATTTGCGCTGGGCAATCTCTAGCTTGTATATGCATTGGCTTCTTCACTGGTGTTATCTTCCTCAACGCTTTGTTTCGCTGGAGAGGAGATTACCATGTCACTAGTTCCTTTCTTTCATCAGGCACTTATTTATTTTGTCTTGCTGGCACCTCCATGGTGGTGGCCTCATACTGAATTATGCAGGCCTTTTTCACTAACATTCATGTCTTCAAATCAAAATAGGCTTCCAACATCAAACCGAATGGCCTTAATGAATCCTACATTTTCACCATTGAGACCTCAAGAAGGCACAGGCATTCACAAGTCCATATCCATTTGTGACACCATATTTGTAGTGCACAAAAAGATATATGTGTATAGAAGTTGTCATGAGTAAATGTGAATGCAACAAGTGACTTCTAGTTTGTGTAGCATGAAGACAATTGTCCAATCATGGTAACAAATAAAAAGGGATCTTAGACTTGGAATCCCATGTTTCCACAATTTGTTTTGCTTCTTCTCGATGAAAAGAAACCAGTGTGATAATGCCTCAATATTCTGCTGTGAATTATTCGAATAAGTGAGTTTCTCAACCAATATTTGTTTATTGACAGCACCACCATTTATTTCCTCTAATTCAAAGAGCATCACTGCAAGGAGAGAAAGGATCTTTGCAGGATTTCCAAGTAACACAATAGGCCTCAGGAAGCAGTCTCAAAAATTGACTGAAAAGCCTCATAGGAAAATGCCATCTGGGGAACAAGTTCACCTCTGATACATCAACACATCCGCCAAAGGAAAAACCATGAAAAATTGCGAGCAAAAATACTTTGCCAATCAAACATAGCCACTTTGAAACGCTGTCTGTGCACATTGCCAGAACTACTAAAATTGCCCCCATAACTGGTCTTGAAAACTGACGTAATCACCTGGGCGCAAGATACAAGCTGTCAAAGTAAGCCTCCGGATAAAATGCATATTCAAGCCTTAGTAAAACAATGAAAACTGCAAATGGATTTGCTTTTGGAAATGGGTCAAACAGATTCATCAGGGGCTAAAAACGGACAGGCCAAAAGAGAAACATGTTTACAATATAGATCCATCATTAATTCTTCTTGACCAATCACTGGGTATTAGATACAACTTGACAAACAGGGCCTTCGGGAATTGTTGAACAAGTGCATTATGCAATTATGAGAAAACACGTCCGGTAGGGGAAACACAAGACCTATCAAAACTTGTCACTGTGACCTAAAATCAGGAACATAGGTCAACTGAAGTACACTAAAGATGCCCTCACTCTTGGATTTGCATGACACTCATTAGAATTCAAGTTATTCAACCCTCAAGTGGCCCTTCCTGGTGAATTTCACACTTAGCAATTTTCTGACTTAGAGACCTCCTAGAAACGAGCTGATGAAAACCCATTTCAAACTGTAAAATGAAAGCTCAATTTGAATCAATGAGACATAAACAAGGTGTCAAATCATTCTCCACTCAATACAGGACCCAGAAACACCCTTTTCACAAGTGCATTTTGGACCAAAAGGAGCACTTTAGCAAGCGTTTTACATTGTACCTCAAAACTGCATTTTGAGTACCAACATTGGCTCTGTCTGGGGATGGTTGAGCATAAGATCAGTACAAGAATACCAGAATCTCCTGGAAGAGTAGACCACCCCAAAAAAATAGCTTGTCTTCTTATCCCTCCAATCCATTATTCGGTTATGAGGCTCCTTTATTCAAAGAAACTACACTACTGCTGAAAGGAAAGCAACTATACAAATGTACAAACATTCACAATTGAACTACAAAAGGCTCCCAAAAAGCGTCAGCCTTTACCTTTATCAAAAACCTAGTTCTCATCCCCATGTTCTGGAATCAAACTAGTATCCTTATTTTCATTTGCATGGTCAAATGGATAAAAACCTTCCATTGGAAAATCAAAATCTACATATGATTATCAACATTTTGAAATCTATCAAGCATGTGAGTGTCAAACACTAACTATTCATTCTGATCTTCTACACGCATATGCTTACTACACTTGCCAATGTCATCACTTTGCAAAAAAGAAACATAGTCATGATTTACCGCACCGGGCAATCGAACACTAGACTGATTTTTACAAAGTGGAAAAAGACTTGCCTGTTGATTGAAATCTTTAGATGCATCCTTATCTTCAAAACATGATTGCAAATCAAAAGCAAAAGTCTCATACTCACACTGCTGCACATATTTTGAAATATCATGAGGCTCATAGTAGATAACTTCTTTCTCATCCAGTTGAGATGAAATTTGAGAATCTGACTCATATCCCTTGGAATCAACTATTTCTTGAACTGTTTCAGCTCCATCATAGTCCGGTTGTTGAACATTATCTTCAAACAATGGATTACACACTAAATGGAACTACTGATCATAAAAGTTTATGCACAAGGCTGGCTGATTAGAATCCATATCTTTATCAAACAATGCATTAGAAAAGCTACTGAATACATTATTAGACCCACTATTACAAAAATCTGATTAGAGGAAAGAGAATCAAAATCTGAAAATGAAATTAGATCATGAGCATCAACACCACAATTATCAATATGTTCATCTTCGGAAAAACAACTAGTGATGCTTTCACAGTCTCTAACTGAATACTCATTTTCTGAACTACATTCATTCCCAAATTGAGAATCATCACTATGCATTGAATCATAGAAATCACTATCAGATTTATCTCCTTCATTTTGATCTCTATCACTATCAATACCAGCATCACTATACTCATCATACAAATTTGAAATACATGTCTGATTTTCATACATATCATCTGAAACATGTTCATGTTCATTCTCAGATTTGGCCCTTTCAATTTTCGACAGACATTCCCTAATGTGTGCAAAATGTTTTTCCCTAAATGTTGCATATTGGTTGACTGATTCAGGCATACATAAATCCACAAACAAGTCCATTAAATATGGCTCTCTAAACATATCATGAATCTCTACTTGTCTCAGAGCCGCTGAAAATTTATCATAGAACAACATGTCTGATTCATCTTTCCTTCTACCTATTCTTGTTCTCAGAAACATGATAGTATTTTTTGCAATTTGTTGTCTCAAACTTGACAATAATTCCTCAGATTCAGGGATAACTTCTACATCTAAAGCATATTCCATCTTAGCTGAAAGACTACTATGACATGACATTTTCTCCTTACTCAAGATCTTATGCAGACAAAACTTCAAATATATATACTTATCACCATGGATTTTCAAACGAACTTTTCAAACAGAGAAGCATACACCAAACTTACTAAACTTCCTTGGCTTAGTGACTTGTTCACTGAATAAGGATCTTATGAAATATCATAAATGAATAGGGAAATACCTGGACAAGATTTTTGCTATTGCTGTAGCTTCACTTTTTTATTCGAAATCTGAAGGACACCTTCAAATTTTGGGTTCGTTCTAACATAGAGTCGCCACCTCTTTTCAGAGGAATAAAATTTTCTTCACTGATCTTCTTTGAAAGCTACAAGATTCTGGGCACCTCACACAACAACAGAGCTGCATATATTTAAACTTTTACTACAACAAATCCAGGTAAATTGATTTGAAAAAGATTTTAAGAATTTTAAACTTTGAAGACTCTTTTCCCAAATTGAAGACCAGCTAGACTCTAGGATACACATAATGGTGAACTTATTCAATTCCCCAGTAGAGTCGCCATTTTGTTAGCTCTTTTTCATGTAGAATCGCCAATTTAGCTATTAAGCTTGACTCTCAGGTTCCCAATTTGGATTCTTACAGGGAAAAGGCTAATTGATAAGGACCAAGTCCTTCTACTTTGGGCTCCACAGACCCAGGTCGGTGTACCTATCTTTAAACTCACTGCTTCATAATGAAATCTTATAGTGGATTATGGGTTCTCACAATGATTCACTAATGTCTTTTGCTACAACTGATGTAGAGCTTAGAAAGCCAATCCATGATATTAAAAAAAGTAAACACTCATTGTAGAAAAATGGCAAATGTGACAACAAGGATAAACTCCTTCTTTTCGAGCTTTGAAACTTAGGCAGGTTAACCCATTGATTCTCTCTACAAGGAATCACTAGAATGAATTGTACTCCCTGAATACAATCAGACATGAAAGTTCATAATAAAAGGAAAGTAAAGTGATTTCAATTAATGCTTGATGAACTGTTATTCGAACTAGGACTAGTGCCTTGTCTATTGGGCAATAGAGTCAACAAATATGCAATCCCAGAAAACTTAAATCCAAACTCCAAAACCCGAATGGAATGCCTTGCAAATCATTCTTCTCATTTCAATACCTGGACATCAAATTCATATATAAATGTCAACTTCTCAGATCTTGTATTTAAGACTGACTCTCTCCTTGAAAGAAACTTGAAAACAAGATCATGGCTACCTTATAGCTAGTGCATCAAAATGCCTTACAAACTAACACACAAGAAATAAGACCAAATATACAAAGACATCAACAAGAACTGAATAGGGATTCTCTTGTTTTCATTAAAACTTATCTGAAACTATACATTGCTAAACTATGAACACAAAAATACAAGACTCAGAAGCCTGAAGCTGTCCTAGCATAAAATTCAACCTCCTGTTACAATCCGAAGAAAATCAAGATATAGGAGAATGGAAGAAAAAATCCAATCACCGACACCTGTCTATCCCCAAAATATCTGCAACCTTGCTCTCATCTCATCTGCCACCGATTCCCAAGCTGATATGATATTTGCAAACTACTTCATTTCCCACCAAAACTGATCTTGGAAACAAAATCAAATACTGCCCATTTCTGCTTGCCCAAAACTAACTTCTGATGGCACCAATCTAACCGTTGTCTCGCCGCATTTCCAATGGTATACTACACTTGCATATTTGGAAAAAAAAAAGAGTCCTCAGGGTCATTTTTAAATTCCAACTCCCAAGCCAATTTGTTACATTCAAAATTTCAAAAATAACATAAAGTTTGGACTTTATGAATTTGTTTTTAACTTGCACATTGATTTTAATCGGGTGGTTCCCACATGTGCCACATGGCACAATTTGATTCGATCAACCTACCACCTCATCTCCACTTGGATGCCATGTTTCACCTTTCCCACTTGGCACTATTTGGTTGGCCTATGTCTCCACATGGACATTCTCACCATGTCACCACATCGCCACATGGCGGCCTGGTCACATGATCGCATGGGTTAGAAATGGCCCATGAGATCATGCGACCACCGTTGATCTGTGGCATGCATCTCTTAGCACTTTGCCCAAAATTATTGGCCCACCTCATCTCCACCTTAACCGTTGGGAATTCAGAGAATAGGCGACTAAGTAGTTCTCTAAGTCGCTAGATGTTTTACCTTGACCGCCAACTATTCGATGAACACGCGACTGCAGCATCTCCGAATCGCAGAATGCTTGGCCTTAACAGTCAACTACTTAGCTAACACGCGACTGCAGCTTATTCTCCAATTCGCTAGATATTTTCTTCTGCTGGCTAACCATTCAGCGAACTCACGAGAACCCACCACATGTCACCTTGTCACGTGATCGCATGGGCCAGAAATGGCCCATGCGATCATGCGACCACTCTTCAAAATTTACTTCCATCTGGGTGCGGGCACAGAAACTGAGGTAGCTTTGAGCGTTCACATGGGCATGGCCTCCACTCATCATTTATCTCTTATGTTTTCCTTTTTTCTTAAAAATACCTCAAACACCCCTTTTGGCATGCATGTTGGATAAATAACTTTGAGGTTTTTAAAGCCTCTTTAGCACTCCGTTCCAAAATAACATGGGCCCCGCAGCACATTTAAACCCACAGCCACAAGGCCTGCCAAGTAGCCCATGGGCTTCTTGTTACTTTATATAAAAGTGTTTGCATATTTAAATGTTTAGAAAGTACCAAACAGAGTCAATGTGGGATAAAGTCCCCAATGCATTAGCTATATCTTCCCAGCTTGTGCGTTGCCTGTGTCCTCTGATTCTCTCTTCCATGCTTCTTCCTTCCCACAAGCCTCCACTGGCGCTAAATGCTATATACATACACAGAGCACTCTTTCCACAATTTGCTCATCCTGAGGTCATTTGAATGACCGACTGAGTGCACTATGTCATGTATCTTTTTGATTTTGGGCACACCCCTTATGTTGGCCTTTTGGTGACTGGCTGCTCACATAGCATCTCCTTATTTGCAAATGGCCTTCACACTTGACATGCTGGGAGCTTCCTCCTCCATTATTTTATAAGCAGACCCCTCCATTTATTAAGTGTCAACCTCCTCTTTGCTTGCCCGGCATCTACGCACTTCACTTAATTAACACGGGCTGTGCCCATTCTTGAACTCACGCAAGCCTCCCATTTCTAACTTGTTGCATGATCACATGGGCCAGAAATGGCCCATGTGATCATGCGACCACTGTGAGAGAAAGGGCAGTCTTTGCGTTGGCATTACCTCCATCATTTATTTCACAGGTCCCATCTTCCATTTGCACTGGGCAATCTCCAGCTTGTATATGCATTGGCTTCTTCACTGGTGTTGTCTTCCTCAACACTTTGTTTCACTAGAGAGGAGATTACCATGTCACTAGTTCCTTTCTTTCATCAGGCACTTATTTATTTTGTCTTGCTGGCACCTCCATGGTGGTGGCCTCATACTGAATTATGTAGGCCTTTTTCACTAACATGCATGTCTTCAAATCAAAACAGGCTTCCAACATCAAACCGAATGGCCTTAATGAATCCTACATTTTCACCATTGAGACCTCAAGAAGGCATAGGCATTCACAAGTCCATATCCATTTGTGACACCATATATGTA
This sequence comes from Chamaecyparis obtusa, assembly GCA_027943335.1. NCBI lineage: Eukaryota > Viridiplantae > Streptophyta > Pinopsida > Cupressales > Cupressaceae > Chamaecyparis > Chamaecyparis obtusa. The sequence continues at coordinate 95,629 of BSBK01009749.1, forward strand.
GTGCACAAAAAGATATGTGAATAGAAGTTGTCACGAGCAAATGTGAATGCAACAAGTGACTTCTAGTTTGTGTAGCATGAAGACAATTGTCCAATCATGGTAACAAATAAAAAGGGATCTTAGACTTGGAATCCCATGTTTCCACAATTTGTTTTGCTTCTTCTCGATGAAAAGAAACCAGTGTGATAATGCCTTAACATTCTACTGTGAGTTATTCGAATAAGTGAGTTTCTCAACCAATATTTGTTTATTGACAGCACCACCATTTATTTCCTCTAATTCAAAGAGCATCACTGCAAGGAGAGAAAGGATCTCGGCAGGATTTCCAACTAACACAATAGACCTCAGGAAGCAGTCTCAAAAATTGACTGAAAAGCCTTATAGGAAAATGCCATCTGGGGAACAAGTTCACCTCTGATACATCAACACATCCGCCAAAGTAAAAACCATGAAAAATTATGAGCAAAAATACTTTGCCAATCAAACATAGCCACTTTGAAATGTTGTCGGTGCACACTGCCAGAACTACTAAAATTGCCCCCATAACTGGTCTTGAAAACTGACGTAATCACCTGGGCGCAAGATACAAGCTGTCAAAGTAAGCCTCCAGATAAAATGCATATTCAGGCCTTAGTAAAACAATGAAAACTGCAAATGGATTTGCTTTTGGAAATGGGTCAAACAGATTCATCAGGGGCTGAAAATGGACAGGCCAAAAGAGAAACATGTTTACAATATAGATCCATCATTAATTCTTCTTGACCAATCACCGGGTATTAGATACAACTTGACAAACAGGACCTTCGGGAATTGTTGAGCAAGTGCATTATGCAATTATGAGAAAACACGTCCGGTAGGGGAAACACAAGACCTATCAAAACTTGTCACTGTGACCTAAAATCAGGAACATAGGTCAATTGAAGATGGCCCCACTCTTGGATTTGCATGACACTCATTAGAATTCAAGTTATTCAACCCTTAACTGGCCCTTCCCAGCGAATTTCACACTTAGCAATTTTTTGACTTAGGGACCTCCTAGAAACGAGCTAATGAAAACCCATTTCAAACTGTAAAATGAAAGCTCAATTTGAATCAATGAGACATAAACAAGGTGTCAAATCATTCTCCACTTAATACAGGACCCAGAAACACCCTTTTCACAAGTGCATTTTGGACCAAAAGGAGCACTTTAGCAAGCGTTTTACATGGTACCTCAAAACTGCATTTTGAGTACCAACACCCACTTCTATAAAATTTACCCTAAATGATGGGTTCACTTTGTTGAGATTGTCATAGGAATTCAAAACAATTTTTTTCATGTCCCTAGAAATGATCACCAAGGGTCCATCCAAAATATAGACAGACACAAAAAGAAACAAAAATGATGGAGTAGTAGTAATGGAATTACCCACATCATTAAAAAACATAAGAGTGGTAAAGCTCAAAATACCAAAAAAATGTGGAATTTTGGTATAAAAAGGTTGAGCCTAATAATGTGCAGTAAAGGCAATACCAACATGCAAAAAATATAGTCTATTTTAGTTGAACACCTATGAAATCTAAAGGACAATGACCACTGTAAGTCCCTAAGAAATGAAATAGGGAGTAAAAATTCATGATGCATCATAAAGATGCCACGTTACCAAGATTAGACATAATTTATGATTAATATTTTAACCTCATGGGAGAAGAGTTCATTAGTGCCCCATTAATATATAAAAATCTCAACAACACCAACACTGGTGAAATAATCAACCACTTGGTTTCCCTCCCTATATATATGGGAGATAAACCACTCTTCTAAAGAATTGATCATGTTCAAATAATCTAGGATCATGTCTTGAATGGAACATCTAGGCTTTTGAACCCCTTTCAAGAAATTAACAATACTTAAGGAATCACTTTCAAATAATAACTTCTTAAATCCCTTAAAGAGTGCTAGTTTAAGACAAATATAGGAAACCTTCACATAATATTTTTTTTATTAGGGGAAAAAAAATTACAAGGACCAAAACTACAAGTTACAGAGAAAAAATAACCTATTCTCAGGATAAAACTAGTTCATAACTAGACAAGACTTAGATGCCCAAAAAAAAAAGCAATCACAGAGTCTAGACCAAACTATAACATCTTAACTAGATTTTTTGTCTTCCTAATGATATACTCATTGATATTCTTACATTTCGTAACAATGCTATCTAAAGGGTTCATGCCCTTACTCTTACTCCTCAATCTAGTTGTAGGTTCCAACATGGAAGAATTGGTCCCAATGTCCACCTTGACATCCTTCTCCTCAGTGCTATCTCCACTTCTTTTCTTTACCTAGATCAGCAACTTGTTGCACATCTATTTTATTTGCCACTGTTGGAAGGAGGGTAGTCATTCTCTTAGATAGACTATGGACTTCCATTTATTACTAATTTATATTTCAAAAAACATAAGTAGTATCCATCATATTCATCTTTCCTACTACGACAACAGTATTCAGCTTATCATGAACCACCCTGATAATTTTCTTAAGTTTGCTAATTTAATGTTTTTGGTCCTGCTTGTGGTTATTGATGGATTTATCCAAGGACTGATTACTAGCCAATATGTTATTTAATTTATAAACCAAAGGTGAAATGTTCTTCAAGGAGTTGATCTCAAAAATTATCCAATCAAATAAGGACTCCTAGTCCTACATGAGATTATTCACCCTAGTGTTAACTAAAGAGTTTTCTCAAATATATGAACCTTTTTCCACTAGTGTGTTCTTTCCCAAATTTATTAGAGTTTTCCCATTATTGAAATCCTATAAAATAGGGAAAATCTATTTATAAGGTAGTGGAGCTTATGACCAAGTGGCAATATTCATAGTCTTTGAAGAAGGCCTAAAATTTTTAACCTTTCCTTTCTTCTTTGTCTCATTAGATTTACCCTTCCCTTTACAATTATCCTCATTAAGATCTAGAGAATCAGGAATGACTTCCACTAAGGGCTAGTAATCAGAGTCCTCACCATCTAAGGACACAACTTTCTTGCTTCGAGAGGAAGAAGGCTTAGAACTACCAAGCTGAGAGGTCTCCTTTTGATTGAGTTCATAAATGTGAAAAAACTCATTATTATTAGAATCAACATCTAGATTCTTAAACTTTTTATCCCCATTATGAACCCTCACATTTTCATGAACTCAATTCTAGTTGTAGGGGGGAATTCTCCACATGAAGAGATTTGGCATGTTCCATTATCAATAGAATAAGACCCTCGTGAAGGATTGTGGATGAGGGTTTATACCTATGGGATACAATGATATGATTTGGTGGAGAACTAAACAAAACAAAATAGAAATGAACTTTTCATGACAAAAATGGTTCAGAATTGCGAAATGGTAACTGAAAATACTTCCAATCTAAATTCAAATAGTACATTATTACCTCATTGATGTCTAAATATGGCTTTCAAAGGGAAGTTCTCTCAAAACCACCATTACTTCTCTTACGAGCCTTCTCTCTTTCATCGACAAGAAAGAAAAAATTAAAATTTTTATTTGCAAAATTCTTTTCCCTATAAAATTTGGTACCCCGAATAAATGTATTGGAAACTTTAGTGAGGAGATCCTCATTGATAACCAAATCCAACCACAGACATGTAGAACACCATTATTCCATCCCTCCTCAAAGGATTTAGACAAAGGCTATCAACACCATGATTCCATTCCATGTATCCTGCTAGGCCTTCCACAGAAATAACACTTCAAACTGACTCAAATGTTTTTCCATCCATCATAAAGAATCATCTCTATTATGTTTCTATCCCCCCTTTTTTTGTTATATTACGTGCAATAGTGGACACCCAAAGAAGTTATCTTTCATTTAAGTTTCAACCACCAATCCTCCTTTACCTAGTACCGCACTAGTTAGGTGGATAATTGGAGTTCTTTTCTAAAGATCATGAAAGGTGGGGGAAAATTAAAGGCAATTTTTTTTATATGACAAAGATTATAGGTGTCATTCAAGTTGTATATTATTGGCTTGATGTTTTGCATTATATAACAGTAGGCTTTCTTTAGGACAAGAAAGAGTTTAAGTAAGAGAGTATGAAGAGCCCATAATTAGTGTCTCTTTGGGGTGATTTGAGCTTAATTTCATGATACTTTATCAAAATTTCCAAAGTCTTTATCACAGTTAAATATATTGTGATGGATCTATTGTGGTTTTAATAAGAATAATATAATATTACATATTATAGTTATGACCCTATGTGAAGTAGTGATTGATTCTAATTTTTGTGATATTTTTGGATAATTTCATGTATTTGTATATCTTATTTTTTTCATCTAATTTGTAGAAATAGAGTGTGAAAAGATGAAGCTTTGGCTAATGGAATAATTATTGCCAAAAAGGAAGACATAGTCAAAGCCATGATCAATGAACTTTTATTGAGTATGATGCTATTGAGACACTTTTATTGAGCATGATGCTCTTGAGACACTATTTTCTTGAGACATCTTGTATCCAAATAGCCTCATGTCCCATGATGCATGGTCAAATTTTATTCTATGTTCCATATTTCAATAGGTTTTCTTTAATATTTTTCTTTTGAAGAATAAGTCTATCTCTTACTAAGAAATGACAAGTGTAATCAATCTTTAAAATATTTTGTTACTATCACTCTGAGATTTCTTCTATAAAATAATGAAGTTCTCATATATGATAGTTAGCTAGATATAAATTATAATGTTAGATCTTGTGCTAGATTTTAGTTAGTGTTTCAATTTAGTGTTATTATACTTCCAGTTATGATAAATAAAAGTGGATGAAATATTTTAGTTAAAGAAGTATTGTATTGATATGAGGTTATGAATCCTCAAGAAAGGACCACTTGAGGTGTTTTTGATAGAAAAAAGAAGCAAAAGGGTGTTGGCCTAAGGAATAAAGGGACTAGAGGCACATTAACAACATATTAATGGCACTAGTCATAAGCATTTCAAGAGCAGTTTAGTAGCAAAAAAATCCAAGTCTAATCTGCCTCTATAAAAAACAAACACCATAGTACTTTTCAAAAAGATTAAACCAGAGTATCTGAAGTGAATAGTAGCAATTAAAATAACATTACAAGCCACATAGGGCTATACCAAGGACTAGGCAAGATAACCTTAAAACTAGAATCAAAATAGGAGAACTAAGGGCCATGCTGAGACAAAAATAAAAACCTCATGAGCACCAACAACTAGTTCTTTCCACCCAGATGTTTGGACATCAGGGTCCTGGCCTACTCCTCCTGCAGGAACATGAAGAGATCCTTATTGTCCTCATTCACCTCCAAACTACATCGCTAGCCAATTTTTCATACATAGTTCAGAGGGTCATAGCCGAAGCATGCATGACCTTCAGCACAAATTTGTTAGTCATTATACAGTGATGCTTTAGTTATTGCAAATCTTGCTTGATGTTAGCAATTTCTTTGTCCAAATCATAAAACCTCAGCTTAAGGGTGCCTTTAAGCCTATCTTTGCCAGCCAGAAAGTCGGGTTTGTGCTCAGAAGTGGGGGGATTATTCTGGTGATCATTGGGTAGAGTTAGGGGTGGGGTAGGGAGGGGAGTCTCCATGGTTTTCTGAGGGTTGGGGGGGAGTGTTACCAGTCCTAGTCGGACTCATGTGATCATTGGAGGATCCCTTCATGGACTCAGTGGAGTAAGAATATTTTTCTAACAGTGACTGCTCTCTAGAGACCGCTTCCAAGATTCTGGTTTTACACTGCTCCTTCGGAATTTTGTTAGACCTTCGGTGACCTGAGCCACCTAAGTCAACCTCCAGCTTGACCTGGCTCTCCAACATCCTCCTTTTCTTGGGCTTCTGTTCAATCTCATGAGTACTGTTAGACTCCTTCTGATCTTTGGTCTCTAAAGATTCAGAGACATGAGACTCCTCCTGTTCATCCCTCCTATTGAAAGGATTTTTTACACATTTTTTGCAGATTCTACCCTCTTTAGGAACAAGGTCAAACTCCTAGATAACCTAGATGGATTTGGAGGTGGAATGAGTGGGGTTTTTAGTTTTGGACAAGGAATCCTCTTGGGCTACCTCTTGGATAATGGAGTGGTTTGGGCGGAGGGCAGATAGCCTTATGGAAGTGGTAAATATAGAAAAGGAGGCCCTGATGGAGAATAGGGATTGATTTATCAGGGTTCTCCTTAATATCCAAGATATTACGTTCTATGGAATGCAGGAGGTAGAAGGGAATGGAAATTAAGTCCTTATTTCTAATGTGATTCAGAAAAGGTAAGTGGTAGTAGTAGAACACCGTAAACTTACCCTCCAGGGTGAAATACTTCATCACAATGAGACAAATCTTGGGCAAGAACTCTGGAAGCTGTTCCCGGTTGAAACCCCCTTACTTCTTGACTAGATTCTCTCCCTCCCTAAAGAACTGGTTGAGACTGGTAGGGTCAGGTGTCTGACTAGTTTTTTTATACTTTCTCCCTTCCATAGAGAGACCTATAGCCTTAGCAATGACCTCCTCATTGATATGGAAATAGATGCCACCAATTGAGACATTCCTATTATTCCAAGATGAGATGAATTATTTGGATATACGCTCATCGAGCCCACCTTTCATGCGCTCCATAAAACCCTAGATATCGCTCTCTCTGTAATAGTGGGTCAACAAAGGGTTAGAGGTGAAGGTCTCATCAATCTTGTCTGGTTCAATGCGAAGGGTGTTTCCTCCCATGTCTATACTCTGCATCCCCTATGCCAAAATATCTTGAAAACCAAAGGGCCGAGCTTCTTGACAAATAGTATAAAACCCATTATTTTGGTTTGGCAATTTTGAGAAATGGTTATACTCAAAAGGCTGGCCTTGGGTGAATTTTTGGGAGACGGGCTCCGTATGACAATATCTAATGGATCTCTAGGTGCCATTATTAGAAATAACTCTAGGGCTGCACTTAATGTCCTTGTTAGCCAAGTAAGCCCGCTGATTCAAACAACTATTTATACACACACTTGAAAGGTAATTATGATTCTTTATGGGGTTTTGGGTATTCCTTTTCATAATCACAAAAATCACCAGATTACGCCAGCACATGATCAAGGTAGGATTCATAATAAATATGACAGCTTGGCTCATTTTAAATATCAGTGGTAATATTTATTTCCCCTACGATGAGCTGCTGAGTCACCTTAGGTAGTTCCCTGACCACCCTCCAATTGTTAAGTTTGGTTTGCTTTAGGCCAATAGCTTCCATCGAGTCAGCCACTGGATTCCCCTCTCTGTATGTGTGGTCAATAGTCATGCATTGGAAATTATTGAGAAGCTCATGGATCTCTAGCATAATGCAGCTAACCCTCCATCTTGCATTAGCTCCTCTTTTGATAGCCTCCACCACCACTTTGGAATCCCCCTCGATTTCCAGCAATCTAATGTTCATTTGGGTTGCAAATTTAATCCCCCATAGAAGAGTCATTCCCTCTTCTTGGTTAACAGTGCAATTATTGAGTGGCCCAGGATAAACCAACAAGAAAGTGCCTTTATGGTCTCTTAGCACACCTCCCTCACCTTGAGCAAGGTTATTATCTGCCCCATCAAAGTTTAATTTAGTCCATCCTTTTAGTGGGGCAACCCATCTGGTAGCTTTTCTAGCCATCATCTTAGCATCGTCGAACCTAGAGAACCTAGGTAGTAGGTTCCAACTGTCAGCTATTTTGACTTCCCAGGCAGAGGGGGATGTAGAGGGAAGCTTCCACTTAGCCGCACTGGTGTTATAACACCACTTGAGGTGTTATAATTATCTACTATATTGTAATATTTAGTTGTATTTATTCATAATTGATGAATTAGTATAGATCATTTACATTAAATCCCATCTTTGATGTAATGTATGGTTAAATTAGTATTTTTTAATTAGACCAATGTATGGTTAACATGGTATAGTCTCAGTTAAGATTCTTGTGATAGTTTTCCATTAGGTAGTTTATTTCAATTAATTTTCTATATAAACTTATTTTTTCCATACATAGCTACATTGTCTAACTCGTAGCCAAATCTTGCAAATCAAAATTAGTGTAAAATGTTTTTAATGTAGTTTTCTTTCATTTCAGTTCTATGTTTTGGAAAATTCTAGAATGACTTTCTATGCTACACATACAATATAGGTTTTGTCCAACAAAATCTGTTAAGGGATATATGGTAATTTAATTTGAGCAATAAGAAATTTTAAATATGGTAAAAGATTAATACTTTCTATTTTCAACTAATGTGCAAGTCAAAGGCACAATCTGTGCAATCATCCTCACTTCCTATTCCAAAATAGGATTTTGGAACAAGAGATTGACATCTATCAAAAGATAATGAATGAGGAATTTTATTAGATTTTTTAGATGCAACTACTCAAGTAGACATTCTTACAGACAATGAAAGCATAGACAAGGCATGTGAACTATTTGATAGAATGCCTCCTGGAAATTCGTACCTTAGCATTCCATATTGATGTTTTAAATATTTCAATTCTGGTTTATTGTCTATCATTTTCAGCATCTAATTTCAAGCTTAGTTAGGTTTTATAATAAAATCACCTATCCCTATTTTATCATGTTCCCCCCTAATCATGATTTTAGTAAAAATTCTAGTCTAATAATCCTTAATTGGGTTCCTCATTAGAATCATTTTTGTGAAAGATTTGATTATGTTACCCTTCCTTCCATAGCTATGTAAATAGGCTAATTAGTCACCTCCCTTAGTTTAATTTCATATATTCTTATCCTTCTTCTATTAGCCAAATAAATCCAATCTAGAGAAGAGATAAGAGAATACAAAACATAAGACAACGGGGACTTATATTCCATATCTCTAACAAGCATCTTAAAGATACTAATCTCTAGGTTTTAGATTCAAATTTTCTCATTATTTTGAATATTATATTAATTTTGTAAAAAAATTATATTCAAATTGAAAATAGATTAATTATCTCTAACCTTGTTTATATTGGTAATAGTCCACCATTACATTATGGATTAGATTTATGTTAGATCAAATTTATTTGAGCCACTATATTATATAGCTTAAATAGGATATAGATTTAGTTTTAATTTAAAATAATTAATCCAAGTCATTTTGAAAATTTACCTTGCTAATATGACAAGGAAACAAACTTGATAAAGTTATTTCTAATAGATCCAAGACAATAAATAAATCAAATCAATCAAATTTTAAAAATAAAAAAATATTTTTTGAAATTACATTTAAAAATAGATTAGCTAATTGATCCACATTTCAATTTAGGCAAACACAAAAGTATATCTCATAGTCAAGATTATTTCTTATATTTAGATTCAACCCTTTAGTTAGTTCATTTTCACTTAGAAAGAAACATCAAATATCTAAATGTCCTCGATGACAAATTCAAGGTATTAGTTCTCATTTTGATTTTGTCTATTTATGCTTGAATTGGGTACTTGCATAAATTAGATTTTGTATGAGTTCATTTTCATCCCTAACCCTTCAACTTTGAAATTCCTATGTAGGGGAGAGGGACCAATAGTCATGCGGGCTAACTTCGTTAATATGTAGCCATTGCATGGAATATCGTAAGACCTTCATTTTTTTTAGAAATGTAAAATGGACACTTAACTACCTTTAACTAAGGTTTGAAGTTGTGGCTCATCACATAACTCATTAAAATAGAATGCCTAGTTAAACGTGTACAAAAATTGGCTTTTTAAAGATTTGACCAAAACTTAATCTAAAAATGTCTAGTAGTTGAATTTAAAAATATCATTTGTTATTAGTGGGTGATTGTATTTCTATAAAAAATATAACATATATGCAACTTAAATGGACCATATACTTATTAGTAATCATAAATATTTGTTATATGTAACTTTTAAATCCAACACAAAATGACCATTGCTTCAACACAAAAAAAATATTTGTTGTTATAAAAATAACCTATTATTATGTAAAATACAACTTATATCCAACACAAAGGGACCAATAGTTGAACACTAAAAAATTTTGTCAATATCACACATTTTATTGTGTTCACTTTTTATATTTGTGATAAAACAAATTGTTAATATGAAATACTCTAATGCATATACTTTTCTACCCCAATAGTTGTACACACAAGAATAGTATTTGTGCATTAAGATAACAATACTTGTTTAAGTTGCAATGGGAGAGGATTCGAGCGGGAGAGAAGAGACTTTGAGCAGGAAAGGTGTGGATTCAAACTATAGGTAGGATCATGGCAGTTTGGCTACTAGTGCTGGCTCTGGCCATCATATTGGCTCTGGCCATCATACTAGTGAGGAGCCTATCCTAGGGATGCCTTCTCTAGAAGTGGCACTTCAGGTGTCAGATTCCTTGTTGTAGGGGCAGGGGATTCCTTCTCCGTGCAGAGGTGTCACGGGTCCCCCCTCGAAGGCAGTGTCAAATGGGGCTCTGTTTGTGTGTGAAGTTGTATTAGGAGAAGGGCCCTATCTAACTTCTAAGGTGTTGCGTGATGAGGGTATTCCTTCAAAGAACCCACAAGTGGGGTCAAAAAGAATCAATGGATTTGTTGATGCTAAAGTCAACCCTCATAGTCCCAAAAAGTGGTCGGACTTAGTGGGAGCGAGAAAGGAGGTCAACACTACATCCTCAGAAGAATCATTCAAGGCATTTCTTCAAGAAGGAGAAGTTGCTATTTTTTTTCTAGACACTATGGTGGATCGATCTATTTTGGCCATGGAATTCATGTTGGTTGGTAAGTTTATGGGGCCCTGTCCAAATATTGAGGTGGTTAGAGCTTTTGTTAAAAAGAAATGGGCACTGAAAGGTCATGTGGATATTGCAGCCCTTCGTAAAGGCTTTCTTTCTTTATCTTTCTCAAATAAGGAAGATTAGGACTATGTTTTGTGTGGAGGTCCTTGGATGTTTGGTAGAACGACAGTTGCTTTTCCTAAATGGACTCCTAACTAGAACTATTCTTAAAAAAATTTTATGGAAACTCCGGTATACATAAGGTTTCCTGGGATACCTTTAGAATATTGGAATGAGGGGGTTTTCTAAGGTTTAGCTTCTTCCTTTGGAGGAGAACTCATTTTTGTTGATCCTATGATGGCAGCCAAGTCCAGACTTGTCTTTACTAGGATCTATTTTAATATAGGTCAGTTTGACAATCTACCTTCGGTGATCAACATAAACTCTAAATTGGGTTAGTGTAAACATGAGGTGACTTTTGAATCGCTCCCATTTTCCTTCTTTGTCTATCATAAAATGGGTCATTGGGCCAAACACTCCTCAAAGAAAATTTTAAGGTTCCTCTGCCAGCAAACTCAAAACCTAAAAAGATGACTAGAAAAGTCTAGAAGGAGGTCAAAGGTGATAGTAGCAATAATAAGGAAGCTTCAGCAGAGAAAGTTGATTCTAATATGACCCCGATTTTGGAGGAGGGTGAAATAGCAGAACCGGTATCACATGTGTCTGATTCAGTTGCTATTTCTAGTTAGGAAGTTGTTTCCAATGAGAGTGTCCAGAAGATCCCTACTTCTTCTAAATCCCCTAAGAATCTTTTGGGTGTGGGTCTTTCTGATGATGACTCAGTCCCAATGGTGGTGATGGTTCCTATTCTGGAAGAGGTGTCTCATATAGGACCTTTGGTGGAAAGAGTTTTTGTTGAAGATCTAAAAACTGACGAAGATGACTCATCTTTTATTCCTGATACTCTTTTAGGAAGTAGTGATGAAGATCCTATGGCTGAAGATGAACCCTCTGATGGGATCTAGACTGTTCAAAAAGGGAAGAAACAAAAAAAGAAAGAGAAGAAAAAGGAACCTGTTACTCTGGGCTCTAAGGGAGTTACCACTCAAAGTAAAGCAGATGGGGGATCCAAGCTAAAAGCAGATGTGGGATCTTAGAAAAAGACTCAAGGGAGATACACCAACAAAGAAATCAAAGAAAGGAAAAGCAAAAAGGACATTGCGGATGGCAGACAATTTACTATCCAGGGAGTTTGCACTCCGATTAAGAAATGAAGCTCATATCATGGAACATAAGAGGGTTGAATTCTCCTCACAAACAAGACACTCTCAAAAATCTGGTAAGAGATCATAATCCTGATATCATTATCCCGATATCATTTTTGTTCAAGAAACTAAGATGGGTAAAGAGAAGGTGGAAAAAATTAGAATCTTTAAAAATAATGGGGTTGCTGGCTTTAGCTCCGAAGGGGCTTTAGGAGGGGTTGCTATTTTCTGGAATCGGAGTCATGTTCAGGGATCAGTGGTTTTAGAAAATCTGAACTGCCTCAGCATTAAATTTGTTCATCTTAAAATGTATTTTGAATGGGTTTCTACTACTATGTATGCCCCCAACTCCAAAGCTAGAAGATCCCATTTTTGGAGAAAATTTGAAAATCATAGAAACTCTTTCTTGGAGCTTCCTTGACTGATCATTGGGGACTTCAATTTCCCCTTAAAAGACAATGAGAAGTATGGGGGGGGTGGATAATCAAAGTCAATTGGATGGTAGAATGGAGCTTTTGGAATTTATCAATAATCAAGCTCTTTTTGATATGGAGCTTCAGGGAGTCAATTTTACTTGGTCTAATAGAAGGATTGGTCAAGATCTCATCCAAGTAAGATTGGATCATGCTTTAATCACTAGTTTCTTGTTAAATAATTTTGGGTGTTCGTTGTCTTCCCTTTCGAAGATTAGGTCTGATCATTTCCCGATATGTTTTAGTGCTAACCCAATTACTAAGAAGGGTAACCTGCCCTTCAGGTTTGAGAAAATGTGGGTTGATCATCTGGAGATTGAGCAACATATCAAAGTCTGGTGGAATGTTAATATTCAAGGTACTGCCATGTTTAAAGTAGTTAAGAAACTTCTCGGTGTTAAATAGAATGTGAAGGTGTGGAGAAAAACTATTTTTGGTGATATTTTTAAATCCAAAAGTCAGCTTAAAAAGGATCTTGACATTATTCAGAAAACTATTCAACATTCTAGGTTGATAGTGGAACTGAGTGATAAGGAGGAGAGCATCCTTGCCAAAATACATAACATTATTTCCAAGGAAGAAGATTGTTGGAGGCAAAGATCTAGGTCTATTTGGCTCAAAGATGGGGATAAGAACACTAGATTCTTTCATTTATCTGCCTCTAAACATCGAGCTTCAAATAGAATATCCAAACTCAAAGTGGAGAAAAGGGAAATTTCCAATGACAAAGATATTTCTGAGGCAATGATTAATTTTTTCTCTTCCTTGCTCTTTAAAAATCCTAATCTTGATCTGGGGAATCAAAACATCCTTCTTGATAATACTCCTTCCATTGTTAATGATTCTACCAATCGTGCTCTTATTGCCATCCCCTCTCTAGATGAAATAAAGATGGTGGTCTTTTCTTTTGAAGGTGATAAGTCCCCAGGCCTGAATGGGTTCCCTATGTTCTTCTTTCAAAAATTTTGGCATATTATTCAAGAGGACATCAGCAATGTGGTTAAAGAATTCTTTGGAGCTAGATCTCTACTTAAAGAAATTAATGCTACCTTTCTTGCTTGGATTCCTAAGAAGCCTGGAGATGATTCAGTGGATTCCTTTAGACCAATTAGCTTATGCAATTCTATGTACAAAATTCTTTTAAAAGTTTTGACCTCTCATTTGCTGGTTATTCTCCCTCAGATCATCTCTCTACAACAAAGTGTCTTTGAGCCTGGCAGGCAGATTCTTGATTTCATTATGAAGGTTCATGTGGTTATCCACTCCATGCAAGTTTCTCTTAACTCTGGCTTTTCTCTTAAATTGGACCTTTCGAAGGCTTATAATCAGGTGGACTGGGATTTGTTGATCAAGGTTCTTAGATCCTTTGGTTTTGGTAATAAATTCCTTAAATTGATTTATCAGCTCATTAGCACTTCTTTTGTAGCTATTCTAATCAATGGGTCCCCCTCAAGGTTCTTCAAATTCTCTAGGGGCCTAAGGAAAGGAGATCCTCTTTCTCCTATCCTTTTTTCTATCCTGGATGAATGTATAGGGTGCCTTCTTCAGAAGATTGTTTCAAATGGGACTTTTTAAGGCCTTTCCCCTTCTTCTACTTCAAGTCCCTATTCTCATGAACAGTTTTTGGATGATACCATCATTATGTGTTTCTCTTCTATTCAAGAAGCCAAGACAATTAAACATGCCCTATCTACCTATTCTCTTGGTTTTGGTCAATCCATTAATTGGGATAAGAGCTCTTTATTTTTTATCAATACCCCTGAGGACAGGTAGTATAGAATTTCCAGAATCATAGGTTGTAGAATTGACTCTTTTCCTGCTACCTATCTAGGCCTTCCTCTTGGTCTCAAACCTCTGGACTCTTTCTGGGTTGGTATTGTTGATAGATTCAATAGGAAGCTGGCTGGCTGGAAAGGTGCGCTTGTTAGTCAAGCTGGAAAGCTCCAGCTCTTAAAGGCTTCTTTGCAAAGCCTCCATGTCTATGCTCTTGGTCTTTTTAAGATTCTTGGTAAATATGCAGATATAATTGAAAAAATTCAAAGAAAATTTTTGTGGTCAGGAGTGGAAGAAAAAAAGAGTCTTGCTTTAGTGGCCTGGGACAGGGTCTGCAATCCTAAAAAGTGGGGGGGGGAGGGGTTGGGTATTCGTTCTCTAAGAATCACTAATATGGCGCTGCTGGTGAAACAGATTTGGACAATTTTTAGGGAAAGAAGAGAATGGAATGATATCATCCATAGTAAATATCTCTTTTCTTTTTCCAATATTTCTGAATTTTGGGAAACAAATTTGAAAGTGTCAGGTTCTTTTATTTGGAACAACATTCAGAATGCTAAGGAAGTGACTTTTAAGGGGGTCAAGTGGTTTTTAGAAAATGGCAAAAGGATCCATTTTTGGGAGGATTGTTGGATTAAAGACTACCCCCTTAGGTTTGTCATTGCTTTTCAACCTTACATTAACCAGTGCATTCAGAGATTTAGAGCTAGGGTCAGGGACTACTGGAGGAATGGCTTGTGGATTCATCTATCCCTTGTGAATGAAATTTTCAAGCCTTTGATGTTGGATCTAATGATCTGGAAGGTTAAGGTTTCCAGAGATGATAAGATGCTTTGGGGTATCCTTCCCTTTGGTATCTTCACGGTTGCTTCCAGTTCTAAGCTTTTATTGAAACAACTGAATCCTCTCCCCTTTTGGGCTCAGGTGTAGGATAAAATTTTAATTCTAAAAATTAACATTTTTTTTTGTCTGGTTTTGCAAAATAAAATTCTTACTATAGACAATCTCTAGAAACGGGGCATGATTTTAAGTAACAGATGTTTCTTGTGTAAAAAATCTGAGGAGTTGGTCTTTCATCTGGCCATTGATTGCAGTTATGCTTGGGAGGTTTGGAACCTGATATTACAATGCTGGCAGATTAAATGGTTTTTTCCCAATAACATGGAAAGTTTTTGTAAATAGTGGAGAAAAGATGAGGTTCCCATTGATCAAAATTTGTGGAATGTTATAGCTCCCCATGTGATATGGACGTTATGGAGAAAATGCAATGATAGAGTCTTCAGGAATACTGAACTTCTACCCAAGGTGATAGCTGAGAAGATCAAGAGAAGCATTAAGGAAAACTTCAAAATGTCGACTAGCTATAAAAGATAGTTTCCTTTCATTTCCTTTTTTTGAAAGGATAATGTATCTTCTTGTCCTTGTTCTTTATTGTTGCTAAAATTTATGTCATGAGTTCAATGGTGGGGCCAAAAAGGGAAGTTCTGAAAGTACACTATTAGTCAACCATATCATCCTATCCATGCCAGAGTATGGAGCACATGTTGTTTGTTGCACATTTTTATATGTCAGAAGCCTTAAATATTTGTGTACCCATGAGATTGCAATACTTTTGGACTTCCAGATTGCCTTTGAAGATCTATCTTGGGTCAACCCTTATTCTAGTGAGCATCATTTTATTTGTTTCATAGTTTTGCATATCAGAGATTGCCTATATTTTGAGACTTGCAAAACTACAATGAAGGAGCCCTTGCCTCTTTGGAAAAGGAATATTCTTAGGCCCATTCCTTATCTAGTCAACACAATCTAATTAGCTATACAATTTCAATGCTTATAGGCCCTCTACATTTATTGTAGTTGCAAAATTATAAAATGGCCACACATCTTCCATCCAATACTTTGGGGCCTGTCATTTCCACATGGTGACATTTTACGCATTATGAGAAGGGGCTATGTCAAAAATTTATTCTTGTAAATTTGTGATATTGTTTCATGTATCCAAGAATAGACCATCTGTTCCAAAAAGAAGTAATCTTGTCAGTATTTAATGCAAAATTTTAAAATGTTGTAGAGAGGCTATCTAGACCATTAGATCAAGAAAATCAAGGGCCAAAGACTTAAGGGTAAAAGCAAAAAGTTGTGTCACGTTTAAGGACAACTTATCAGCACAACTGAATTTGAGTATTTCTAACTAAATTTTTTTTTTGTCAAACAATGGTCTAGCTAGATTGATTCTAGCTAAGTTAGATAAGTGCTTCAACTTTTCCAATTGGAAATATCTATTAAATGCATATTTTATATTAATTATTCAAGAAATAAAATTATTTTAGAAAAGCGATGTTTCAATAACTCCTCTTTTTAATGATATTTTTTTACAAATATAAAAATTACCTTTTTTAGAGCACAGAGTCAAGATTATCATCATATAATTTTTATAGTATTTTAATTAGAACTAATATATTATAATTTCAAAATACTGCAAGTAGGTATTTTAATATTCGAGAACAAGTTTCCTCAAAAATGGAAAAAAATAGTAAAGCTTATTAAAACAAAATTAAAATTTTATATTTAACACTAGAGGAGAGAACATTTGATTGCTCAAAATCGAGGGGGATTCCAAGGTGGTGGTGGAGGCTATCAAAAGAGGAGCTAATGTGGGATGGTGGGTTAGCTCCATTATGCTAGAGATCTGTCAGCTTCTTAACAACTTCCAATGCATGACTATTGGCCACACGTACAAAGAGGGGAATTCGGTGGCTAATTTGATGGCTGCTATTGGCCTAAAGGAAACCAAACTTAACAATTGGAGGGTGGTCAGTGAACTACCTATGGTGACTCAATAGCTCATTAGAGGGGAAATGAATATTACCACTAATATTTAAATGAGCCAAGCTGTCATATTTATTACGAATCCTACCTTGATCACGTGCTGGTGTAATCTGGTGATTTTTGTGATTATGAAAAGGAATACCCAAAACCCCATAAAGAATCATAATTGCCTTTCAAGAATGTGGAGAAATAGTTGTCCAAATCAGTGGGCTTACTTGGCTAACAAGGACATTAAGTGCATCCCTGGCATTATTGCTAATAATGGCACCTGGAGATCCATTAGATATTGCCATACGGAGCCCATCTCCCAAAAAATTCACTCAAGGCTAGCCTTTTGAGTATAACTATTTCTTCAAACGGCCAAACCAAAACAACTAGTTTTATACTATCTATCAAGAAGCTCAGCCCTTTGGTTCTTAGGATATTCTGATGCAGGTGATGCAAAGTATTGTCATGGGAGGCAACACCCTTCACGTCGAACCACACAAGATCAATGAGACCTTCACCTTCGACCCTTTGGTGACCCACTATTGTAGAGAGTGGTATCTGGGGTTTTATGGAGTTCATGAAAGGTGGGCACGATGAGAGGATATCCAAAAAATTCATCTCATCCTAGAATAATAGGAATGTCTCAGTTGGTGGCATCCATTTCTAGATCAATGAGGAGGTCATTGCTAAGGCGACGAGTGTCTCTATGGAAGGGAGAAAGTATAAAAAGACCAATCGGATGCCTAACCCTACCAGTCTCAACCAGTTCTTCAAGGAGGGAGAGAATCCTGTCAAGAAGAAAGGGGGTTTCAACCAGGAAGAGCTTCCAGAGTTCTGGCCCAAGCTTTCTCTCATTGTGATGAAATATTTCACCCTCAAAGGTAAGTTTACAGTGTTCTACTACTACCACTTAAACCTTTTCTAAATCAAATTAGAAATAAAGACTTAAAATTTCTATTCCCTTCTACCTCCTGCATTCCATAGAAAGTAATATTTTGGATATTAAGGAGAACCCTGATAAATCAATCCCTATTCTCCATCAAGGCTTCCTTCTCTGTACTTACCACTTCTACAAGGCTATCTGCCCTCCACCCAAACCCCCCCCCCCCCCCCCCCGAGCCTAGGAGGATTCCCCGTCCAAAGCTAAAAAACCCACTCACTCCACCTCCCAATCTATCTAGGTTATCCAAGAGTCTGACCTTGTTCCTAAAGAGGGTAGAACCCATAAAAAATGTGTAAAAAATCCTTTCAATAGGAGGGATGAGCAGGACGAGTTTCATGTCTTTGAATCTTTAGAGACTAAAGACCGAAAGGAGTCTGACAATAATCCTGAGACTAAACGAAAGCCCAAAAATGGAGGTTTTTGGAGAGCTAGGTCAAGATGGAGGTACACTTAGGTGGATCGGGTCACCGAAGGTCTAAAAGAATTGTGAAGGAGCAATGTAAAACCATAATCTTAGAAGCAGTCTCTAGAGAGCAGTCCTTGTCTGAAAAAGATTCTCACTCCACTGAGTCCATGAAGGGCTCTTCTGATGATCACATGAGTCCAATTAGGACTGGTAACACTCCCCCTCCCAACCCTCAACAAACCATGGAGACTCCCCACCCTACCCCACCTCTGACTTTACCCCATGATCACCATAACAAGCCCCCCACTACTGAGCACAAACCTAGGTTTCTGGCTAGCAAAGACAGAGTTAAAGGAACCCTCAAGTTGAAGTTTTCTTATTTGGACAAAGAGATTTCCGACATCAAGCAGGACTTGCAGGAACTAAAGCATCACTATATGATGACTAACAAATTCTCACTGAAGGTCATTAATGCTTCGGCTATGACCCTTTGCACTATGCAAGAAAAATTGGCAGGCGGTAGTCTAGAGGTGGATGAGGACAATAAGGATCTCTTCCTATTCTTGTAGGAGGAGTGGGCCAGGGCCCTGATGTCCAAACATCTAGCTGTAAAGAACTAGTTGCTGGTACTCATGAGGTTTTTATTTTTGTCTAGGCATCACCCTCAGTTCTCCTATTTTGATTTTGGTTTTAAGGTTATTTTGCCCAGTCCTTGGTATAGCCCTACATGGCTTATAATTGTTATTTTAATTGCTACTATTCACTTCAGATACTCTGGTTTGATCTTTTTGAAGAGTACTATGGTGTTTATTTTTTATAGAGGTGGATTAGACCTAGTTTTTTCTGCTATTAAACTACTTTTGAAATGCTTATGACTAGTGTCATTAATATGTTGTGAATGCACCTCTAGTCCCTTTGTTCCTCGGGCCAGCACCCTCTTGCTACTTTTATCTATCAAAAACACTAGAGGAGAGAGTTGTCTTCAAGAATGTGTAATTTTTTTTTGTGAATGGTGTATATTTTATAGGGGAAATTTGGTGGGAGATAAAAACTATCAATTTTAGGTATGTTCAACTTTGAGTAGTTATAACGGAGAAAATATACATTGAAAACTAATTTTTCTTATTTTCTACACTAGCTATACATCTCGTCTATAAGATATTTTTAAATCAAAGAAAAAAAAGGATTATTTGTATATAGTTTTTTGGTGGGAATAAGACCCTCATTTTTCAGCAACTAAAAAATAAACATCAAAAATTAAAAAACTATGTGAATTATTTTCCAAAAAAAATTTAAAAAATTATAAGCATAAACTTCATCCACTTTTACACATTTCATTAGTGTACACCATCTCCAAATTCTAAACATAAATGCCATTTTTATGTCGTTAAAGTTAAAAAGTCTATGTGTTGTTGACCTTTTCCTTTATAAAAGTGTGACATAGCTTTGTACTTTTACCCTTAAACTTGGAGAAAAGTTATTTGCAACTACTCGTATCATGTATAACAATTTGTTTCAAAAAGATCATAATCCTTACCAACATATATGAATCTAATGAGGGAGAAAAAGGAAAACAATTATATAGGTGTGTGTTTAATATGATTATCTAGCTGTATAACACCTTTTACAACAACCATCAATTTTTTTTTAGGTTCAAGATAATCTTTATGAATGTGGAGAAATACTTTAGACTTTTCATTTCACAATCCATGAATTCTTTTTACTTGATTAGGTTCCCAAGTTTCATTTGTAAGAGTGAGGGAATATACTATCAGCTTCTTACAAAGTATGTTCATGAATAGGGTAGACTTTAGCAAATGAAAAAATAAGATGATCTCATCAATGCCTCATCTCTAGATGGAAGGTTATTAAAATGAACATAAGGTGAAGTGTCACTAAGAGAATTAACAATCATATCAACCTCTTCTACAATATCATTAATTATCATCCTCTTTCATCATGTTTCTCTCAATGGGGGAAGTACATATTAAGAGAATAATCAACATCATTCAAGTCAATGGTTCATCCCATGTAGGAAGATAATTGAGATAGGTGTTTAAAAAATCTTCTTGCACCAGTATATCTTCATAAGGGAGAGAAACCTTGGGTGATGAATGATTAGAAGGACCATTAAGGGGATTTTTATTCATCATAAATTCTTGTAGGGCCTAACAGCCCCATCTTGTATTAAAGTATCCTTGTAAAAGATATTATTGAGTCTTATTTAGCATGTCATAAACAAAGTCATAGGTACAAAATAACTCATCGAAAGTGTTAAAACCTTCTTAATAGAAATTTGACCTTTTCTAATAAAACAAGATAATCTACTAAAACAAAGCATAAAGGGACTAGTCTAAACATAGATAAAAATACATGTGAAGAAATATTTTTATATTTTTTTCTTATTCTGAAATATTCAAATCACAAAATGTAATGCAACAATTAACTAGATTTCCAAGTACATTAAATGTGATGATAGTAAGATGTAAATATAGGTAAATTAAATACATATATAGATTAAATCTAGACATCCAAATCAGATTTAAGATGTACGGAGTTGGCTTCACCAAAATGATAGGTGAAAAATAAGGTTCTATAGACTGTGCAAAAAAATTGGGAATCTTAGGCCTATCTCCCTTGTTACATTATAAGGGAGATGATACACTAGGCCTCAAAATGAACAAAGCAGTAGGTGGACAAAATGATCTTTTTCTATGTGGGGACTCTGACTATGTAAATGTAATTTAGGAATACAAGATTAAGGGCTCTAGGAGGAGAGAAAATACATGGTTTTATGCATATGTAGGATGATAGGAGATTGAGAGGCTCATTTCAAGATTAGATATGGGAATCAAAGATAGTAGCTAACTAAAAAACCAAATTTCAGCCCAAAACAAGAGGTAAGGGGTGATTCAAGGATAAGGGTGTGTTAAGGTCACCTTTGATCTAGTACTTTTTGACAAAATAACCTATAAAATATAGCTCTTGTTATGACCATTTCATAGCTCCTACAACACGAAAATCATCTATTCCTATACATAGCCAAAAGGGGAAATGGAGTTGTAGAAAGGTGTTTTCCAAAGTCAAATATTAGTTTCACAAACAACCATAAAATCAAAAGGAAATGTACTTGAAAGGGAAGTGTTTTGACATGTAGCAGATGTTCAATCTAAGAGACAAGATGCCTTATACCCTGATAATGCAATACTCTTTGAATGTGATCGCTAGTGTTGATGTAATAGCATGAATCCTAAAAGTACATCGTAAAGGACATACTTACATGAAGGTTGTTGAAGCTTTCCATAATGAAGAATATGGCAGGATGATATTGCTTGGATTTTTGTAAGGACTTTCTCCCTGAATTACTTCATACTTGAATGCTTTATTTGAATCTAATGCTTGAGTTCTCAAAATGAGGGGGTGGCCTTGTTTATAAACCTCTCCTAGTCATTTCAGGGTGCAAAACTCAAAGGACGCTGACATGGATTTGGGAATTCCACCAAAACAAAATAAGCATTATTCAATTTAAATTTTGGCCCAATTCTCATCGTTGGGGGTGACTTTGAGGGTCGGGACCAACCCAAAGTCACCTTTCACCCACCCAGTTGCCCTTGACTGCCCAAAATGAGCTCAGATTTGAACTTGAAGTATGATTTTGTATGAAGATGCTAGAAATGTGTGCAAAATTAAGGAGTGACAAGCAAAAATATATGCAAGAGGCTATAGATGCTAAAATGAGGGCTATGTAAGAAATAAATTGTATTGGACTTTAATTTAGGATTCTACGATAGTGATAATAGAATAACCTTCTATATGAACCATGATAATAATTTTTATTTACAAAGATCCTCTAGTCTACTAAGAGTGCCTTAAATATCACTTCATTATTAATCTCATGTGCTTGTGTTTTTAAATATATTGTAATTAAGTTTCCCTTATTTTAGATAAGGTATAATGTATCTCTATTCTATTTCCTACTAGAATCATTTCATTTTTCCCCTATCCAACATTTTCCATAGGGATTGTTTTACATACCCATTGAATTGATAATAAATATATTAATTTAAACAATATAATATAAGTTGGATTTTTTCTAATAAATCTTATTTGTTTGGAATGATTTAATTTGGTTTCAAAATAGTTTGAATATGTCCACAAGTAATTTAGTTCAATTAGATTTCAATTAATAAGATTGATCAAATTTATTTGGAATGGATCTAGTTATTTACAATAATTTAATTATTTTTACCTATTTGTGTCAATAGACAAATGGCTTTAGTGCATTTGAAATAAAGAAATTGCTCTAGTTCGTTTGGGATAAGCTTAATTTAATTGTTATTATATATTTGGTTTAACATGTTTTCTACATTCTCAAAAATAATTTAATTTTAAAAATGTAAAATAATATCATTGGTCCATATTATTTAAAATAAGTCTACCATATTGAAAATAAATTTTGATTTATTCAAAATAAAATATAGAAATCTAAATTAATTATGAATCTCAGAAAAGACACTTTAACAAATATATTCGGTACATTTTCCTAAAACCATTATAAATTTCAAACATCATGTATTTTTTTCATTATATACTAAATTTGTAGATCATTTATTCTTCTACCAGAAACAATTAAATTCATGCATTATTTAGAATTTTTTTGAACTCTAAATTTACTACATCTAATTTTTAAATTATTTTTAATACAAATATTATTCAATTTAATACTTAAATTGATGAGGTGGCGTCCTTGGATCTTAGACTATTGGATTGCTAAAAGTCTCTGTGGTGGGCCTTTCCTGGTTAGTTGCTCCCAGGCTTCGTACCTCTATTGGACAACCTTAATATCCGAACCCTCCATCAAAATAAAAATTAATACTTAAATAATTGTAATAATTTATTAATGAAAAGATAATAAATATTTATTTTATTTTTATTGGTCAAAGTATAGTTTTAAAATGCAGTTTAGATTGATGATCATATAAGAAACCCAACACATTAATTTAAGTAATTACATTATTCAAATTCTGTAGGCTTTTAAGATTCAAGGTTAAGAGAATACGTCTAAATAGTAGTTGTCAAGTGGAATAATTTTATGTAAAATTAATAAGATTCGAACCCAAATTTTATATAAAAATAAAATGTGAACTCTCCAGTTAAATATTCCACGATCCCCGCCACAATAATCTTCTGCTTCTTCAGTGCTTCAGCCTTCGATTTGTTTCATCATTGGTACAACACATAAATCTCATTTTAAACTACAATAACGAGGCATTCTAGATGCTCTTTTTAAATACAAAATATTTATTGAATTTGGCAAATTAATAATAAAATAAACTGCAGCTATAGTCCCTTCATCTCTGTCACCGCCAGACTCTGCAAATGCAGTACAAACGTCAAAATGATGTCCATAGTAGCCTTTAATAAAGCCTTAACAAATTAAAGATTGAAAAAATAAAGAGAAAATTACCAAGAAGACAACAGTCATTGAAATATGAACACCAACATTAGTCAAACAATGATGGCCGAGAATCTGCCCATCGCAGTCTGAAAAAAATCGGAGGACTAGTTATGAGGTTTGGTATTTGTTAAATTCATTGTATGAATGGAGAAGTGTTTATATAAAGTCCACCACCGTGATTTTCAACTATTTGGAAGAATAGAAACTTGATTTTAATTCCCGTGTCTTTACCGTCAATCATGAATTTATTAGTCTATTATCTACTCAACTTAAAGTCGCAGTTGTGACGCATGTTTGTATCATAGCTCTCAACAGTCAAAAACGTGCTTTGATTTTTACAAGCCAATATGTTTAATTTTTTTTTAATTTCTTTTAATAGGTATAACGTTCAAGCTAACAAAACAATGAACCCAATATTTCTGTTCTATGCTCACGATCAGTGTTTTTAATATGTAAACTTGTCATCATGTCTTTTAATATCTAAGCTTGGTGGTCCTTGTGTCTACATTTTACCTCATTCTTTGTGTGTATTCTTTAACAACACTAATAAACCCGGAGTGATTGCAAAAAGGTGATTCATAGAAATTGTAGACTTTATTGTGCATATGTATCACCTAACGTTTGTACAGGTTTGACTTGGTATGAAAAGCTTAAATTTATAGTTTCGATGTAATTTATTTACTTTTGTAAATTTGAAATATGATGTGTGAATATTTCAAAGGAAATCTGTTGTTTGTGCGTGAGTGAACATCATGAATTGACATTATTTGATTGTATTTACACGTTTTCATATAAACAAGGGTTTCTATGAACGATAAGCTTCAAATTTCTTGCAAGAAAATATTTGTTGGATAGATCTTGTGTCAATGTGTGTCTCAAATACATTTCCATTATTTTAACTAAATTTTTCATCATGCCCAAAGTAATCTTCTACTTCTCTTAAAGTAAATACTAGAATAAGCTTGATTTCATTTGAAGAAAGTGCAAAATGGAAAACTACAACTTATATTTGTATCTAAATGGCTAGTTCTCCCTCTAGAACCCCTGACAACACACATCAGCCTTTAGGCATTGCCATGGCTACCTAGGTAGGGAATTAACTAGCATCTAAATATAGAGCCCATCTAAAAAAAATCCAGCAACAACATAGGACTTTTGACTTGAGGGTTTCTCCAAATTTTCTTATACCATGGTTAATCCACAAGAATAAAGTCATAAAAACATATTATGAGTAATAATTCTTCTACATATTTGTAGCATCCAAAATATTTGCAATATTCATCGAAGATTCTTAAATGAAGTAAACTAAAAGCATGGAATACTATTCTTACATAACACTGTCATTACAAAAAGACTAAAAGTGTTCCAAAATATTTATATCCTTTGCACAAAATTCCCCTACTACGATAGATTGAAAATTTTCACTATTATTCTAATCAAATGCACTAAATCATTCGAATGTATAAGTTGTATAAAATATTGTAACACATTTGTGTAGATTTAAATTAAGTCTAGCATTATATATAATATTTCAACATTTAACCTAGATTGCTTACCCAAAAGCCACAAGAACATATGCCCAATTTATCATATCAAAATAATCTCCTAGATTGCAAAGGTATTTCCAAATATTTTGAGGAATTAAAATATAAGAGATCCTAGGTTGTTTAATCAACACAAAGACCTTGCGTTCCTTTTCCTACTTGATTTGGGATAGAGTTACAAGATTTTATAGTAAAGAATTTCCTCCAAATTAACCATCTAATATTTCACTGGGGAATCATATGGGTTTGCAAAGAATTTATTTGCAACACCGATAATCTCCTTAGATTTTTAACCATGTAGAAGCAATAGGGGTCTTCCATGTGCATTTCTCACTCCATCTCATAGGGATATGTCATTGTTATTTTGGTGATGCTACCATGACAATTCATTTGGCTCTATTTTTAATAGCCAATATTGAACCATCCTACCTGTTGATTTTAGATTTCATTTTTATGCTGCAATTTGAGTGAAATCCAATGGAACAAAACATGAGAATGTTTTATAATGCATCACTGCTATTTTAATATGGTCTGATTGAGTAGTAGTTGATCCTTATGATCATCTGGTTCTTGATCTCATGATCAAGAAGTTATTATATTCATATTTGAGCGAATAAAAGGTTTTATTTTTTGTTGGTGTAGCCAGCAATTTCTTGTTTGTCTTAAAAATAAGGGAAATAACTAGAAACACATAAATAGAGAAACATAGATTGCAACTAAAAAATTTCTATAGTAAGAAAGAAATGTTTAACACACACAATAAGCTTCTATTCATTTTGAACTGATTGTATTGTGCATAAAGACCTAAAGGAGTTTCACATTCATTGTAGGTTTTATTTTAAGCAACAATGAATCTATTTTTTAGAGCTCATTACCTACTACACGCGGCTAGAAATAGTTAATTTTTGTTGACAATATTCCATCCATTCAATATACATTTTTCAATTGGTCTTTTAATTGGGAGAACTAAAAAATGACAAATGCAAACTTAAACAAAATTGACTATCTAAACTTTGCATGACAATAAAGTGAATGGTAAAATAAGATGATCAATTTTTTTCAGCATCATGTCTTAGCATAATCCTCATTGGTGCTAAGGCTCACAATCCAACCTCGAAGATTTCACAAACTAGATCTTTCCAACACAATGTGACCTTGTCATCATAGGGTGACTCAACAAAAAAAAATCTAAATCTCTGCAACTCATAGTACAACATTTCATCACTTTCATCTTGTATACCAACATAGTATACTTCTTTAATAGAAATCAACTATCAATTTACTCATCTCTCTCCCTCATGAGAGATTATAGGGCTTAGTCTTCTCATCATTTTGCTAACATAGAGAAGAATTATGACACTTCAATGTGCCAATCATAATAAATGGCTATCGACTACATCACTAAAACATGGAAACTTCATTTGACCATTATCCATTTTTCCATGCAAACACTTTGGTTTGTACAAAATTTTGAACATGTTCTTCACCTTTCTCCAATTGACCCATCAATCCATAGTATCAATCTACAAACAACTTTTCATAGATTATCCACTATGGCCTCTATTCCAACATGACGTTTGACAATGATTAGTCAACCTACAAATTGAACAACCTGGTGAAGATCCAAAAACTTATCCTCTTTATGTCCTTCCCTATGACAATGAAAACACTTCATATATTATGATCCTTGAGATAATTTATGTAGGATTTGAGCAATACAAATCCATGAAACCCGAAGATCACCTGCATACAAAAATCTATTACAAAGAAGTAGAGACAAGAAGAGGGCAAGGGTTTGACTCAAAAATATGAAGAAGAAAATATCCTCAAATAATGAATGAATTAAATGTAAAATGGATCATCCTTATAAAGGAGATCAAAAGCCTTGAAAGGAAAACCCTAGTGCATGTAATAATTAGTTAAATTATTACAAGACTAATGCATGCAAGTTTATATTTAAAACAACTAGTGCATGAGTTTTTAAATATAAACAACTAAAGAAAAAGAGTTGACATCTTAAGAAGGGAGTAAAGTTAATTAATATAATTAATACTTTACTCTAACACCCCCCTTAAGATGAGCAAAAATGTAGCTACAAACAATGCAAGAAGAAAGCAAAAGAAACTACAGTGTTGAAAGCATATAAAAGGGTCCTGGCAACATGACTTGATGAGGTACCCATGTACAAAAGAGAGTCTCTATAAAGTGGAGAAATAGAGAAAACCACATGGGAAAAACTCTACTCCAAAAGGAGACAAAAACTAATCCGAAGGACTAAAGAAGCCTCCAAAACTAGGAATGTTCCAAAAAATAGGAACAAGAATGAACATGTAGAACATCATTGAAGTAAGAAGATGCAAACTCTATCAAGAAGTAACTGCTGATCTAAAGATCCTCCACAGAAATATGACCGGGTAGAGAAGACTGTAATCTGCATGAGTGCCCTCAAATAACACTACTCGAATTAGGAGGCAAACAAAGGCAAACACCTGAACTCGAAGATACAGATGACATAAACACCAAAAGTCTGAAGAGCTGATCAATCAAAGATGGAAGAGTGCATCCAAAAAATAGGAAAGAAAAGAGTGTCCATATGGTAAATGATCCATCTCACTAAAATGCATAGGTACCGAGCCACTGCAACCACCTAGTACATAGGATCAAATACTAAATACATAGCTCACACTATCAAACCAAGGAAGCAGTAGAACCAACAGTAGAAAGCCCCCATACTACTGACAAGGGAGTAATGATAGGTACACTGAAAAGATCATCCAATATGAACTGCATTATGAAGATGGATCTGAAACATCAAAGGTGCATACAAACAAAAATAAAGATACCCTAAGGCTAATGTCATGGAAGGAACACTCACTTGATAAAGGTAGATGGAAAACAAAGGAAAAAATCAAACCCCCCCTATGACACTTTATAATGGAGTGCGAGTACATAAAGCACAAACATGTGCAAGATCCCATACATGCAATAGAATGACACCTTATCTCAGTGCGTGTGCACTAAAAAATTCTACAAAAGTGAAGTATACACTGCTCAAAAAAGAGCAAAGG
>BSBK01009750.1:0-284779 GCA_027943335.1 Chamaecyparis obtusa
CGGTACATGAATGTACTTGATCTGAACCGAACACCAGAGATAATAGTTTGGCTACTGCAGAGTTGTTATTCTTTTGGCATTGATATCAAATGGAGAGAGAAATCAATGAAATATTATAAGGGAGAGATATCAAAGGAAGAAGAAGAAGATCAAATTTGCATGGAGAGTCTACATAGAATGTTGTGTAGTGATTAAAATATAATAAATGTACAAGCTAGGGAGAGCTTACTGAGCTTCAACATTTGTTTATATAGTTGTAGAATAGATGTTTGGTATTCTATGGCATATTTCATATTGTGTTACCATCTATGCCAAAGGGAGAGATTGATAACCTACAACTAATTGAATATCTTGATGGAAAGAATGGACAAGTAAAAGATAGTGACTAACAGTCACTGAGCTACTAAAGTGATATGTAAGGCAATTAAATTAGTCAATGTATTGTCATTGATGTCAACTAGTTTTAACTGTACTTATCATGATGGTTACAAACATCTAAAGAAGAAAATGGTAAAGGAATGAGATATCTACATGAAGATGAGATGGATATGAAAAGATAGCTATGGTATACATTGGGTAACTTGATTGATGAGTCTATGGCATCATGTTATTGACTTGATTGTATTACATGATTTTTTTATGTATTAAAGATCAGAACTGAACAAGTTTATGTGGTTAGTAAATGAAGATTTTTGTATACATCGAGCTAGTGTAGGTATACTGAGTATAGTGTTAACCGAGCTAGTTATCATCGGCACATTCTATATTGACCGAGTGAAAGAATCAAATAAAGACTATAACAGCCGAATGAATTGATGAGTTGGACATATGCTTATGATTATGAGGTAAAGATAAAGTTTGTTATGATGATCTAACAGTTGACAAAATTCAAGACTGATCAAATGAAGGAGATTGAAATGTGTTATTGACATAATTGTTGAGGAAGGTCAAAGAGGAAAAATGAATGATGGAGATTAATAGGCAAAATCTAATGGATGAAGAAAACAGTTTATGACGTCTATTTAAAGAGACATGAGATTCATTATTGAGTCTGGGATTATTGATACTGCAGGAGAATTCATGTGGAAGGACTATTTTCATGCACCTCTGATCAAACCAGTTGTAGACATAACCGAGTTGAACTACAAACATTATCGAGCATCAAAAAAGCATACATTGAGTGAAGTAAAGTTGGAGGATATGAAGGATTGAATACATACACATACACACACCCACATGCACATGCACACTGCACATACACATACACATACACATACACATACTAACATGTGTTGTATGTATGTATCAACATCCATTATTAAACATGCCATAGAGCATTAATATTTGTTTGGATCATAAAGAGAGTTAAGTCTAGATCAAGTTTGCAACATAATTAACATAAAGAGTGTAACTAGAGTCCAATAAAGACCATATAAAAAGAAAAATACTAGGCTCATAAGTGGAAACTCTAAAATAGGGGTTTGAATTGAGGCAAACCTCTTAACACAATTGCCCAACATTTTGCTTTTTTTTTTTATGTGTGTAGGTTTAGGTGGACATAATTGTCAACCTAATTGAAGCTTCATTTTCGATTTTGGTGATATCTCTAGGCCTCTTTCTTGGTATTTGATTACTTTAATTCTATTCACTATTTGCTACCTTTTTCACTTTCATAGTAGTTAGTATTTAAAATATAGTGTATGTCATCTAGTATCTTTCTATGATAGGCTTTGTAGTTTTTCTGTATTAGACCACTTGTGTTTTGTGTTCTCATTCTCAACCTACACACTTGTCTTGGACAAAGGATTATTGAGCTACCTGAAGGATCTTTGTAGTCTATATTTTCAAATTCTGAAGTCCAAATAATTTAATTAATTTATATAATTGATTAAACACTCATCCTCTTAAACATTGAAAAAGGTTATACGTCATAGTTACTTGAAGATTTTCTTTGAGTGGGGAGCTTATACTCCAACCCTTTAGGGATTTGGATACCTTTTGTAGTGAGTTTTTTTTACACACTACACTGCCTAATTCAAATCCCAACTGCAATAATATGTGAATCTAGTAATTCATCAAGGCTTAGAGTGATAAGCATAAGGACAGCATAAGGACAACACCCAATTCAACATCTCAATAAATTTGAGAAATCACAACTATGATACTATATAAGTAATTGTAGTAAAATTTGTAATGAGCAACACACACCAAAGTAGTGGGTTATCATAACAAATCTAAGGAAAGAATGTAAACTCCAATAAATACAAAATCTATATTTGCAAAATAACATCTTAATATAAAACCTAAGGATATCTCTAAGGGGTTACTAGAAATGATTAAGTTAGAGTACTTAAATCTTCCTGGATTCAAACTTTGGACTATGAAGGGATTCCCTTCAGATGTAGGAAGTGTTTTAAACAGGTCATTTGGTGGCTTAGTGTGGATTACAGAGGACTAAGACTAAAAGGTCTACATCTTGGTGGAAGGGTGCTTCCTTGGATCATTATACAATTGTTAAGAAGATGAGAATTTTGGTCTTAAGGGATGTTCTTGCTATTAGAACTGTTCCTTTGGGGGCTTCCTTCAATTCTGCTGGTAGTTCTAAGGTTGTTCAGCCTACTGGTGTTTCTTCTGTTGGTAATGTTCCGTTGTTTCTAATTGTATTTCTCCCATTAATCCTTTTATTGCTAGGGGTCGTCCTATTGATTCTTGTTGGTGGACAGTCTATTGGTGTTTCTACTGGCACTGTTCTTGTATTTGCTCCCAGCGATTCTCTTGCTGGTGGACAGTCTACTAGTGTTTCTGATGGCACTGTTCCTATATTTTCTCTCACTAATTCTATTGTTGGGTCCTATGGTGCTGGATAGTCTGATTCTACTGGTTTTGTTCCTGTTCATGTTGGATATGTTGGTTTCCTTCCAGCTAGCCCTGTTTTATCTGCTCTTCCTGCTGGTTGTCATGGCGCTGGCCAATTTACTGGTGTCTTTTCTACTGGGTTTGTTCTTGTTGGGTCTATTGGTTTCCCTCCAGTCAACCCTATTTTGGTTGGTCCTTCTAATGGTGTAGAGAAATATGGACCTGGTGCTTCTCTTAAGGAAGCGGGTTCCTTGGTTGGTTATGTCCAGACTTCTTCTACTGCTTCTCTCTTGAGATCCTCCTCTCAATAATGGCAGGAAAAGGCTTCTTTGGTGGAGGAGGGGTGGACCCCAGTTACTGGTAAACATCATAAAAAGTCCTCTCCTCAATTTGAAATGACTCTCTGTTCTAAGAAGAAGGGAGGTAATGGAAAATCTTAGATTATGTCTTGGGTTGTTTCCCTTTTCTTGGTGACAACATTCTTTCTTGGTTGGCTGGGGGTCTTTAGCTGGTATCTTTGGATTTTTTTCTTTATGAGGGGTTTGTGGTGTCTGGGCTTATGTTTTGGCTGGAATTTTGTATGTATGGAACTCTTATAGTTTTATCTTAAGTTCCAGTATTGTAAAGGGTTTCAGGGTCCCTTCAAAACCTATTTTTACCTTAATCAAAAACATCTTAATATAAAACCAATTCTTTTATTTATGTTGAAGTAGCTCTATATAAACAACCCCATACATGATGGTATAAAAAGTATTAAGAAAGGGATAACACAATTTATTTCAAAATCGAGGGAATTGATTTCTAGCTAGTAGGTTTTTCAAGTATGCATCCTTCACTTTATAAAAGTGGATTAGCTAGGTCACTCCCTCATCTATATATAGTTGCAGATGGTTCAACATGCAATAAATTCTATTCCTAGGGAAGATGACGAGTTTTGTCTAGTTGGATTTTGAATCCCTTATGATCTTAATATCTAAATTGATTGATCAAAGATTGATAAACAACATGTTTGAGCCTGATACCATACCCTCTTTGTTCTATTATGGTATGCATGATTATACCATTGATAAATTATATCAAGAAATATGCCACTTATTGTTATTCCATTCATTGGTGTATTAAGTTCGAAGGAAATCTAACCTATGAGTCATGGATATGTATATTTATATTTGAGTTGTTGATACATACAAATTGATTTATCTAATAATAGTTTACTGAAGTCAAATTTTATTTTTTAACAAAAGGCAAAGATCTTATATATATAAGATTTAAATAAGTGTATCAAAATAAGGCTCTAAAGTAGCTAGATGTTATCAACTAAAAACCCATATACAGAATAGGCTCTAATATAGCTAGATTTTTCAATTCAAAAACCATACAAACATGACACAAACAAGGCCAAAATACTAGCAAGTAAACCATACAAAGAATCCTAACAAAAAACTAAATGTGCTGACAACCAATATACTTCATGCAACCAAAGGATGACAAAAATTAGATTGTCAAAGCACCTCCATAGGAAGAAAAAAGACTGAGAAAACTCTCCCCTTGTTCAACACAAGCAATAGAGGGTGGTAGTAGAACATCATGGCATGAAAGACCCTACAAAAATAACCCATGAACAAAATTTTTTTAAGCAAAATGAGCTTTCTTCATTCTTCCATAGTGTCAATTTGTATAAAATTATCCCCATGTTCATCACCATTTGCTTAGTCATTTGCAACCTCAACATCATTATTGTGCCTTCAAGAGAGATTCCCAACATGCATTGAAGAAATTTCCCTATTTGGCGCCAAATGTGTAGCTTGGTTGACATATCCTATCCTAACCCTACGTGGAGGAGTGACCTAGCATGGGGGATCATGATCATGGTCCAACAACACAAGTATGGTATTAACTCTATCTCAAATATGCTCACCCAAATCATCACCCACATCACGTGAATGCATTTGAAAGGAAACTACTAGAAAATGAGTATTTTGTTTTTCTAGGGTTTTCTTAATAGCATTATATATTGAGACATAGACACACCCCTCTAACAATTCATTGTGTTGAAACATAGCCCATCAAAACCTCACCATTTTTGTAGGTCATATTCCTGGATTGCAAGTAAAATCCTATTGTTTTAAAGAAATACACTCTTGAATACTTTCTCGACTATGGTATTTAGCATTCTATAGGATTGGAGTGAATTAAATGCATTTGATAGGAAAATATATACAATTAGTGAAGGAAAAACAACCTAACAAGCCCTGGGAGAGAATTTCTTCCTTGATAACCAACCTCACATTTTCTCGAAATTGGTGGTAGTGCACGTGAAACATTGTTGCCATATCTTCATCCTTGACTTTACCTATGAACAATAGCTCCCAACCTTGCACTGATAGCACAATCTGATAATTTCATGGAAGATACTCCATATGTGCTCGTTTACAATTTGCACAAAGATTAGGAATGTTTCTAATCCCCCCTCATCATCTGGAGAAATCAAATTATGCAATAGGAAATATGGAGAAGACATAATCCACCAGCTAAAATATAAAGCCTTTTTCACACGTTGGTAGATTAACCCAAATCCATCACAATAATGAGTCCACACTCCATAGAGACCACTCATCCTACAAAAAAGATGTTAAATATGTAGGAACGAGTAACCTAAATTCTTCAATTAAATTAAACAAGGTTAGAGAGAAACATCTATCATATGCACATTCTACATGTCAAATCCCATGAGAGCATTGTCTTTTCTCAAGTGGGATATGAGATAGGCACATAACACATTTGAAAATGAGGATCACAGGTTCAATTAAATCCAGTGTGCATGATGAATGAAATTGATGACATGCATCATTTATGGAAAAAGGAAAAATAAAGAAAGGAAATAATGAGGTGGACATTTGCAAACTCAACTTTATAGGAGCTTGTGTTCTTGATTAGAATATTTACTAACTTTGGATAGGCATATTTAACTATTCCATTTCATCACCAAAGCTTACCTCTCCACTGTCACATGCCACATTTGCAAGTAGCTCTTTCATCTTGTTTTCATCTAAATATGTATGGGAAATAAAAAAAGGTGTCAAATTTGTCGAGCGATATCTAAACTTGTTGCATGACATAATTTATCCTCTAGTTTTGACATAATCTCTTGTTACTTGCTTCAATGATTAACAAAAAATATCCCTCAACATCGAGAAGTAAGATTCCCATATTCTTTGCAAGGACAAGACCATGTGCCATACCAATGACCTCAACCATATTATTGGTTCCAAGATTTAATGGAATGGCTTTAGTATCTAGTATCTTTCCACCTAACTCCCTAATGCAAACACTCACATTGGAGACTCCTGGATTGAGGCACCATCAAAATTTAGTTTTAAATATGGTGAAGACAAAGCCTGCCATCTAACCTCACTTCTATTGATATTCTCCTTAGAACCATTCATTAGGTAACCATTGAAAGGGGTGAGATGTGGATCCATGTGTTTAAGGACTTGGTTGTGCCAAGAAGAAAAGGTAGATGTTTATGTTTTGGTTTTTTGTACATCCACCATTATTACCTCAGAAACTGATTGTTCAATATTAGCTTGGATATTTTGAATAGGAGTTGACACCTTCCTAAATATATGCTTATTCCTTTCTCACCATAATGACCATATTACCATTTCTCAAGAAGTGGCCCATATGTATGCAAAAATAGAATCCTTGTACAATAGTGGCCAAGCCTAACAAAGATCCCATACTGTAAGTGGAAAATGCATAGATAGCTCAAGTTTTGTTAGTATAAATTGCCAACACTATTGTGCAAATGAGCATGGTAGAAAAGTGTAGATCTCTATAGTTTTGTTGACTATTAGTGACTCACACTTGGTCATTATCTAGGTAATGATGGTCGGTCATCACTGCGACTGAGTCATTATGTATAGGCCAAGTTATGTAATGTATAATTACCGAGCAGTAGTACTACCGAGTAAATCAATGGTCACTATGTATTTTTGTATTAGCCGAGTTAATTTTTTACCAAGATATGTAAGAAATGATTACCGAGCAACAAAGATATCAACATATGTCAAGTACAGTGAATGTTGAGTATCAGGAACATCATTTACCGAGTTAGCCAGAATTGACATATGAATTTGTTATGGCACAGTGATCAAGGTAAATCATTTTGGTCGACATTCATGTTTTGTATTTTGTTTGTTGAGGAAATTACGGAGGTGATTACGCACCTATTTTGTAATCATTGATCCCTATGTAACACTTAGAACCAATTAGAAATTAGTAAGGCTTAAGTGGCAAAAGGAGTTAATCTGAACCATAGATCTTGAATCGTGAAGATATTTAGTTGTTTATATAAGGATAAGATCTTAACCCCAAAAGGAGTTAGCATGTGAGAGGATGCGAAGGAAATGAAGGAATGAGCAGAGAAGCACATTTAGACCAGTGAAGCATTTAGATAGAGTTCAGTGACCAAGTTAAGCGGTGAAGGATAAAACATAGGTAAACTTGATAAAAGAGATCAAAACAATACTGTAAGGAGAAAATTTGTAATCTACATACAGTGCAAACCAAAGGATCAAGTACTGAGACATTCTAAAAAGTGTATCAAGGTAAATCTCTTAACTGAGTGGTCCTAATAGACCTATTGTAATATCTTAACTGAGTGCTTACTTTGTTGTAAGTTTTAAATCCTTTAGCAAGGTAGACTGTATAAGTCTTTTAGCTCTTAACAGGGCAGACCCCTCACAGGGTAGATCATATCTTTGATCAAATTTTGTAAGCCCTAATAGGCAAACTTATTATTGCATTAGTGAAGATTTGTGGGTGTCATCCCCACCCCAGTTTTACCTTTCAAGGGTTTTTGGAGAACCAAAATTACTGAGTTATGAGTACTTTCTTGAATGATGCTTAGCATATTAGTTACTTTGATTTGATGAAGTTTTGTTGATGCTACGCAATAGTTTTATACAATGTTAAAATGGATTAGTAGGTGATATCTAATTCACCCCCCCCCCCCCCCCCCTCTTAATATCACATTTCCCAACTATATTTCCAACAGAAAAGATGGTTCGTGTCCTCTATAATAGATTCACAAAGAACACAAGTAATTTGATCTGTAATATGTAATTTGGCCAGTCAGTCACTAGAAAGAGCTCTCTTTCTGAGAACCAACCATGTGAAACTTCTAGCTTTTAGAGGGACTACACTGCTCTAGCAAAGTAAGTTCTATGCAAGACATCTTGGGAACCACTTTTTTGTATTGCTTCATATCCATTTTTTACTGATTAATTACCTATTTTGAATGGGGCCCAAACAATGATGTTTTTGATTTTATTAAACAAAACCACTCTCTCTTTCAAGGTTTGACTCAATAACTTCTTTTGATCCATATTGATAGGTAGATTGGAGATATATTTCCAAATTACCTTTCCAATTGATATTTCCACTATATTAACATAATCAACTAACTTATCACCCCAAATTTGTGAGACCAATGGTGTATCCAAGTGTAAATCATTAATTGAAGAAATATGTTTACAACTATTCCAGGAATCAAACTATAAGTTTACATCTTGACCACTATGTACCTCTGAAGTGATATAAGTTGTGACTGTATCACTTGAAGCTACTATAAAGTTCCACATAGCCCACCCTTGTGGAGGATTGGCAATTGTAAATATTCTAGAAGAGTAAGATATATCTAGGTATTTGGCTTGGATTAGTTTACTCCACTTAGTACTTGGCCTGGAATACATATGCCATACTAATTTTCCAACAAACGCTAAATTCCTCTTAGCAATATCATGAATACTTGCCCTAACCCCATCCTCTTATCAATCATCAGACCTTGTAAGGAAATTAATGGAACTTTCTTTGCCTCATTCATGTTCCCTTTACATATAAAATTTTTAATTATCTTTTCAATCAGCTTAACAATTGACATTGGAGCTCTCAAAACTACAATGTACTAATTTGGTATTGCTGCAAGAATTGTTTTGATTAGAAGAATGCAACCTCAAACTAAAAGCCACCAAGCCTTTTATGAAGATATGCACCCCGTTAATCTTTCTACAACATTTTTCCAATACAACATCTTGTTATTACCCATGAGGAAGGGGATTCCTAGATAAGTACTAGGCAATTCTACATCTTGGAATCCAATGATTTGAACGATTTTCCTTTTAACTGTTGGCTTTGCATTAAAGATGTATACCCTCAATTTCTGAGAGCTAATCTTTTGCTTGAAATTTGTGATTACAAATCTAGAACATACTTTATTTGTTTAAATTCTGGAGTTGTTGCCTGGCCAAATTGAAGAGTGTCATTTGTAAAAAGTGAGTGGGTAATGGAAATATTTTTTTGATGAATGTGCACTCCCTTCCATTAACCTTGAGATTTCTTAGCATTGATTTCCCTACTTAATGCCTCTACCATGATGATGAATAGAAATGAGGATAGTGGATCTCCTTGCCTAATACCTTTTGTTGCATTAAAAATTCCCAATGCTGAGCCATTTACAATAATTGAAGATTTGACACCTTTAACACATGCTAGAAACCACTTACACAACTTACTGGAGAAACCAAATCTCTGCAATACTTTCAACAAAAATTCCTAATTGACCTTATCATATGCCTTCATCATATCCAATTTGACCACACAAGTAGAGAGCCAATGCTCTTTGATGGACTATAACACTTCATGAGCAACTAGAGCCCCTTATGTTGTTTCTCTACCCAACACAAATCCCCATTTCTTTGGTGATATGAGTTTATAAATCATGCTCTGTAGTCTTAGGTAAATGTCTTTTGAGAATATTGTATAAATTATATTACACAATGATAGAGGCCTATACTCTACAAAAGATTTAGGTTTCTTAGCCTTGGGAATAAGTGCAATATTTGTTGAGTTGAAATGAATCAACATTACTCCCTTCCTGCATGAGTCTTCCAAGGACAACAACAAATTAAATCCTAAAACATCACAAGTTTTTTGAAAAAAGAATACCGTGAAACCATCACGACCTGGGGATTTATCTGGAGGAAGAGAAAAACCCACATTCTTTACTTCTTCTAAAAGGCCTCATTAGTGAATCATTGTCCTCTGTAGTAACTAGAGAAGGAATATGTGCTAGGAGATCTTGTTCATCCTGGGCATCAATAAGGTCTTTATTTTGTATTGGTGCTAATAGGTTAGTAAAATTTTTTACACCTTATTCTTGAATCTCCTAAGCATTAGTGATCTGCTTACATAAGATTGAGTCTTGAATTGTGAAAATAGTTTGTATTTCTCTCTTGATCTGTGCTGAAGCATGGAAGTATTTAGTATTTATATCACCTTTGTGAAGCCAAAGCTCTTTGTATTTTTGTTGTTAATATACCTCCTCCTGCTTTCCTAAATCTTCCTCTTTTTTTTTAATTCTTTCTATTTTGCATACGAGTTAGCATATAAACTATGTTGGATAACGTGCTCACGAACTTGAACTAGTTTAGCTTCAATCTCCTTTTTTTGAATTTTTTTTTGAACACCTGAATATTCCAAACTGCTATTTGGCCCTTAATGTATTGTAGTTTATTATAGAGTTGATACATTCTTGTGCCTTTGGAGAACGTAGCACTTATCCACCATTGTTTGAGAAGAGGGATAAAGTGTGGGCATCTAAACCATATTTTCTCTAATTTAAAAGTTGACCTATGCTAGTCCCTTTATTTCATCTAAATAATGTTGAGTGATATTACGTAATGATCATAATAGATAAATCATAAGAGGCATAATCTTAGAGGAAAGCTAAAATTTTTGGGAAAGCCAACTATAAGAAAGCAAGAATATGTCAAGGCATTTTGTAATTTACAAAAAGTATTTTCTTTTCTAGGTCCATGTAAAATTTCCATTGTTTGGTACCATGTCATGCAGAACATTATCTAAAATAAATGTAGACAAATCCTCCATAATTTTTAGTGGAGGGAAAATACCTACTCTTTTCTCATAATCAGAGACAATGGCATTGAAATCTCTAGCCAACAAAGCTTTATCAATATTTAGGCCCTGAAAAATATCTATGAGTACTTTCCGAGAGAGGAGATTTGTCCCTTGTACTAGTAGAGCCATAAATATAAAAGAGAATAAACTGTAAATCAAAACTCTAAACTTTTAGTTGCTGCCAATTAGCCTCACTTTTGATAATTTCTATGGAGATTAATTTTGGGTTCCATAAGGTTATTAAGACACCTGAAGTACCTTGGGTCAGAACATGGGCTGATTTCTATTTACCCTACTTGGAAACTATAGAATCATATGTTTATTATGATAGCTTGAACTCTTGCAAAAGAATAATGTCCACTCCATAAGAATCTAATTGTTACTTGATACGAGCTCATTTGTCTGAGGCATTTAGGCCTCTAACACTCCAATATATAAATCTCATTGTACTTGAGGATAGCATAATGCCCTCCTTATTCTTTTACCGATTGAAATATTACCATGCAGTGTAGTTTAAATACTTGTTTCTATTTCCTCTTTAATCTTACTTGCTTTTGGTTTTGCTCATCTTTTTGTAGGAACTTATTTTGAAACACTTTGTTTAGATGGATTCTGATATAAAGAGAGAGCCTAAGAATAGTCAAAATGAGTATTGAGCTGAGACTCTTGTGAGTTATCTTGTACCATGGATGCTAACTCCTTACCCTTGGGGCTTTCATCTACTATAGAAGAGAGAGAGAGAGAGAGAGAGAGAGAGAGAGAGAGAGAGAGAGAGAGAGAGAGAGAGAGAGAGAGAGAGAGAGAGATTCTTAGTTGTTTCTTCTATAAGATAATCTTTAATTTCAACATATCTTCTCTTCACAAGGGTTAAGTTGGGTGACTTTTGACCCTCTGGGAAGTCACAAGGTAGTGGGCAAGAAGGTGGAGCATCATGAATATCAGTTTCTTTCATGCTATCATCCTTTACTAATTGAGAGATGGAATATGTAGATGGCACTAGGAATTGACAAGGCTTTACAATAGTGTCATTTAAAATTTCTTCATCAACAATCTCTTCAATGAGATCCATGCCTGTAGCAATAAGCAATTCTTCAGCCAAGTGTTATAGACTGTGAGAGAAATACTTAGGGCCAACACTAGGAGAAATAAAAATTTATTGATTTCTAACTAGATCATGATATTCCAAAGATTCACATGTCCATGCATCCTTTTGTATCCCATAACAAGGAGCATCTATGAGGAGAAGCATTTCATGTTCAAAGTAGACAGATAGACCTTTGGCAAACCACCTGAAAAAGGCAGATGCCATCGAAGGTTGCAAAGGAGGTAATGGATCCAACAAAGCTTTGAAAAGATCCTTATACATTTTGCTCCCAATATACAAGGATTTACCTTGAGGCTAAAAATAGAAGGTATTGTTTGTTTCATACCTTCCATTAGAAACCCCTCTCGAATGGCATAGTCCATTGGGCCTCCATCATTTCTTGGGCTAACTAATTACCAAATCCTAACTCACTAGATGTTGTTGGTTTTGATCTACTTGAGCATCTAAAGGTTTTTGTCCATCCAAGGTGGTTGGAATTCATAAGAACA
The DNA here is from genome assembly GCA_027943335.1 of Chamaecyparis obtusa. Taxonomy (NCBI): domain Eukaryota; kingdom Viridiplantae; phylum Streptophyta; class Pinopsida; order Cupressales; family Cupressaceae; genus Chamaecyparis; species Chamaecyparis obtusa. Next base: position 12,430 of record BSBK01009750.1, read on the forward strand.
CATTTATCCATATTGTGATGAACATTATGACACAAACAACACATATTAAAATAGGTTTCAATCAAAATCTCCCGCTCCCACTTCCCAAATTTAGATGTAAAAAGGAAATTCTTGGGAATGCTTTTAAACATGTCAATCATAATACACACTCTAACAAACTAAGGTGGATCCTTATAGAGAGATATATCAAGTTTTAAAAAGATTCCTATCTGATTGGTCATAATTTCATTGAGGTGGGGTTCGCTATACTCTAGAGCAAGATTTTGGAATTGTATCTAGAAAGGAACAAATCTTACTAGAAATTGATTTGCTCGTAAATTAGGAACCCAAGGCTACATGCAAACACCTCATTCTTCAAGGATCCAATGCTTAATACAAAAGACAATTGATGCAGGGCAGATCTGGAGGATCCAATAATGGACAATCCAAGTCTACACCAACGGTAACAACAACAACAACCACAACAGAATACACAATATAATGCTTCAAAACAAAATTTCATTCAACATGCCCATCTATAAGGCCTTCCGGGTTAGGGCCAAATATAATTACTTGCAAAATTATTTCTACAACCTCCTAGCTAGTCCATCTCTAAAACACATCAGCAACTAATGGAAACCCTAAGGTAGATCTAAACTTAAGCTCGCAAGACACCAAGAAATCTCCTTGTCTCCAAGCATGCAAACCACTAGCTCTGCTATTACAATTATCAGACAATTAATTTAATCTTCAAGATCTCATAGGATCTAATTTCTATCCTTCTCAGCGACTTCCATTGACTGACTCTCTCTCTAAACATCTACCCAAATACTCCTTAAATATATTTCCTCAACCACAAGTCAGCTGGAAGAAATAATTAACTCCTAAGCCAAGTCAACTGCTACTACAAACAAATATTAAATGCAACAAGAGTCAGCTCACAAATAGCCTTACAAACAATTAATTCTCTATGTCAACCGCAAGATCCACATAGGAGAATACAACAAAAGATACCATCATTAAATACACCAAGTCAACCAACCAAAACTTCAAGAACTCTTGTAGGTAAACCAAAACTACCAAGAACCAGTAAAACAATCGAGCACGCCAGACATCACTGAGCAAGCATGTTGACTGAGCACCACAAGCATCATCGAGTACATGTTCCACCAAGTGCTAGAGGTTTTACCAAGTTCCTTCAGCTACTGAGCTTCTTCAATAACCAAGATCATTGGTTAAAGCTGCAACCGAGTAACACATAACCACTTCAAAACACCACCATACAGATTTGCTAAATACCCAAGAATGCCACTGCATCAGACACCCCAAGTTCAAAAAGATGTTCTCATAGGCTGGAAGAACATCTTCCAGGATTCAACACATAAACCCTGAACTAGTTCTTCACATACAAGCCCTTCAAGCCTTCATCTTGCATACTCTTCCACTTCTACTTCCTTTTTCTTTTCAAGTCTTTCCTTGATAACACACAGGTTTGTTCTCCATACTGATCAGTCCTTTCATAATTCTTCAACTCATCTCGGCTACCAAAGCTCAGGTTTCTCCTACCGAGTGTTGTATCCAGCAAAGGCATCAGGGAAAGCTTCTTTTTATTCTTCTCAACAATAAATACATTCTTGACACAATCATACATAGCTCTGCAAACATACTGCCAAGGCCTACCGAGCAATATGTGACAACTATTCATCTCCACAATATCACACAACACTTGATCCTCATATTGGCCAATCTGAAAATCAACAAGACATTGCTCCCTCACTTCTAGAGCATGAACATCTTGCAACCAGCCAATCCTATAAGGATAAGGATGTCTCATTCTCTTCAAACCATGTTTTTGAACCATCTCCTCAGCTACAAGGTTATCAGTACTAGCACTGTCCACAATCACATCACAAAGTTTACCTCTTGACTTGCACCGAGTTCATAAAAAATTACTCCTCTGACAAGGTTCCACGTTTGCACTGAGCAATGTTCTCCGAACCAGCAAGTTCTTAGATTCAGGTTCATTCTGAATGTTCTCATTCACCACAACATTCCTTCGATCACCAAAGTTCTTCTATGTACACTCAAAAGATCTATGTCCTTCTTCACCACAATTATAACAAGTGTCCTTAAAGATAACCCTACCTGTCTTCTTTTTCAGCTCCATAGGTTTTGGTTCATCTTCAACAGTCAGTTTATCTTTCATCGAGTGATCAAGCTTCTCCTTCCCTCAGGAATTACCATGTTGTCTCTTTTCAATTTATCTTTTGCCTTCAGAGCATACTGATAAGCATCCTCAACTGAATTAATCTTCAACATACCTAGCTCATCCTGAATATTGAATCTCAAACCATTCACATACTGAGCTACCTTTTCTTTACCAAGTTCTTTGCGTCCAGACCAAATAGTCAACTTGTAGAACTCCTCAGTATAGTCCTCCTTATACAAATCTTTTTTCTTCAGATTCTGCAACTGCTTAAACAAATCAAGCTCATAGTCGGTAGGTATGAACTTAGCTTTCAACTTAGTCACCATCAACCTCCACTGATTGATCTTCATTTCACCTTCATCCTCTCTATCTCTATAATTCTTTCCACCAAAGAGCAACATGTCCTTTCATCTTAGTATGTGCCAATCTTACTCTAAGAGGATCTTCAATTTCTTCAAGCTCAAAGAAATCTTCTAATTCACCAATCCAATCAATCAAATCCTTAGGTCTCAAAGTACCAGAGAAAGTAGAAACTTCCATTCGGTAACTAGTACTTAACCAAGCTCCAGATCTATGCAACAGACCAGTTCTGTCTTCACCAAATATATCCCTTTGGTCATCTCCACTAGATCCAATAGCTTCAAAGTCTTCAACAACTTCCTCATAACCATCTTTAGTACCAAGATTCCTTGGCATACCAACAATAGCTCTTATGACCTCATCGATCATGTCATTCTTCATCAATTCCATCTTAGATCTGAAATCAACTTTAACCTTTTTTGTAATCTTTGATTCCATAGCATCATAGAGATTTGAAATCGCTCTAGGGTCCAATCTTCTCAGAGGCATCCTTCAAGATCTTCAAAAACCCAAGGCAACAAATCACCAACCAAGGTCCTAGTGCAAACTGCCTCAACTCGGAGATCAGTTTACACACTCAAGAACTTCAAGCTCTGATACCACCTGACGTAGGGCAGATCTGGAGGATCCAATAATGGACAATCCAAGTCTACACCAGCGGTAACAACAATAACAACCACAATGGAATACATAATATAATCCTTCAAAATAGAATTTCATTCAACATGCCCGACTGTAAGGCCTTCCAAGTTAGAGCCAAATACAATTACTTACAAAAGTATTTATACAACCTCCTAGCTAGTTCGGCTCTGAAACACATCAACAACTGATGGAAACCCTAAGGTAGATCTAAATTTGAGTTTGCAAGCCACCAAGCAATCTCCTTTTCTCCAAGCATGCAAACCACTAGCTCTGCTATTACAATTATCAGACAATTAATTTGATCTTCAAGATCTCACAGGATCCAATTGCTATCCTTCTTAGTGACTTTCACTGACTGACTCTCTCTCTAAACATCTACCCAAACACTCCTTAAATACATTTCCTCAACCACAAGTCGGCTGGAAGAAATAATTAACACCTAAGCCAAGTCGGCTTCTACTAAAAACAAATATTAAATGCAACAACAGTTGGCTCACAAATAGCCTTACAATCAATTAATTCTCTATGTCAGCCTCAAGATCCACATAGGAGAATACATCAAAAGCTACCATCATTAAATACACCAAGTCGGCCAACCAAAACTTCAAGAACTCTAGTCGGTAAACCATAACTACCGAGCACTAGTAAAATAATTGAGCACGTCGGGCATCACTGAGCAAGCACGTTGACCGAGTGCCACAAGCATCACCGAGTACATGGTCCACTGAGTGCCAGAGGTTTTACCGAGTTCCTTCAGCGACTGAGCTTCTTCAATAACCAAGATCGTTGGTTAAAGTTGCAACTGAGCAACACAGAACCACTTCAACACACCACCATGTAGATTTGCTGAATACCCAAGAATGCCACTGCATGAACAATATCCCTTTCTAGAGGAGATACAAAGAGCACACAAAAAATACCCTCTTTCTGATCTACATAAAAGATTGGAGAACCACCAACCCATTCATCAAAAAGAATATCTCTAAGTTTATTAATGTTGACGGTTAGGTTCCAAAACTTACACAAAACAACTCGCTGCCCCAGATCTTGAATTTGAGGTTGTAGCTGATCCTCAGAGAAAGTAACTAACAAAGATCCTTGTCTATCCAGTGAGATTTTCATTTCCATAACCACCTTTGGAGCTGCATTCTTGGACACTGTTTGTTTATTTTTGTTTATCCTCTCCTTACGTACCCATCGAAGTGTAAACTTTATGTTTTTGTTATCTTGATACTATTTACCTTTCCTTTTTTTCTTATACTTATTTGCCTTGATCTTGTGCTTGTGATTTGCCAAATTTGTTTCACTGATTCATTTACCTCCCTCCCACTTTTTTGGGTTTGATGGATTTGGATTGAAGGGAGCCCTATTGGGATGAGCAAAATCAGGTTGAAGAAGATGTTGTCTTGGTGGCAGATTTTTGGATGTGTCCGAGGAAGGGTATAGGGAAGGCAACTTGCCTCCTTCAGAAGAAAAGACTTGTGCCTTACCATGAGAAGTCATCTATTGGAGACCATCGTTGGGGAGTTTATGAGTTAAAACCCTTTGTTTGCCCCTTGGGGAAAGAGGAACAACCCTAATAGACTCTCCTTGCTCATATAAAATCCTATCGGTTGTGTGAATAGAAACCCTCAATTGTCCATTCAGAAAAGGAGCAACCTTACTAGATTTACCTTGCTAAAAAAGACCATTGATAGATGATGATTCTTGCCCTGAGGTTGGGATATCAAACTGTACTATGCTGCTTGAGGGGCCTATATAGCCATGAGTGTGGGATCTGAGATCTTTAGAGGAGTCATCATAAAATTGGTTAAGGAACTCCTTTTTTTGCTTAGGGTGTTTGTCCTCAAATCATATGTCAAATGGAGCTTGTTTATCCTTAATTAGGTGCTTGCGGGCAAAATGGAAAGGTTTCCAGTTAGGCTTAGAAAACCTATATCTTGGCCTCTCCTGAAAGGGTTTTGATGCTTGAACATATGAATGATCCCAATGTTGTTTCCCCTGATGATAGTGGTGATGCGCATCTAAACCCTTCGTATCCCGTTTACTATCAAAGTACTCTTTGAATCTGAACTTGCCATTGTCAGAGCCCCTGCCATCATGTTGATTCTAGTGCATTTTTTGAATTTTTTTGCCTGCCCAGAATTGCCTGTCAAACCTGGAGCTCAGAGCCATAAAAATTATTAACTATTGTTGAAGTCAAAACTTTTATTTTGAAGCTTTTGAGTATTCAACAATATTTTTTTGGGGTTGTACTTTAGCCAATAAAAGTTCACACAATTTCATATATGTCTACTTAATTTTTAAAATTCTATTATATATCAAATAAGATCATTTCAAACTCTAATTATAAAATTTATGATTTGATTAAACTTAAACAAAGATCATTCTAAATTAAAACTTATGAAATTGCCATTCCAACAACCTAACTAACTATGATGATGAACACTTTAACTTTTCATGACATAAATTGAATCCTTTATTTGTGAAGTTGCTTAGGTAGTGTTCTATATCCAATAAGAAACCAAGCTCTTAAAGTGCATCAAACTTAAATATGATATTTAACTTTACTTATTAAATAAATTTTCATCATCATTATCTATATCATTACCTATTCAAAATTATCTTTCAATTATAAATTAAATATATATCATAGAATCATTGATAATCTAGATTTAATTTTCTTAATATAATTATATTTAAAATAAATAAAAGGAAAAAAATTAAAAAAGCCTTTATCAATGAAGTTCAGCGCGTAGCTTCTCATTCAAACCATTTCTTTTTAAAGCACCCATTAATCATCCTGAAGTTTTCTATGGTCTGAGTCTTCGGTATTGACGCGAGGTTTCCGTAATTAATGTCCTAATCACGCATAACACAGTTTTAGATGAGATAAAAAAAAAACGTTCCATCTGAAAGTCAAAACGAAGTATCCGCGAAGTATATTGCGTCTTCTGGAACACAGAGAACAGGAAGCAAGGTTATCTTATGCATACAAACAACAGTACAGCAGAAGGAAGAAGGAAAGAAGAAAAGGAAAAGCAGATCTGTTAACATTTTAAACGATTTGTGAAAATGTCGTGGCTGAGAAATGCGATGAACAAGGCAGCGGAAGTGGGAGCGGGGGGGAGGAACAATTTGACCCGCACCGTAAAGACCTATGCAGGCACCGTCGTTCAACAGGCCGGCCAGGCCGTGGCCGAAGGCGCTAAAATTATTCAAGATCGAATAGTAAGCCTGCTCGATTTCGTTAATTGCAGATTTAAATTTTCTCGAATTTTCCGTTATTGGTGTACAGCTTTTGCGCATTGTTGGATAGCGTTAGTCTTTAATTTTTTTTAAATTACTTTCTTCGAACATTGTATTAACGATCTCTTGTTTTTAAAGTTTGTGTTATGGAATTCATTGTTATTAGTATTTAGTTCATTGGTAAACAGGGTATTACTATTCTGGCTTAGAGTTTAAATGATTTATTGCCTTTTAAAATTCTATTTATTAGTAAATTCTCCTTGCTTGGTCGAATTCACCCAGGATTTACATCTACCTTGGGCTGTAAGGGTAGACGGCACACATAATTGGATATGATAGTTTGCCCAATTCAACATTCAACTTTCATAATTAGATGTGGTATTTTACCAGGTTCAACATCGACGCTGAACATATGCGCATGTTTTTGACTGTTCGATTAACCCACCCCCATAATTGAATGCGGCGGTTTACATAGTGTTGCATTTTACAACTGTACATATGAGCATGTAAAAATGTCTCTTGAGGTTTTGAACATGGGTTTGCTAAGAGCCCGAATGTCTTACTGTTAGAGAGAGAGGGAGCCCACCCTCATAGTTCAATGTGGTAGTTTACATAATGTGGCATTTTACAAGTGTGCATAGGAGCATCTAAACATATGTCATGAGGTTTTGAACATGGGTCTGCATTATAAGAGCCCGAGAGAGAGAGAAAGAGAAAGAGACACAACCTTATTGTTAAGTTTCTGAATTATATGAAAATGACTGTGACCAGAGGACACAAATAAAAGAAGCAATAAATAATACTATATATATAAAAAGCATACAAATACTAGATGATCTTTAAGATCAAAATCAGAATGATTCTCCTGCAAGAGGTCATCCTCATTCCAATGTAATATCAACTTCCTCATCTTCAATTACGTGTCTTTCTTTTTCAACTACATGATCTTCCTTCTAACGAGAATTTGTGCTTTTGGTAAAAACACTATCAGTATATGTAATTGTAACTACATCCTTCTTTACCCATTTTTATTGTTACTTTGGAGGTGGTTTCATAGACAAAACCTGGATTTGTCAAACTATAATATTTTTCTTTGGCACCCATGAAGAGGTAGTATTCTTATCAGGAAAGACAGGCTTTTGAAATGTAGGACCCTTATCATCCTTAGGTGGAACAGAATGCTTGTGATGATCATGTGCATTCTAGTTGTATTCTTTTCTTTTGTTTGTTTCTGCAATTGCTTTTAATAAACCTTAACAGGAAATTTCTTCATTTGTATATAGTGGCTCCTTAAGAGTGTGTATGTAAATATCCAAAATAAAATGACTTGTTTCTGAGTCAGGCTCATCTGGATCTCTTTATGACCTTTACAGCCTCTCTCTTACGAACATGCTTTACATATTGATGCACAACAAAATGAATGAACTCGAAATACTCAAGTCGTGGTCTACCATGTAGAATAGTGAATCTATCCAAGGAAGAAATAACATGATACAATATTTTTCAGTCTTTAGACCCACTGTAATAGGTAACATAGTGCAACCAAAGTACTAATTAATATTCCCTTGGTCATATCAAAGCTATTCCTAAATGTTCATATGCGTCTGGTTGAAGATGAGTAGCTTCCAAGAATTCTTAGTGCATATGTTAAACCGACTTGTAGGATCTATGAGTATGCCACCAATAATCTTGTTATGTATACTATCTTTGACATATAATAGGACATACTAAATGTATTGTGGGATCTTCTTACTATAAAATATAATCAATTCCCTAGCCTAGTGAGAGGAAGATATCTCTCTAGAATGTGTAGTACCAACAACATTATCTATATGTGACTGTGCATGAGAATCAACATAACAACCATTCACAGTATCTCTATCAATATTCTATGATCCATAGCAGGAGAATCTTGCTCATGAGATGAATTGATGTTATTAGAATGACTAGGAAGTGAATTATAAATCTTTCAATTTTGGTTAGGACCCCACTTTAACATCACGAATATGAATTATATTATTGTCAATCAAATTTTGCACTTTATCTTTCAATGTCATGTGTAATGTCCCATTTAATTTTTTTCCAAAAATATTGAATAAACTCTAGCTCACAATAATAGTTTGCACAATTAAACATAAAATATGAAATCAACCCAGAATTTGCAGTTTAGTACTTTGCTATCTAATTTAGATATAATGTTTAGAATATGGTTCAAAAAATTCCAAATTATTGTCTGAAGCAACTGCTTATTTATCTTTGAGTCCACAACGATCTACTTCTTAATGCAACACCTTTGAAACATCTCCAAATCTGCTTGATATCCACCCTAGAATGTCATAACTTGCTGCTTAGTTGAAAGTATATTTTGATTCAAACTGAAATCAACACAATCATTATTTTTGTGTGAAATCACTCTAAGCAATTGTGCATTTTTATGCTCCAATTCCAGACCTAGAAGGTTTTTGTCCTCAGGTTAATTGAACTGTTCTTCCACACTCCATAAGGAGTAGTATTCTATTTTTTCAATGATTCCTCTTCACCTTATTTGGCTTCTATAAAATAGAGCTTTCCTCCAAAGGACCTATCTTGTCAAATGCCCCTTGATTGATCTTATTAACTTTAATTACATTTTGTAATAATGCATAATGTTTCATTTGTTACACTTAATATAACCAAGGTAAGCCAATTTTGCGATTAATTAAATGTCAAACCTTTTTGGGACTCATGTGGCGCTCAAAACTATGATAGGGATTGTCAACTTGTCTCCTCTTTACTAGTAAATTCATTCACAAGATATTTTGGCGGTTTTCAGAGGTAGACAGTCGTGATAGAGTTGGTGATATATTGCAATCCCTTTGTTTGCTTAAATTTCAAATATTGCAATTCTTTATGCTTTGTGATGTTCAACAATAGCAATATTTATGAATGTTTATGCTTTGTGATACCCAACAACAACTCTCGATTGATCTTAGACCCATATGCATCATCCAATCAATCATAGGATAAACTTATCTTTGACCATAGGGATCTTCTAATATCCAACCATTACTCAAATCATATAAATGGGTCTCCTCACATCTATGATCTAGTTAATATGTATTATGCTATTCTTTAGAATGTTGCACAATGTTTTACAAGGATTTCAAAATGTGTGGCACACTATGTATCTGTACTCGATTGTAATTTTTAGATACTTGTGCTAAATTCTTGTTGGGGAGTGTAGGAGGTTTTGAAGACACAATGTTACAAAATACAACCTTGAATATTATATCCAGTAACTCTAAAATTGCAAAATGTATTATCATTGTAGAGTTTCGGTAGTCCTTTACTTGGATCCAATGGAATAATAGGTGGATGAATAATTACATTTGAACTCGACAAATTTTGAAGTGTAGTATTCAAAGGCTTTGTCATAGTTTATTTTTAGTCAATCTAAGTCTTCACATATTAGGTTGTTGTTTTTGTTTGTTGTGTGTTTTCCTTTCCTGAGTATGCATTTTCTTCCAACTTCGCTCTTCCCTTCTTCCTGTTTGACTTTTAGGCTTTCCTTTATTTACATGCTTGTTGCTTGACCCCAGACACCTCATCCTATAGTTTGAGTCTTATGTTAAGGCCAACCCTCAATCACTGATATTTCTTTTGATGTTTCCATTCCCCTCTTAACTTCCGAACACAAATCTCATTGTTTCCTATAGTCTATTTTTGTTGCAATCACTTTCAAATGGAATCTTTCCTACCCAGGATCATTGTTCAAATTTAAAGTTCATACATGGTAGCTGACTTGTTCAATCGAGGAGGATATAAAAGAGTGAATGTTCTCATCCATGATCACCATCTACAGTTAATCAAACTCCTTTTAGAATCCGTTTTGAGCACTTGTGGTTGAGCGTAGGAATCCTATGGTTTTGTATTGATTTTAGAGGACAACCTTATGCATAGTTCATATTTGAGATTCATTAGACAACTCTAGCTGCATTGTATTGATCTGATTTGCCATTATAGTTGATATGAATTGCTGTTGTAGTCAATGATATTATAGAGCTTTTGAATGTAATACAACCATTATTTAAGAAGAAAGGGAGTTATTTTTGTCATTTGCTGTTTGAAATATAATGATATTGCTGATGCATTAACAATAATCTTAATGTAAGCTATCTAAGATCTTAGTAAGTCCTAGAACCAATAGTATTTTTCCTTAGATAATAAGTGTTTGTGGGATGTTTAGAATCGCACTTGCGTTATTGTTTTGGCCTAGGACATTATAGTGCTATAAGAGCTAGTTTGCAAATCTATACTCATTGACAACATTGTGACTCATAACTTCATTGATGAGGGACTGGTGGCCAAGTGGGGCCTAAAGACAAAGGACTTAGAAGAATTTAGTGTTATGTTTGTTGATGTTTTCACCATCTAATGCAATAGAATGATCTCCTAGTTGAATCTTAATTTGGTTGGATATGATATGAAGGATGACTTCTATGTTGTTAGCATAGGAGACATGGATATGGGTCCTAGGTATCTAGTGGTTGCACTCATTAGGAGAGATCACACAAAATTTTCAGACGATGGAATTGAAGCTTTAGTTGGAGAAAAAAAGTGTTATCCTAGGGAATAATAAATAAAGTGCTAAGGATTGTATTAGCTAAGAGAATGGAGAGGGTTTTCCCTCATGGACATGTTGTGTGGGAGCTCAATGTTTGGTTATTGTAACAAAACCTGCCAAAGGAAATAAGGCATTTCATTTAAATGTACAAAGCATTGTAGACAAGAACAATAAATTATTTGACAACATTCCTCTAGATAGGCCATTAGATAGAGGACTTGAGTATGCCACTGAGTGGGAGGAGGGCACAAATCCAACATCACTACTCCCTACTACCATCTTAGGAGACATAAAGAGGAAATAAAAAAGGCTATTAAGCAGTTTTTGGAAATGGGGCACATTAGACCCAACTTGAGTCCCTTTGTTTCCTCTACGGTCTTTGTGAAGAAGAAGGTTGACACAATTCAAATGTGTTTCGATTACAGAGTGTTGAGCAAGAAGACTATAAGAATCGATGCCCCATTTCTAATATTGATGAATTGATAAATGAGCTTCACGGAGCAATCTACTTCTCAAAAATAGATTTGAGGTTTGTTGATGTCAGTTTTGTACCACTACATAACATATAGCAATTGAATACTTGATATAGCATACCAAACACTCAACCCTCTCTTGAAAAGTATATACTCATGAAGAACATGAGATAACTCCAAGGTTCCTTACACCTGTGGATACTAACTCAATTATATTAATGTGATTTGCTGGTTAATCACGTAAGCAGGCTTACATTGTTCATTCAAAGATAACTTGGTGGTACTTCGCTTGCTTGACTTGTTCTTTTCTTCTTGATCATTTTCACTTTCAACTACTACCATTAATTGCTTACTGCTCTACTACTACTCCTATGAATGAAGAAATTAGCAAATGGATGGGGATCCAACCAAATGAAAGCTTGCCTACAACGCTACCTCCATTGGTGCAATGATTCAAAGGGAATTGGACTAGATTACCACACAAGGCTTCCTAACAAGCCGCTAGGATGCTAGTGGCCTAGTATATAGATCCCTATCAAACATTCACTAACATCACCATACAACTAGCCATCTACTTCTACTCTAATAACATGAAATGAAATCCTACTTTAATTTGAGAGATGAGAAGAAACATGCAATACACCAAAATGATCATGTATATCCACCATGCAAGCCACAACAATGAATAGAGAACAATTTTGATAGTATTTTGGCAACAATTCTCCAACATAACTCCCGTTACAAATGAGAACAAATGGCCTTATATAGAGGCTCAAAATTACAACGAGTGGCCAAGATTAAGGGGCAAAATCAAGGGCCAAGATTAAGCCTTACAAACCCTAATTAGGGTTGCCATCTTTCAACCAATTACATGAGGACACCAACTTTGTGGGCCAATGATAAAATTACAATAATCTGTCAACCAATGAGAACATAGGACACTTGGCATGATTTGATTGCATGCACATGAAATTGCCACCTCGTCAACCTTATCTTATAAATTTATTTAATCCTTGAGATGAGGTGAAGCTCTGGATGCTTGAGCTCGTCCTTAGAAACTTTCTCATCACCACTTGAACTTGTTTGTACCTGATGTCTTGACCTTGAAAGGGTGAGGTCTCTATGCACTTGGGGTAATCTTGCCTTGGCCCTGGTGGCTTGCCTGGATGTGAACCTTCTTTCAATTTGAGAGCCTTGCTCTTGGCCACCACCTTGAAATCGAACTTGACCTCTTTCAACCTTTTGTCTCGCCTTCCTCCTTCATTATCCCTGCCTTCCTTAATGAAGATGATGTTGGACAGAAACAAATTGCAGGAACAGTGGCAAAGGTAATCAGGAATGATGAGGATGGTCACCAAAAGGTTCAGATTGCGGTACCAAAGGTTAGCAAGGCAGTGGGCGAAATTGTGGCCCAAGATTATGAGATAGTGGAGCATGACATGGGAAAAATCACAGATGACATGGAGTTTGTGGAGGTTCAGGAAGGCATAGCTTCAATTAGAGAAAGGTTGAGAAAGGCGAACGAAAGAATTGCAGAGTTGGAGATTGAAAACAAGTGTTGGAGGGATAGCTATCATGAAGTATGTCAGCCTATCCAACAGTTGCCTGAGGCGGCCCTTCCACAGGATAGTGGGAGCAATCTGGAAGAAATATTAGCTCGAGAGCAAGAAACTAAAATTTGGATCAATAGTACAATTCAAGAAGGGCGAAAGTTCTTGCCTGCCTTTATCTTGACATTCAGGTCATTTGTGTCTCTTAGGGACAAATTCAGAGCATTTGAAGGGGAGTGGAAGGATTTCCTTCCAATCCGCGACTTAGCCATTCCCAGGCTACAGGCGGCCATAAAGCTATCAGAGGGATCTTTGGTGAAGGCCAAGTTGGTTAGTGAAGGAGGAAAGAATATTATTGAGTCTTGGTATGTTACCTTGACTGCCAGATCGAGGGTACTCGAAGAGATACAGGATGAGATTGCACAATACAGTCCAAGCATCGACACTTTCATTTCAAATATGTTGAGTGATGCGAGGATTGCACTTGATTTTGAAGGAATCAAAGAGGAGAATTTTAATGAGACAGAGTTTGGATCGAGATTGGATGAGTTGGGGAAGGTTGTCGCCAGAGAGAAACAGTTGGGCATCCTTGCCTCTCTCAGGGCCCTTATCGAGTTTGCAAGAGATGATGAGAAGGAGAGCGAGAAGACACTGCAAGCAGCAAAGAACATGATGAATACAGTTGAGCTCAGGATGAGGCATACACCTTGCCCTCCCATGGAAGAAGTCAACAACATGTTAGCTAAATTCATTGCTTATGCTAAAAGGATGAAAGAAAAGGGTAGAATTGTATTAGAAGATCATTTGATGTAAGCCCAAGTGGCAAATTCTCCTTTCTTCTTGGGTAGGATAGGTGTCTGATTCTGATTGGCTACCATTTTGGTGCCTTCTCATTGGTTGCCACTTTTCCTTTTTTTTTTTCATTGGTCCATTGATGAGGTGGCATCTTCTCATTGGCCGATGGGGTGGCAACCCTAATTAGGGTTTTTGGGATTTAATCTGGATTGTTGATTTTGCCTCTTAATCTCTACTGTTAGTTGTAATTTTGAGCCTCTATATAAGGCCAAGTACTCTCATTTGTAAAGGGTTGAAGAAAATTGTTGCTAATATAATACCAAAATTGCTTCTCTTGTCATTGTTGTGTCTTGCATGGTGATTAAGAACACTTGGTGTTATTGCATGTTTTCTACTTCCAATAGTTAAAGTTAGATTTCATTGAGTTATTAAAGTAGATTTCATTTCAAGAAAATTGTTAAAGTAAGGATAGAAGTAGATGGCTAGTTGTATGGTGATATTGGTAAATGTTTGATAGGGATCTATAGACTAGGCCACTAGCATCTTAGCGGCTTGTTAAGGAGCCTTGTGTGGTAATCTAGTCTCATTCCCCTTGAATCATTGCATCTATGGAGGTAGTGCCGCTGGCAAGCTTTCATTAGGTTGATCCCCATCCATTTGCCAATCTTTCCATTCTATAGGAGTAGCAGTAAAGAAGCAAGTAGTCTAGTAATTGAAGTTTGAAGAGCAAAGTTGGAAGTGATATAAATTTGAGTATACATTGCAAAGCTAGATCCTATCATCATCATAGCGAGAATTTGACATCCTTGAATGAACAACGTAAGCCCGCCTACGTGATTAACCAGCAAATCACATTAATATAACTGAGTTAGTATCCACATGTGTAAGGAACCTTGGAGTTATCTCGTGTTCTTCATGAGTATATACTTTTCAAGAGAGGGTTGAGTGTTTGGTATGCTATATCAAGTATTCAATTGCTATATGTTATGTAGTGGTACAAAACTGACATCAACAAGGTTGGGGTACCATTAGTTTAGAGTTTGAGAGGAGGCTATTCACTAGATGGCTTTTTGATTGCACTACAAGTACTATGAGTTTCTAGTCACATTGTTTCGTTTTACAAATGGTCAACATCTTTCTAGTCATGCATGAATCAAGTTTTTTGCATGTAATTGAGAAAGTTTGTCCTTCTCTTCTTTGATGACATTTCGATGTACAAAAAAATGTGGAACACCTATGACATAGTGATGAAGAGTTGAGAATTTTTGGAATCACAAATGTTGTTTGCCAAGGAGTCAAAGCATGAGTTTGCTATGACAAAGATTCTGTATGTAGGACACATTGTTAGTGCAAAGGGAGTGCAAGATCAAAGCAATTTGGGATTGGCTGCCCTTGAGGACCTTATACAACTGCAAGGATTCTTTAGCCATCACAATTACCACAAGTGTCTTGTTACGGGTTTCTCTTAACTAGCCACACCTTTAATTGGTTTAACAAATAAGGGAGCTTTCATGTGGATTGAGGATGCCCAACAAGCGTTAGATAGACGAAACAAGGTAATGAGCTTGTGTCCTATTTTAGCAATTCCCAAATTTACTCTTCCTTTCACATTGGAATGCAATGCATCAAAAGAAGTAATCGTGTCTGCACTCAGCAAAACAAGCATTTGTTTTCTTTATAAGAGTTGGAAGCTTTGGAAGGTGGAAAGACAATTATCCATCTATGATAAGGAAATACTAGCCATCATGCACTCCTAGTCTATTATGTCTAGGATGGCCAAATTTTACTCTTCCTTTCACATTCAAATACAATGCATCAAGAGAAGTATGGCCAACTGGATGAGGATGTTAGGGGAATATATATATATAATAATAAGCCAGATCATTATGAATTATACTTCATACCACAATATTGGATAGGTATATAAACTGCTGATAGATATTTATATATTCTAAGTTTTGCTCTCTGATTGGACGAAATGCTTAATGATTCTCCATCTTTGATGCTCTGACTTGGTTAATATTTGAATGATTGATATAGACTAATTGAATTGATGGAAGAATTGATTGCTGGTTTGTTTGCTTGATCCCCAATTGATGTTTGATGGATGATTGAATAATTTCCTCTGTTTTGATATATTAGTGAATGATGATTGAATAAATGGGAATTCATAGATTGAAGAGTGATGCCTGGGTAAGCGCTGATTTGGTCTATTGGTGAGTGATGCTAGATAAGGAGTGCTTGAAATGATTTATCCTTTGTACTTTATTGGTGAAAGGGTCACCACCTTTCATGAGAATTGAGTCACCACTTTTCATTGTTGCCTTTGAGAATAATATATTATTCCCTCAAAATGATCTCCCTTGGATCCTCGTCAAATAAAATCTTCTCCCTTTTATATCTTCCAATGTGAGGGAGAAGTTACACCTCTTCATCATGTGTGCCCTTTGGCATGAGTCACAACCTTTCATAATTAACACCCTTCAAAAGAGTCACAACCCTTCATCCTTCCTCCCCTTTGAGAAAGTCACAACCTTCCATAAGTACAATGTGATGTCCCCTTCCTACTTGGCTCTAGAATTTGCCCATGTTGATGTTTTGTAGCTTCAGTCGGATAAACACTACGAGTCAATACTAGTAAAGATATGTATATATATATTTAGTATATATGAGATGTATATATTCTAAAATATTGTTGGTTAAAAATTTTGTAAGCCGCTAAGACTACACCTTACAAAATTGTAACTTTAGGCAACGTCTCATGAGATTTCTCTCTCCTCTCAGCAATAGGGGAGACTCCCTTCTTACCGTAGGTGGCTTCAACAGGAACTTAACTAAAATTACAAAAAGGGTGGTTCTCTCAATCAATTCCTCTTTTTTCAGGAATGATTTGCGTACAACTACTACTTTCTAACTTAACAAAAAGTGCTTTATTGCTACGATAATACTGGTGACCCTGGAATTGTCATAAGAACAATACCAGGGGCAGCAACTTTCTTTTTATATTTTGTGAAACAAAAACAGGAACCTAAAGTCTCCTGTGCTTGTTTGGTGCGGATTCAAGTAGAATAACCAGTAAGGCACAAAGTCTCTTACTGGATACTCTCAAATTTAATTAAAACACTTACAACTGAAGCCCAAAGTCTTTAGTTCTAAGTAATTGCAGCCACTACTATCTATCACAATTTGTCCTTTTGCAACACAAAGTCTTCAAAAGTTCAAATTGGCTCTGAATGCAACAGGCAACTCAAAGTCTGCACAATTGAATTCAAATCCCTCTTGAGCAAAACTCAAAAACTCACAATCAATATCTAGAAATTGTCGTCACATAACACCTTGAATCAACACAAAGTTTGAAAGCAAGTTGCCTCTTCTATTGAAAGCAATTCAAATTT
Source organism: Chamaecyparis obtusa (assembly GCA_027943335.1). Taxonomy (NCBI): domain Eukaryota; kingdom Viridiplantae; phylum Streptophyta; class Pinopsida; order Cupressales; family Cupressaceae; genus Chamaecyparis; species Chamaecyparis obtusa. The sequence continues at coordinate 29,685 of BSBK01009750.1, forward strand.
ACATCTAAGCTCAAAGTCTAAGAGTGTAGATACAAACTGACAGAATTTTCTTGCCTTACCAAAAGATGATTATTTACAATGATCTCCCTCCTTTATATAGGAAAAGAGTGGAGAGAAAGGTGGAGAAAGAAGGGGAAAACCCTTAACCACTTTGACTTATTCCCTAACTAACTAACTAATTTTGACTTTTTCAAAGTTGCATGCCTAATGCACTTGCAACCTGATTACATGTTACAGCTTTGCACGTGATACTATCACATGCAATTACATCTTTTTTTCATATTACATGTAATCTTTCAAATACAAATTACAAAGACATAATGAAAATATTCTAAGTGCCTGACAAAACACGACTCCTATTACATAATCCTTCGTTTGTCTTCATGCTGCTATAGGATGCGTGATGGTTGATATGCTCTAGTTTGGTGAAAGCATCTTGATCTGGAATAGGAACCTACATCCTTGGTTGTCTTGTATCATAATGGTCATTTTCTTGGAAAGTATCTCTTCTTGAAAGTATTCGATGCCTGCATCATTCCAGTCTTCAACTCTTTGCACTTAGCATGGGATGATTTCTCTCTTGTTAATGGGGTTTTTAAATCCCATTAAATGCCATTTTGGAGAGCACTTGTAATCTACAAATAGAGTTTAGAGGTCCATTTGCAACTTTTGGGAAAGCGAGAAAACTGTATGTGAACGTTTGGAGGTGAGCTTTTAGTTTGCATTTACATGATGAGGAACCTTCTTCTTCTTGGGTAGAACTCGCATTGTTTTTAGAAACAAAACAATCACAAACTTTTGAAGCCAAAAATCCTTCTTTGAATCTTCGATCATGTAGCATATGACATGAAAATTCCACAAGGTGAGAACATCTTCATAAGATAGATCCATTGCGTGCTTTTTGATGCAAATGAGTGAGCCTGGGGTATTGTGAGCATATGGAGATAGCTGGAAATTTGTGGGACAGCGAATGGATGCAAATGTTTGAGCTCAAAAACAAGTGTTTTTATGGTGAAAAACCCAAAAATGGGTTTTTGGAATGTGAAAGCATATGCAGACAACAAGGATATTATATGGAAAATGCATGGAATTGAATGGAAAGACATCCACTTATAATGAGATATTGTGTTTTCATTATAAGTAAATGCGCAAGCAAATGCAAGCAACCACCATCATGAGTTTTTAAGTCACATGGCAACAATATAACAAGCGCGGATGGAGAGCATGTAAGCATGAAAGTGAGATTTTGAAATGGATTTGCATGTGCATATCAATGAGCTTGCTTTCTTTGAAGGTTTCTTTCAAGAACGAGGTTTTTAATCCCGACTGCATATGCAAGCAGGTGGAGACTCTTGCATATGCAACTTGGAGAATTGAAGACGGAAGATAGAAGGAGCACATCACATAAAATAAAACATGTGCAACTCTGAAAATGAAATGGAGGATTGGAAAACATGAACAAGAACAAAAATATATACAACAAATCCCTATGAAAATCACAAGAAATCTTACCTCTTTTCCAAAAAAAGCAAAGAAAGAAGTTTCTTCAAATCTCTATGCAAAATCTGAAATAAATCCAAGAAGATTTTCGGATTTAGAAAAGATTGCAGCAAAGAGACTTATATAGACTTTGAATTTTGACTCAATCCTCTTGAAATGAATGCCATTTAGAGTCAAGATTCGTTGCTTGCCAAGTGTGAGAAGCAAGAGGATTAAAATGCATAAGAATAGCAACCGTATTGACTAAATCAAATGCAATGTAATGCATATAAAAAATGACATCCAAGGCATCAAATACAACTTGAAAAGAATGATAAACAAGCTGAAAATGATAAGTAATGCCAGAGAACTCACCTTCAATAGCAAACGTTTGGATTTGGTGGAGGAAAATTGCCAAAAATGGGTCTTTTTGGGCAAAAACGCCCAAAAATGTGCCCTAAATGGGCTTTTTTGAGAGTAAAACACTTTCTAAAATGCAATTTTGATGATCCAAAAATGTTCCTTGGAAAATTTAGTGCAAAACCAACCCAAAAAAGAGCAAAAACGGTTCAGTTTTGACCATTTTCCAAGTGATTTATTACCTCAAAATCCCGTTTTTTCCAAAAACGCCCAAAAAAATGGGTTTTTAGAAGTCAAAAATTGCCACTTGCATAGAGATGAAGTAAAGACACATTTTTAGAAGGCAAAAACACATGTCTTTCTCTCCAAAATCCCACCCAGCACTTGGTTGCATAAAAACGGGTTTTTATAAAACAAAAACATATGTAATTCTCTTAAAAATCGCCACCCAGCATTTTGAGCTATTAAAAACGGGCTTTTTAGAGACAAGAACATATGTTTATAAGTTTGAATTCACCACTTATATGCATAACACACTTCTTGGAAACAAAAACATGTGTTTTGTATATTAAAAACTCCACTTACATGCATTAACATGTCAAAGCCTTTATTAGAGAAGTAATAACGTGCTTTTTAGGAAGAAAAACACATGTTTTTCAAAAATGCATGTGTTATTGGGTTTGAATTCCCCACCTATATGCATTTTAGTCATAACTCAAGTTAATAAACACATTAATGGGTTTTTAAAATGCAATAACATGTGTTATTAGCTTCAAATTCCCCACTTACACATGTTAAGTGACATATTTTTAATTAAAAATATGTAATTGCATCTAAAAACCCCATTTACATGCATTTAAGACTTTAAATTTATTGGCAGTGGGTTTTTAATAGGTATTTTGCATATGTATATATGTTATGAATGATAAAAACCCCACCTTTATGCACATTTAAATATCTCATTTAATTAAATTTAATTAATAACTATAGTTTTCAATAAAGTAACATGAAAATAGACAAAAGGCTAATTTTCTTAAAACATTAAAAACTATGGTTAAATCAACTCAAAATGAGCTGAAATTTAAAAATGGATGCTAAAATCCATTTTAAATATTAAAAATAATTTTATTGCGTGCAATTACCAACAAAATGTCCACTTTTGGAGGATATTTTAAATAAAATATGCAGTCGCCCTGGAAAACCCCACCTTTTCCTTTATAACTTGAGCTAGACAACTCCGTTTGAGGCCTAAGTTAGCTCAAAACGAGCGGAATTCCAAGGGCTATTGATCTAAGGGAAAAACAAGATTGAAAACTACTTACAAGAAAGGGAAAAAAAAAGAAAAAACACGAAGATTGCCACAAATCAAGTGCTTGCAGTTAGCAAAGAAAAACTAGTTCTGACAAGCATTTAAGGGATTTAACTTGACGGAAACCTTCAAAAATAACACATAAATAACGATACATAAAATACAATTCAAGGATGACGAACTGCTTTCATGACACTTTATAAATGCGTTAAAACATAGAGGATGCACCTACGAATCCATGAGAAAATTGCGTAGGGTTGTCACAATTTTGTGATGTCAAAATTGAGGACAACACACACACACATATATATATATATATACAAATATTATTATTATGTAAATATTAGAGAAATTAATATAATACTAGAGAGATATTATATATATTGTTGGCTAAAAATTTTGTAAGCCGTTAAGACTACACCTTACAAAATTGTAACTTTAGGCAACGTCTTATGAGATAAATCTCTCCTCTCAGCAATAGGGGAGGCTCCCTTCTTACTATAGGTGGCTTCAACAGGGACTTAACTGAAATTACAAAAAGGGTGGTTCTCTTAATCAATTCTTTTTTTTTTCAAGAATGATTTCCATACAACTACAACTTTCCAACTTAACAAAAAGTGCCTTATTGCTACAATAATACCGATGACCTTGGAGTTGACATAAGAACAATACCAGGGGCAGCAGCTTTCTTTTTATATTTTGTGAAACAAAAACAGGAACCCAAAGTCTCCTACGCTTGTCTCATGAGGATTCAAGCAGAATAACCAGTAAGGCACAAAGTCTCTTACTGGATACTCTCAAATTTAATAAAAACACTTACAACTGAAGCCCAAAGTCTTCAGCTCTAAGTAATTGCAGCCACTACTATCTATCACAATTTGTCCTTCTGCAGCACAAAGTCTTCAAAAGTTCAAATTGGCTCTGAATGCAATAGGCAACTCAAAGTCTGCGCAATTGAATCCAAATCCCTCTTGAATCAAAGCATAAAAACTCACAATCAACTCAAGAAAATGTCGTCAAATAACAGTTTCAATTGGCACAAAGTCTCAAAACAATCTGCCTCTTTTATTGAAAGCAATCTGATTTACATCCAAGCACAAAGTCTTAGAGTGCATAATACAAATTGGCAGAATTTTCTTGCCTTGCCAAAAGATCCTTATTTACAATGAGCTCCTTCCTTTATATAGGAAAAGAGGAGAGAGAAAGGTGGAGAGAAAAGGGGAAAACCCTTAACCACCTTGACTTATTCCCTAACTAACTAATTAACTAATTTTGACTTATTCAAAGTTGCATGCCTAATGCACGTGCAACTTGATTACATGTTACAACTTTGCATGTGATGCAATTACATATGTCAAATACAAATTACAAAGACATGATGAAAATATTCTAAGTGCTTGACAAGACACGACACTTATTACATCATCCTTCGTTTGTCTTCATGCTGCTACAGGATGCCCAATGGTTGATATGCTCTAGTTTGGTGAAAGCTTCTTGATCTGGAATAGGAACCTGCATCCTTGGTTGTCTCTTGAGAAGCACATTTGTTTCTTTCCATCTCTGCCTTGAAAGAATTTTTTTTGATTGTAGTCTTTCAAACCTTTCTGGGGAGAAAGATCCAATCTTCTTATCCAGCTTGTGCTCTAATTTTGATTCATTTGATTCCCTCGAAGTTGAATTTCTTTTAAGGGTGGCCTTTGAGCTCTCCTATGGGCTTCCCTTTCTCTTTGTATCCTTTCTCTTTTCTCACGTTCCAATCTTTCTCTAAACCTCCTTTCAATTCTTTGTCTTTCTCTTTCAAATTCAATTAAAACTTCCTCTTCTTCCTCTAATATGGCCCGAGCAACTGAATAGTGTGCGTCGTCTTCTCTTTGATTCCAAATGAAAGCCCCCTAAGTCTGAAATGATATCTTCCTCCCTTACATTTATATCCAAGCCTGGTTGCACAACTGGATAGTCAGCATAGGAAGGCAACACCATCTTATATCATTCTTTCAATTTTGCCTCTAATGTTTCAAACTTTCTTGATTCTCCCTTTCAATCCTTCGAGCCTTTTCTTCTTCCTTTTCTGGTGCTGGATAGAAATTCTCTTGACATGGCAATATGATATGCTTGAGTAGCTGTGACATGAAGGCTCCACAAGGTAAGAATATCTTCAAGTGATGGATCCACTGCACTTTTTGGATGCATGAGTATGGATTTTGGGATGTGTTGAACAAGGAAAATGGCTGGAAAACTTTAGGACAGCGAAGAGGTGAAAGGATTTTAGCTCAAAAATGATAAGGAAGACCCAAAAAATGGGTTTCTTGGAGGTGATTGCATGTGTGGAGAGCGATAATTATGAAGGGAAACATGTATGGACATGAGTGGATATGACGTCTACTTAAAATGAATTGTTATGTTTTCATCATAAGCAAATGTGCAAGCAACCACCATCATGAATTTCAAGTCATGTGGCAGCGATATAGCAAGCGCGAATGAAGTGCGTATAAGCATGAAAATGGGCTTTTTGGATGCAAAAGCATGTTGCAAAGTGAGCTTACTTTCCTTGACAACTTCATTCAAGAACGGGGTTTTTAATTCCGACTACATATACAAGCAAGATGAAGCACTTGCATATGCAACTTGGAGAATGTAGACGGAAGAAGAAGGATCATTAAAACAAACATAACATGTAAATCTGAAATAGAAATGAAAACTTACATGTTAATCAAAAACCAAAACATGAACTTGGAAAGAATTGTGGAAAAAACTTAAGAAAGAAATTACCTCAATCCTCAAGAAGAAAATTTTCCAAAATCTGAAATGAATCAATGGATTTTCGGATTTAGGAAAGATGAGATTTAAAAACTATATATAAATCTCTGTCCTAGTCTTTTTCCTTCGATTTTGGAGAGTCAATATGCATATACAACCAAGTGGGAAAGAAAGAGAGATAAAATGCCAAGAAATAACAACCATTTTGACTATTTCCTTGTATATGCAATGAGGAAGAAAAACAACGTCTAGGGCATAAATCCCAACCGAAATGGTAAAATAAATCCATAAAAAGAACAAATAACTTACCAAAATCAGTTCATAGGCTGAGGAAATGATTGAAGATGCTTAAACCCTCCTTCCATGAAGCGATTTTGAAAGAAAAATGATCAAGAACGGACTGTTTTGATCACAATACATATGTTGTGTATTACAAACAGCATATGCAATGCATATAAAATTCGACGCCCTTAGTGGAAAAAGAGCAGCCAAGAGAAAAAATGCACTTTAAGGATGCAAAGACACATGCAATCAAGCATGTATTCTTCTACAAATTCGACGTCCCAATGCTTCAAGGCTGGAAATGCATGTTTTGAATGCAAACTGATTTGAAAACAATATGCAAATACTTGGAGAAAAGACGTCCAAGAGAGTGCATTAAAAATGTTGTTTTGGAAAAGACATTGCATTTGTTTAAAAATATGCAATCATCCTTAAATTTGACGCCTTGGATAGACAACTAAAACGTTGTTTTTAATATACATTTGCACATAAAAGAGCATATGCAAAGCCCTCAAAATTCGACGTTCAAGAAAAAAACACAGCTTGGAAGAGTAAAATCATACAAAAACAAACATGTAAATGTGTTTAAAAACAACACCCAAGAGCTGGGCATTAAAAACGCACTTTTCATATGCCTTTGCATGAGTTTAAAACATATGCAATCCTCTTCAAAAACGACACTCAAAAGGAAGGATTAAATGCGTTGTTTCAAAAGGGAGTTTGCACATGTAAAAATACATAAAAAGATATGTATTTGGATTTAAAAACAACACCCTTAGTGATTCTCCATTAAATACGCACTTTTCAAGTGCAATTATATATTGATTAAAACATGTCTTTCATGAGGAAAAAACCACTTGGAGAGTTTTTAAATACATTATTTTCAATATGCAATCGCATATAAAAACAACACTCATAAAAGATTAAATACGTTCTTTTTGAGTTCAACTGCACATTCTTATAAAACATGCTTTTGGCTTAGAAAAAGCCACTTTTACATGTTTTACATATGCAATTGCATATAAAAACAACGTATTTAATGTATAAAAGACTTAATTTCAAGAGGTGGGTTTTAAAAAGTGTTTTACATGTTGATGATATGCAATGAAGAATAAAAACCACACCTTTTTGAACTTAAGTGTTTTAATTTTAATTTAATTTAATATAACTATAGTGTTTAATAAAGTAACATGAAATTAGATTATTTCAAAGCTAATTTCACGAAAACATTAAAAATTATAGTCAAATCAACTCGAAATGAGTTGAAATTTGAAAATGAACTTTAAAATCCATTTAATATATTAAATATAATTCGAACACGTGCAATTGACTTTGAAAACCCCACCTTTTAAGGATTTTTAAAGAATATGCAGTCAACCTGAAAAACCCCACCTTTTACATCATAACTTGAATTGTACAACTCCGTTTGATGTTAAGTTAGCTTGAAACGAGCGTATTTCAAAGGGCTATTGACTCAAGGGAAAATCAAGATTAAAAATTGCTAGAAAGAAAGAGAAAAACAAAGAAAAAGACTTAAAGGTTACCAAAAATCAAGTGCTTGTACTTAGAAGAGAAAAACTTATCCCGACAAGTGATAAGGTGATTAACTTGATGGGAACTCTTAAAAAGGATGCATGAAATGTGCAAAATAAAGAGCATTTTAGGGATGACGAATTGTTCTTATAACATATTATCCAAAACATCGAAATCATAGAGGATACACCCACAAATTCATAAGAAAAATTCTGTAGGGTTGCCACAATTTTGTGATGTCAAAATTGAGGACAACATATATATAATCATAATTGTCATTATAATAATTACATAATAATGAATAGACATGTCCCATGAAGGGACATGTCTCTTCTTGGCCCATTCTCAATATAAATGCAAGAGATTGTTGTATTTGGAAAACACATACAATCAGGAGTGCTATTACATTTGGAATGATCCTAAAAACCTTAACATGGTATTAGAGCCAAGTTGTAAATGTAAGAGAGTAGTTTGTTGATGGTGAATGTGTGACTGTCTTAGAAAATACAGTCTCAGTACGTGGACAATATCTCACAAACACATCGTTGGATTTTGCTGAATTTTGGATATGTTGGTGATAAACAAATTTAGAAGACTCTCACTAGAGCGATTGGCAAGAAAGTGTCGGGCTCAAAAGTTATGTCTGACTGTGTACGGGTCTATGCAAAATCTGATTTGTTAAGAAGGGTGTCTCTTTATAGAAAGCAAGCATTAATTATAGTGTCACCTCTCTTGGAGCAATCAAGTCATTTCGCAAGAAGACATAAGAGTGGGAGTTTTACATTTTGGGGAGAATGATAACCAATGTTACATCCCTATTTGAACCATCCTTACCGGGGAGATGATTCAAAGGGAAGATGTCTTTCAAATAATTTGAGGTGTTTTTTGATTTGATGTATATGTACAGTTAAAGAGCGAGGTTCCTTCTTTAAAATCCTAACCGCTTGAAGGGAGATCAGATCAGATTGAAGGTTGTCATAGTGTATATAACCTTTGGATATTCAAGATAGGTCATGTGAAGAATTTTGGTAATGTTCGAGAAGGGCGACATCATTCTATGAATTTGCATGATATTTTCTATATGGGCTCAACTTACGGAATGAAATAATTGAAATTTATAAAAGATAAGTATTATATGTTTTATTAATGCACATAATTTTTAAGTTTGTAATTCATGCTATACTATTGGTTAGCAAAATCTTGTATGCTTCTATCATTGGTATTTTCGGTCGAGATAGTTTAGTGAGCTATTTGTAATCTCTTTTTGACATACCTTCAGGACGGAAGCACAAGAAAATTGCATTCAAGGGAGAAAGAACTTAATGCTTGCAAACAAATTGATGATTGAGACCAAATGCAGAGGGAGTCTGACATTTCAAAAGAGGACAAGAGGTTGATACAAGAACTTGAGCTTCAAAGGAAGCAGATAGAGGATATGATTAAATCAACTTTTGATAATCTCGGTTGTATTGATTTAGAGGGAGTAGACCATATCGAGATGGACTCTCCAGTGTTCAATCAGCTAGATGACTATGAATTATGAATGCCTATATGGGCCCTGTGTAAATCATGAGGAAGTGACGACTTCCAAATGATTATCACTTGCATTTGTAAGAGTTATTGAAAGGTGACGATCTTACAATAACTTGACCTATTGTGATAGACATCATGTGATGGCTGAAACAAATCACAATAGATGATTTCGTGCATGGTAGATTCAGTTCCTTAAACAAACCATTGACCTATTGTGATAGACATTGTGTGATGGCTAAAACAGATCACAATAGATGATTTCTTGCATGGTGGATTAAGTTTCTTAAACAGACCATTGACCTTCTATTGTGATAGACATCGTGTGATGGCTGAAAAAAATCATAATAGACGATTTCTTGCATGGAGGATTCAGTTCCTTAAACAAACCATTGACCTTCTATTGTGATAGACATCGTGTGATGGCTGAAATAGATCACAATAGATGATACCTTGCATTAAGAAATTTTTGAGTTATGGTGAATATCATGAGACTTGATATTCTTGGTCAGACCATATCTCTGATATCATATTGAGGTGATATCTAAAATATTTTTTGAATTATGGTGAATATCATGAGACTTGATATTCTTGGTCAGACCATATCTTTGATATCATATTGAGGTGATATCTAAAATATTTGTTGAGTACTTGGTGGACATCATGAGACTTGATGTTGGTAGGCCAGTACTCTAAGTACATGGTGAATATCGGGTGACTTGATATTTTGTGGCCATTACTCCTAATATCATGAGATGCTATCTTTATAAACTCTGATATTACATTAAGGTAATATATCTTTTCACATTATTTTTGAGTACTTGGTGAATATCATGTGACTTGATATTCTGTGGCCAATACTCTCAATATCATGAGATGATATTCTTATGAATCTATGAGTTATGGTGAATATCGTTCGACTTAATATTCCTAGTCAGACCATATCTTTGATATCACGGTAAATGATATCTTCTGATCTTAATCATGTGTTTAATCTTCCCTGGCTAAGAGGGAGTGTTGATGTTTTGTAGCTTTAGTCGGATAAACACTATGAGACTGTACTAGTAAAGATATGTATATATATATGAGATGTATATATATATATATATACAAATATTATTATTATGTAAATATTAGAAGAATTAATATAATACTCAAGAGATATTATATATATATGTATATATATATATAATCATAATTGTTATTATATTAATCACATAATAATGAATAGACATGTCCCACGAAGGGACATGTCTCTTCTCGGCTCATTCTCAATATAAATGCAAGAGATTGTTGCATTTGGAAAACACATACAATCAGGAGTGCTATTACATTTGCAATGATCCTAAAAACCTTAACAACCCGTAAATCACAATCGCAACAAATTGGGATTAGGCTTACATCCTATTGAATAAATCTTTGCTCAATAAGGTGATCTTGGATTTGGATCCTACAATCACAATATGAAAGAAACATATGCAATACACATGTATATATATAATTAAGCATTAGGTTTAGTCAAACCACATTATATATCGAGGTTACAATCATATTGGGGGAAGAGACAAGATGGGTCCACTTCAAGCCATTTCTACACCAAGCCTAAGAGTGGATGTCTACCACAACCCTCTTGCTTGGCGGCTTGTACGTTCTTTCCGCGATCTTGTCTTGTCTCCCTATAGACAGTTGCCATTTTGTAGAGTTGGACAGAGGTTGTAAAGTGTTACTTGACTTTGTAAGTGCCCTCTTTGTCCTAGGCTGCAACGGTCCTACTAGGAAGCCCTTCTTATGAGCCCCTCACCACTCTTCTCTTACACCTCAGGCCCTCTCTCTCACAAGGTGGGTTTCAAACAGTACACATAACTATTCTCTATCCTAGAGGCATTTACTCAAGCATAATCTTACAACAAGTTATATATATATATATATATATATATATAATTGACACATGATATATTATCAACTATACCAAGATGTTGAATGTATAGTTGAATACAATTCCCTCAATTGATCTCTATTGAGGGTATGTTTGCCTTGGTCTGATCTAGTACTTGTTGCTATGTTAGTGGTCTGTTCTGCTTGGAGATTCCACACTGTTGTTTACACAAAGTAGAGGCTGATCGATGGTTGATGCTATCCAGGGTTGATATCTTTTGAAATGGTTTGCTAATTGCTAATGAAGTATAATACTATGATTGAAGATATATTGGATGGATTTTTGATAATCGAGGCTGATTTTTGAAGGCTTGTATTCTTATTGGGTGATGCTCATTCTTGATGTCCGATGTCTTTATCTTCTACCTCGACAATGTATCTTATACCCCCTCCAACAAATTTTTAAGGTTTTGTCTTCTTCCAAAGTTGTGGCCCTTAGATTAGGGTATGTTTTTTTGCCTTCTTGGCCCTTGACTCTTCATTTACTGACCCTTTTGAGATTACATTTCTTTAACTAAACTCTCCTCTTGGATCGACTGCATTAATTACAACTGTTACTTTATTGCCTCCTTTCACGGGTTAGTAATTCTTAATCCTTTTCTCATCCTCACAACTTGTATTTGGATCGCCACCTTATACTCTTTGACCCCGTGCTTCTTCCTCTCATGTAATGACCCTTACTAAAAAGGCCACTAAAATTCCCAAATCTGAACCGAGTCAATTTGTCAAACACTTGGCATGCACTCGAATGGTCTTGTTTCAAATGTTGTGTTCAGTTTGATATTTGTTTTTGGGCACCAAATGTTATTGAGATAACAATACCAATATAAAATGAAATGACAATGCAAGGCCAATATATCATGAACTTCTCAAATCTGATTGCAATGTAGGACTGATTCAAGCTATTACAATGAACATTGATTTATGACAACAAAATGAAAAGCAACTAGCAATGTCTGATTATCTATTGACTGTTTTTTCTGAGAATGAATGACTGATTCCAACACTAGACAACAATACAATTATCAATGCCAAATCTGATCTCTGTTATGATCACTACAAACTGTTTGTATTATAGCAAAGTCTGAAACCTATGGATTGCATACATGACTAATACAATGAATATGCAAGGCATTCATTTACTCCATTCAAAGTACCATCAAAACCATGCTAGAATAATGACAATTGACAATATAAATGACTGACTGAGTATGCTATAACAGTAACAAAGTATGACTGCTGTAGCAGTGACTGAGACATGCAAATTTCACAATTTCCTTGACACTCCAATGCACTCAAACACACAAATGGAACCTGGTAATAGCTCCTCAAAGTCTGATGATGAACGCTGAAGCAAAATGAACCGGAATGATGCCAAACTCCACCTCCAATCTCTGCCGTATGCTGTACATGTACAGGGCCGTACCAGGCTGTACTGTACGGCTCTGATATAAAAATCTGAGCCCAGTATCAAGTGCCGAAAATGATGGTAAAAGGGGTGCCTAGGGTATAGGAACCCTTCCACAAATGCATAAAAATTGATCCCAAGTAGATATGAAGTTATGAACAAAACTCTGATTCCAGGGCCTGAGACTGAAAGTCTGAAAAATGTGCCAAATTGTCTTCAATCAATCACCAAAATGATTCACCAATGCAAGGGGTGAATTCCAAACCTTATTCCAACCACAAACAAACCCTTTCAAACAATTCTCAATGAAGTACCAATGAGATGGCTGAGTACCAACTCCAAATTTGCAACCCTTCAGTAGATATTTCACTACCTCAGTTATGCCAATCCAAGGGAGTGATTCGTTCCCAAAGATCGAATAGAATTTGCAGACCAAAGACTACAAATTGCTTCACAATGAAGAAGTAGAAGAAAATCCAAATCCAAGCATGTTCAAATGAGAGGCCCAGCCCTCTATTTATTCACTTTTTGGAGAAGTTGCTAAGAACTTCTAGAAACATCTTTTATAAAATCTTATTATAATGCACTTTATAATAAAGTAACTTTATAATATAAAAAAGTGCAATCTCAACTTAAAATTATAACAATGTAGGCCAAGATTTCTCATAACCGAATGTAGGTCCAACTAGACTGAATGTAGGCTCGAACTGGACGTAGGCTCTGCCGAATGTAGGCTCTGTCAGCAATAAGCAATCAAATGATCCACACAGTGACTCTCTCTCCAAACTATTTGCCTACGAGAGTCGATGATAGACAAACCCGTCATGAACGAACATGTCTCTAGAAAGGGGACATGACAGTCCGCCCCTCCAGAAATTTCTTGCCCTCAAGCAATCTCAAAGCTGGATGCTGCAAAATCTCCTCAGGCTCCCAAATAGCATCCTCAACAGGAAGATCTCTCCACTTTACCAAATACTCCTTGATAACTCTCCTGCAAAGCTGTTTCTCCCTGCTATCCAAGATAGACTCTGGTACCAAAACCAACTTCCCCTCATCATCCAAGGGTGGTAACACTGTAGAAGGTACAACATGCTGCCTTAACGCCTTCTTGAGGCGCGACACATGAAACACATTATGCACTCTACTATCAGCTGGAAGCTCAAGCTCATAAGCCAACTCACCAACACGCCTAATGATCCTGAAAGGCCCATAGTATCTCGGCTTAAGCTTCTCCGCCCCACTCTTCTTGAGAGTAGACTGCCTGTATGGCTGAAGCATGAGGTAAACCATATCATCAACCTCAAAGCTCCTCTCAATCCGCTTCTGATCTGCATACTGCTTGTACTGATTCTGTGCCCTGGCTATATTATCCTTGAGAGCATCAACAATGTCCTTGCTCTCCTAAAGCAAATCCCCGGCACGTGGAACTCTAATATCAGACATAAGCAAATCAATGAAGCTAGGCGCATCATACCCATATAGAGCCCTGAAAGGTGACATCTGAATCGACATGTGAAAAGTGGTATTGTAGCAATACTCACACAAATGTATCCATCTCACCCATGCCCTCTGCTGACCAGCCACATAGTTCCTCAAATAGCCCTCCACCCACTTATTGACTATCTCTGTCTGTCCATCCGTCTGCGGGTGATAACTGGTGCTAGGTGTAAGCTCGGTGCCACAAAGTCTGAATACCTCCTGCCAAAAATGACTCAAAAATCGGCTGTCCCTGTCACTCACTATGCTGGGGGGTATCTCATGCAATCTGAAGACCTCTCTGAAGAAGACCTCAGCTACTTGTACTACTGTGTAAGTAGTAGTGATGGGAAAGAAGTGTGCATACTTTGTCAGTCTATCCACCACCACGTAGATACAATCACGCCCTTGGGCCTTGGGCAAGCCCGTAATGAAATCCATGGATATGCACTTCCACTTCTGATCAGGAATGGGAAGTGGCTGTAGGAGCCCGGCTGGAAAGGTGTGCTCTTGTTTGTTCTGCTGACAAACAGGGCAGTCACGAACATACTGCAATATGTCTGTCTTCAGTCCTTTCCAAGTGAACCGCTCCCGCACCTGTCTATATGTCTTAAAGTACCCAGGGTGACCAGCTGTAGGTGAATCATGAAGAGCTCTCAATATAGATCGCTTCACCTTCGATCCTGGGCCTAGAAAGATTCTGCTCTTGTAGATAATCAAATCATCTACAAGTGTATACCGGGTATCAACAACTGACCCATCAACTACCCCTGACGCTCATGGGTCTCTAGCATACTCTGCCACTATCAAATGCCTCCAATCCTCTGATATCTCAATCAATGCACTAAGATGTGGTCTACGTGACAATGCATCTGCTACCACATTCTGAGTCCCTCTCACATATGATATGTCAAAATCGTAAGCTTGTAGCTTACTCACCCACTTCTGCTGCCTGTCATTGAGATCTCTCTGACTAAGGAAATGCCTCAAGCTGTTGTGATCAGTTTTGATACAAAACTTACCACCCACTAGATACTGTCTAAACTTAGCCAATGCGTGCATGATGGCTAACATCTCCTTATCATAGATGCTGAAAGATCTCTTGGGTCCACGAAGTTTCCTGCTCTCATAGGCAATAGGGTGCTTATCCTGCATCAAAACAGCACCAATACCCTCTCTAGATGTGTCACACTGAAGCTCAAATGGCTTCGAGAAATCAGGCAATGCTAACACCGGGCATGAAGTCATAATCTCCTTGAACCTGTAAAGCAAGCTTGCGCCTCCGATGTCCAAACAAAGGCCCCCTTTTTCAACAAATCTATCATAGGGGCTGCATGTCGTGAATAACCACTAACAAATCTGCGATAGAAGCCACACAAGCCTAGGAACCCTCTCAACTGTGTCAGGTTCTCAGGAATAGGCCACTCTACTATAGCACGGATCTTATCAGGATCCATCCGTACTCCCTTTGCATTGATAATGTGTCCCAAATACAAAAGCTCAGTCATACCCAGATCACATTTGGACTCCTTGGCATACAAGGACTCCGTCTGCAATATACTCAATACAATTTCCAAATGTGCTACATGCTCCTGCCATGTCCGACTGTATACCAAGATATCATCGAAGAATACCAACACAAACTTCCTCAACTGATGATGGAAGACCTTATTCATCGTGGACTGGAAAGTAGCTGGTGCATTGGTCAACCCAAATGGCATGACCACAAACTCAAAGTGTCCACAATGGCATCTAAATGCTGTCTTCTCCACATCCTGCTCTCTGACTCTGATCTGATGATATCCTGATCTCAAGTCTATCTTGCTGAAGTAGCAAGCCCCGTGAAACTCATCTATCAGCTCATCAATCCGCGGAATAGGGTATCTATTCTTAATAGTCCTCTTGTTCAGCGCCCTATAATCAATGCACATACGTAGAGAACCATCCTTCTTCTTCACCAATACTACTGAAGAAGCAAAAGGAGACTTGCTCGGTCTAATGTGCCCCATCTCAAGTAGCTCCTTGATGGTTTTCTCTATCTCATCCTTGAGCCTCTTAGGATGCTTGTATGGTGTGATCATCACTGGCTTAGCCCCCTCCTCTAACTCAATTATGTGCTCAATCCCTCTATCAGGTGGTGCGCCAGGTGGAATGTCACTGAACACCCTATCATACTGCTCTCTCAATCTCTGAATATCAGGGTGATACTCTGTCATCTGATGCTCCTCCTATGTAGGCATGAGAGTACACATGGCTGCCCATCCGATCCCATCGTGTCTAACCATCCTCTCCATGTGCTTGAAAGAAATAGTCCTAATATCACTATTTCTGATAGCCCTCAAGACATGCTGCCTACCATCTGCCTCAAACTTGATCTCCATGTCCCTGAGTCTGAAAGTGACCTCACCCAATGAATGTAGCCATGTCATCCCCAACACAATATCTAGGTCACCCATGTTAACTACATGGTAATCCGCTTTGAACTCATAATTGCTCAAGCGTAAGGGCATATCTCTGATCATCTTGTTACACTTAAGAGTGTAACCATCAGCAACCTGGACTCGGAGACCCTCAAACTCCTCTGTCTCAATACCACGGCGCTCAACCAAACGTGTATCAATGAAATTATGCGTAGCACCTGTGTCAACTAGGGTAATCACCTTCTGTCTTGCTAAAACTCCACACAATCTAAAGGACCCCTCCTGCTGAATACTGGACAAGCGTGCCTGCTGCAAATGTAACTCTGGCTCAACCTTAGGCTCTGAAGCCTCTGCCTCTATCTCAGGCTCTGTGTCACTATGCTCATCCTCATGTGCTGTGCTATCTGAATCTGAGTCCTCATAGTACGCCCACATAACTCTATTGGCCTTCCCCTTAGGCCTCAAAGGACAGTCATGATCCCTATCATATGGACCTTTGCAATAGAAGCATAGCTTCTTCCTGTGTAGGTCATTAAGTGCCTCAGTATCCAAGGGTGGAATGGATTTCCCCTTGGTATCAACCTTCTTCCCCTTCCCCTTATCAAACTTCTTATTATCTCTGAAAGAAGTAGAACTCCTAGGGGTGAACCTGCTAGAAGGTGCTGTAAGCTCCATACTACGAGCTTTCCTCATGGCCTCCTGTAGTGATGATGGATCAAATGCCTTGATCCAACCCTTGAGGGGTTCAGACAATCCCTCAATGAATAAGATGACCAATCGCCTCTCTGATACATCCTGCACCATAACTGACAACCGCTGAAACTCACTGATATATATCTCCAAGCTGCCGGTCTGTCTCAACTGTGCAAGATCACAGAAGAATATTTCAGGATCCTTCCTGTCAAAACGCTCCACCAATCTGTCTACAAAATCCTGGTATGAAGTCACCTGGTTGTGCTGCAAAGTAACCATACCATGCGACCACCAGTCGTGAGCTGCGCCCTCCAAATGCAAGGTGGCATATCTGATGGCATCTATCTCTGACATGGGCCTTAATGCTAAGAATGTATCCAACTTATGTATCCATGCCTGTGCTGTCATCTGTCCACTACCATCAAAAGAAGGTAAAGTGAGCTTACTAGCAGCTCGCTGCAACTCACTGTCATGGCCTCTAGGTCTCCTGTTCTGTCGAGTACTCCTCATGTGCTCTCTCCTCTGATTCAGGTAACGATCAAAGTTGAGTAACTCACGCACATGTGGTGGTAATGCCTGCCATTCTGCAGTAGCAGCTCTAAGATCATCCTGAAAATCCTCCTGCACATCACCCTCTCCTTCCTCCTGAGCCTCCTCTCTAAGGAAAGTAGGACGAGTAGGTCTATCTGCTGTCCAAGACCTATGCCTGGGAGCACCCTGTGAACCTGCTACACTCCTATTATCATGATCAAGTGTGCCTCTACCATGCTCCTGAGCTCTGGGCTGAACAATTCTCTCCATCATAGTGGTCAAAGTACGCAATGACTGGACTATCTCCTGCTGTCTAGTATCCATGGTTCTGAAATAATCCCTAGCATCATCATCTGCATTCCTAGGAACTCTAGGTGGACTCTGTGACTGTCTCTCACCCATGGTAAAAGTATCTTCAAATTCCTGTTCACCCTCTAGTGCTGCCCTTCTTCGTGTGTAGTACTTGTGATGCCCAAATGCTGAAGAATGCATATAGGTTTCTTACCCAACAGGATGGCAAGAACACTGCTCTGATACCACTGTAATGACCCTTACTAAAAAGGCCACTAAAATTCCCAAATCTGAACTGAGTCAATTTGTCAAACACTTGGCATGCACTCGAATGGTCTTGTTTCAAATGTTGTGTTCAGTTTGATATTTGTTTTTGGGCACCAAATGTTATTGAGATAACAATACCAATATAAAATGAAATGACAATGCAAGGCCAATATATCATGAACTTCTCAAATCTGATTGCAATGTAGGACTGATTCAAGCTATTACAATGAACATTGATTTATGACAACAAAATGAAAAGCAACTAGCAATGTCTGATTATCTATTGACTGTTTTTTCTGAGAATGAATGACTGATTCCAACACTAGACAACAATACAATTATCAATGCCAAATCTGATCTCTGTTATGATCACTACAAACTGTTTGTATTATAGCAAAGTCTGAAACCTATGGATTGCATACATGACTAATACAATGAATATGCAAGGCATTCATTTACTCCATTCAAAGTACCATCAAAACCATGCTAGAATAATGACAATTGACAATATAAATGACTGACTGAGTATGCTATAACAGTAACAAAGTATGACTGCTGTAGCAGTGACTGAGACATGCAAATTTCACAATTTCCTTGACACTCCAATGCACTCAAACACACAAATGGAACTTGGTAATAGCTCCTCAAAGTCTGATGATGAACGCTGAAGCAAAATGAACCGGAATGATGCCAAACTCCACCTCCAATCTTTGCCGTATGCTGTACATGTACAGGGCCGCACCAGGCCGTACTGTACGGCTTTGATATAAAAATCTGAGCCCAGTATCAAGTGCCGAAAATGATGGTAAAAGGGGCGCCTAGGGTATAGGAACCCTTCCACAAATGCATAAAAATTGATCCCAAGTAGATATGAAGTTATGAACAAAACTCTGATTCCAGGGCCTGAGACTGTAAGTCTGAAAAATGTGCCAAATTGTCTTCAATCAATCACCAAAATGATTCACCAATGCAAGGGGTGAATTCCAAACCTTATTCCAACCACAAACAAACCCTTTCAAACAATTCTCAATGAAGTACCAATGAGATGGCTGAGTACCAACTCCAAATTTGCAACTCTTCAGTAGATATTTCATTACCTCAGTTATGCCAATCCAAGGGAGTGATTCGTTCCCAAAGATCGAATAGAATTTGCAGACCAAAGACTACAAATTGCTTCACAATGAAGAAGTAGAAGAAAATCCAAATCCAAGCATGTTCAAATGAGAGGCCCAGCCCTCTATTTATTCATTTTTTGGAGAAGTTGCTAAGAACTTCTAGAAACATCCTTTATAAAATCTTATTATAATGCACTTTATAATAAAGTAACTTTATAATATAAAAAAGTGCAATCTCAACTTAAAATTATAACAATGTAGGCCAAGATGTCTCATAACCGAATGTAGGCCCAACTAGACTGAATGTAGGCTCGAACTGGACGTAGGCTCTGTCAGCAATAAGCAATCAAATGATCCACACAGTGACTCTCTCTCCAAACTATTTGCCTACGAGAGTCGATGATAGGCAAACCTGTCATGAACGAACATGTCTCTAGAAAGGGGACATGACATCTCATGTGGCTTTGGGAATTTGTTTCTAATTCATTTTTTTCACAATTTGTCGATTAAGAGGAAGATTTTAATATTTAGTAATCAATCTTATCTATGGTAATTAGTTTGGGATCAATTTAGGGATTGTGAAGTTTTACTATTGTAAGACAATTTCTTATTCAAGTATGTTGATAGATTGAGGGCATGACAATCTACTCTTTTCAAATTTGCTTCCTCTCAAGTAACTTGTACTAACATGGTCCTAGATTGTAATGATCTCAATCAGTCATGGTTTGCATACTTGCCTCAATCCAACTACTATTATTGTTGTTTAGGATCATAAGGTTGATCACATTGCCTAAGGTATGGGGACCATTTATTGTCTAATGTTCTCAACAAACTTAGATTTGGTATTTGCATATGATCTAAGACATGTTTTCTCTCATTTTCCAGAAAAAGGATTAAGACCATCTCATAATGGTGCTAGTTGTATTTACAAAAATTGATTAGGTTGTCCAAATGTTTGCAAGATAGCATGAATGACCTCAAATGTAATAAATTGATATCTTTTTGGTTCACTCTAGATATTCTCATATTCTAGATTAATAAAAAATAAAACTAAACACGAAGCATATGCAATCAAAACACAAAGTATACACATAAATGTATGAAGACACAACATACATGAAGTATACACATGAATATATGCATTCACAAAGGATACACATGAATACACACATTGCTAGGCCTTGAAGGATGACTTGATCATGCTTTGATACAAATTGTGATGTCCCTGTTAGAATTTAGGATCTTAGGATACTAATCATCATAAACAAGATATAAAGAAAATGAAATGAGAACCATACATGCATAAATGTACACGTTAGACAAGATATACATGGGAAAACCCTTTCGGGTAAAAAACACCATAAAGCATCATTTTATTAAACACTTACAAAATATAGTCTATCATAAATAGATTGTACTCGAGGATACTTCTCCTTACTTCCACATGGCCCATAATACCTTCTATACATAGTGATATAACTCACTATAAAGCTCCAAATTCTTGTATCTCTCAAATGAGAGAGAACCTCCTTAAATATAGGAGGGAGAGTGACTTCACTAGTCGCTCCTTTTCAATAACCCCTATTCATAAATAATTAATAATCTAATAGTTATTAGATTATAATTATTTCAAATGGGATATGCTTATAACGCATACAATATATAAGGTTTAATAACCTTATATTAGAACATTATTTACAAATGTTATAAGGGTACGACCCCTAATAACATTATGTTCTAATAGTCCCCTTCCTACTTTACCCTAGAATTTGCCTAGAAATCACAATTGCAATAAGTTGGGATTGAGGTTACATCCTATTGAATAAACCTTTCCTCAATAAGACCATCTTGGAATTGGATCCTGCAATCACAACATTAAAGAAACATACACATATACACACACACACACACATATATATATAATTCAATTAGACAATCCTAGATTTGGATCTTACAATCACAACATTAAAGAAATATATGCAATCTATCTATCTATCTATCTATAACACAATCATTAGGGTTAGTCAAACCGCATTATATACTTAGGTTACAAACATATTGGGGGAAGAGATATGATGGGCCTGCTCGAAGCCATTTCTACACCAAGCCTAAGAGTGGATGTCTACCACATCCTTGTATTGCTTCCTTTCAAGGGCTAGTAATTCTTATTCCTGTTCCCATCCCGACAACTTGTATTTGCATCGCCACCTTATACTCTTTGACCTCGTGTCTCCTTTGGAAATTCGTGCCTCCTTTGGGAATTGGTTATTGTTTTGTTTCTTTCACAGTTTGCTGCTTAGGAGGAAGACTTAAATGTTTAGTAATCAATCTTGTTTGTAGTAATCAATTTGGGATTGGTTTAGGTAAATGGATTGGTTTAGGGATTGTGAAGTCTTACTATGATAAAACAATTTCTTATTCATGTATGTTGGCAGATCGGTGGCATGAAATACAAACCTTTGAAAGAGTCCCAAGCCTTCATCATTGCTGCTCTTTGAAAGAGTCACAACCTTTCATAATTACAACCTTTTGGGAGAGTCACAACCCTTCATAAATTTGGCCTTTTGAAGGAGTCACTTTCTTATTTTCTCTATTAATTCTTTCTTGATTCACATCTTCCCTTTCCTCTTCCTTCTTCCGCCCCTTTCAAATGGAGTTCTCTTCCCCCTTTTATGTCTCACATTTGAGGGAGTCACAACTTTTTATCTCATGCCTTTTGACCATTCATTAAACTTAACTAAATTCTAGTTATGTTAATTTATTATTATCGTTTATTATTAAATCCTATTTCAAAAAGGGGACATTAGATCCTTTTGGCCAATTTAGGAAATATATCATTCAACACCATCCAAAGTTCCTGGGGAAAGTACCATGGTTGTCTATAATGCATAGGCCTCTCATGTTTGCTTGCATCACCTTCATATGGCTTTACACATGAAGTCATGCCCATTACATTAATAACTATATTCTTTTGCATACCATCTATGTCTTAGAGGGACCTAGAGGTTCCCAGAGGCATAGGAGAGTCTTCATTTATTGGATCATATTCATTTTGAGGCCATTCATTACATCTTCATGCATGAAGGTCAGGAGTGCTTTTTGTTTGAACGATAGAGTTTTGAAACTTTTGTATGCCAAAGTGGGAAAAGGGTAAAAATGCCTCGAAGGTTCACAAGCAAGACAATATGACTAACTGTGAAATCTCAAAATTGGACTTGTTGTCGAAAGCATGCTAGGGATGATAAGTGTGATAGACATGATAGTATGTGAAACCTCAAAATCTTGAAATTTTGCGAAGTGGACTTTTGGGAAGGAAATTTGGCAGTCAATGAAAGGATGCAAGGATGGCCAAACCCAAATGCTTGAAATTCAAGGAAAATGGGTTTAGAGGGGAAAATCGGATTTGTCAGGGATGGCACGCCAAGGATCATGTATGAGAACATGATAGTATGAGAAATCCTGAAATCTTGAAATTTTGCAAAGTCACTCAAAGAAAGCCTAAATACATGGTATTGACCACAAAAGCACCCATCACAAAATTTAGAAAGGATATGTGATAAGCACATTTTAAATGAATACCCTTAGCCAAATATTCAACATAGGGTCCCAATTGAAGACTTCTCATATTGGTTATTAACAAAGGGTGGATATTGTCAAACAAACAATTTATGGAGCACAACAAAGCAAATTTTACACACAAAATTGAGGTGCCAACAGTAACTAAGGCATTTTCAGGTGATTAGTCTGGTGTCAATGAATTTAGATAGAATGAATTCATTGCAGATAGAATAAGGAGTATTTGAAGTGAGATTAATAGAAATTGGTTGGAAATGATAGGTTAAGCAATATAAAGAGGACAATGCTGCTGTGGAAATGGATTTTGGCACCCATGAAAATGTGGACTGAAAGCAACTAACTTGTTTAAATTGCAGTATCCTTCACAATACCAAGCTTTCAAATGGGCCAGGTGTGATATAGAAACAGAGAAAATATGAAACTCAAATTGTGACATCACGAGGTAATGATTTGTAGGATATAATTATATAAAATTTGCAAGCCATAGGATAAGTATTGACCAGAGTGTTTCTAGTTCTTTTGTAATAGCAATGCCTTTCTTGCATTAATCCAACTAGTAAAGTTTTGTTATTCCGCTATTACTAAGCATTAGTGTAAACAACTTTTGCCCATGCCAGTAGATGCACCTTAACTTTTCTTATCTATTCTTTTACTGATACTTATTTATATATATTTCTCCATTAGTAGGTTAGGCAGGCTGTTCTTTTGGTTGTGTGTGTTGTGTCATAGTCTCTAAATCTGGTATTTTAACTTCCCGAATTTTCATAAGCTGTTTTCTAAATATCTTTATTAATATTGGCTCATTGTTTAATATCTTCAGTGGGGATTTGTAGGATATATGCATCTGGCACTAAGCAATGATGCTCCAGGGATTCAGAATCCCTTCTAAATGTTAATATGGGCTCTAAAAAATTGGAATTGTTGCTATTGAAGTGTTTTTTTGAACCTTTGTTAGGCTGGGTATCATGTGATTCATGACACTGCATATAGGAAAAAAAATCTTATTTTATTGCATACACATAGAGATTGTGGAAGGGATTTATTTATACAGACAAAAGTTTGATAGGTGGTAGGCAAGTAACCGCCTTTACGGTTTACCCTTACTATTAGCTGATCACTTAAGAAATGTCTAATTATATCTACCAATAAGACAACATAATTTCTAATATTATGCTGCTTTATGATTTTGCAATAATCATATACAAAAGTTTTTTCTCTGGCCTTCACCTTACTTTATGTGACTGATAAGAGCCAAAAGTTTCAGAAGTATTAAATCTGTGTTTAAGCAGTATGCAATCATCTGTGGACATGTGACAGATACTTATTCAGATATTTCTTGTGGCTTTGCAGTCTGTAAGAAACATGAACAACTTCAAACATGCAGTGAGAAGATTGGAAGAGGTTGCTCTCTCTGCCAGAGGAATGGAGAGGCTCCAAGCATTAGGAAGGTGGCTGGTTGCGCTCAAGGAAATTGAGAAGGATGCCAAATCTGGGGGTCACATAGGAGACAGAAATCAAGAACAGACTCAGATACCTGAAGATGAGAGGGCGTCACCAAGAAAAGCTTCTTTGGTGAGTCTATTTGATAGCCAATAGTTTTGGTTTGTTACTTTTATTTTCTTGGTTCTTTCCTTGTTCTTAAAATTCTAATCCTTGGAAATTAAACGTTGGAGGTGAAGACCAGCTTGCTGCTTAGCTAAAATTCGTCTTGTTTGTGTTTAAGGTATAACTAGAAGAATTTCAAACTATAAACATTATACCATTTCCACCTTAAGAGGGCATCCATCAGAGTTAGTATGTTAACTATATTTTTAAATTTTTTAATAAAAAGTTCAATATCAGTCAAAATATATATGGAAGTGGGTTAGTGAAATATTTCAAAAGGCAGATAGAAATAAATTAAAAGGGTGAACAGTTGGGAGCTGGCATGGGACATTGAAAATATTGAATTTCATTGTAAGATTTTCACTTTCAGCCTATAAAGATAGGTTTCTGCTATGGAAAGAATTCTTTAAGAAATAGAATCAAATGATTTCTAGTACCAACTGGAACTGTTATATGACAGTGAAACTAAGTCAATCTAAGAAACTATAAACTAAAAAGCCAAGATAATTTTCAAGTTTTTTATCATGCACATGAAATTTGCTGGTTGCTTGATATTTTTCTTTCTCCCTGACTAGTTAATTTATGGTTTTAATAGTGCTTCAACTAGAAGTGGGCATGTCATAATGGTTAGGCATTGATAATGCATATAATATTATACACAATATGATAGCACTTCACTTACAAATGGGCCTCTTATATTGTTTTGCATCGCTTTCTATAATGGCTCCCATCTTTTTGGTATTTGGATATTCCCAATTAATTGTATTTTAGTTACCTTTAACATTGCTTAGCCAATTGACAGCTTGCTATGCAGTCTTTCTTCACATCTTTATGGCATATTTATTTACTAATGCCTATACGGTCCTATGGCGCTGTGTACCTAAAAACAACTTATTCTTGTCTGTAATCTTATTCTTTGTTTAACTTGGATTCTATTTATTTTTCCTTTCAGTTCTTGTGATGTAGATCTTTTGCCTTTGAACTAATACTTGCAATACTCTTTTTGCAATCGTTGTGAACTATATTGGGTGGATATTTTGCAACCAACTGTTTTGGGATCAATTGCAAAATAGTGGTTCCAGTCATAGTGTGTGAGGCTCCTAATTATAAGGGAAGGCTCCCCCTGTCTACTGTTACTAAAAACAACTAATACTAACTAGAACCTAATATTATGTATACTAAGCTAATCAATGGGTGCTACATTTACCATATCCTCTTTCTTCAGAATAGGTGTTTTTCTTTCGTCATGTTCTCTTATTTCAGAATACACGATTCTTTCCTACAATAAAATTTCAGGTACAATTTAGCAAAGTTAATAACGAGAAGCTCATGAAAGCTCAAAGTCTTTTTTTGACTCCTTATGTGAATTCAGGAACAAAGATAAAACATACATACAGCTCAAAGTCTCCAACATATACTTAACCTTGCATGCACGAACATAGAAAATAAAAGCAGCACAAAGTCTGCAAGTTAGTTCCTTGTTTGAGCATACTACACCAATTTCAAATATGATAAGAAGCTCAAAGTCTGCAAGATCAAGCCTGAAAACCTAACTCTAACTTTAAACACAATAAACAGCTCAAAATCTGCAAGATTGGGCTCAAATCCCGTTTAGACAACAGAACAACATTCACAACTAACTCCAGATAATGTTGTCACATGACAATTTGTTTCAACACAAAGTCTGAAAGCAACTAGCCTCTTTTATTGATTGCAATTTGATTTACATCTCAACACAAATTGGTAGAATTTTGTTGCATTGCCAAAAGATCTCCCTTTACATCGAGCCCCCTCGTATTTATAGAAGAGAGGCTGAGAGAAAAAGGTGGGAAAACTAACTACCTGCTGTTGACTTATTCAACATTGCAAGTCTTAGCCTATCTGACTTGCAATGTAATTACATATAATTACAAGTTACAACTTTGCATGTAATTTGATTACGTGCAATTACAACTTCTGATTTTACATGTAACTTGTCAAAAATAAACTACAAGTGCATAACTGAAATCAATCTAAGTGTCTGACAAGACACAACTCCTATCAATGTCATCCTTTATCAAATCTTCATGATGCTACAGGATGCTGGCACTTGAAGTCTTCAGGTTTTGTATGTGGATGAGAGCATCTTTGGAAAACAGTGCTTTGACCTTTGCATTGGCTGTCCTTGTATTAGGAATCATTGCTTTGCATTGAGCTCTTGACTGCTTTCTTATTATCAACATGACACATCACTGCCTGCTCCTCGACTGACACATCACTGCCTAGATGCATTCTTGTCATGTATATTAGAATGCATCTAATCCCCATCCTTAATTATACACCTAGGTACTACTATAATAAAACTATCACCCACCCATATTGTTACACTCGCCTATCATCAGGGTTGTCCTGAATAGAAATACTCCATTAGTTAGGCTATGCACAAAATCAGCCACTTCCATACGGCAGCCCATGCCAGACAACAACAATAGGGGCTGCAGAAATCCTCCAAAAGGAGTTCTCAATTAACCAGATAAATAGTACTACTGTTTATTTGTATACTTTAGAAAAGTCTGGAACTTTTTGTAAGAAAATAATTGCAAGATATGTCTAATGTTCTTGATGTTAAATATGGAAAGTCTGGACTCTGGAGGAGTGCTTCATTGATTCTGCTCTGTCTTGAGACGATAACAGATTCCACTTTTTGTCCTAGCAGAAATCTGTCAGATGAAAACCTTATTTATATTATATCACTAACGTTGACTTTTATAAATGATGTGTGCTGACAGATTAGTATGCAACAGTTTTACTTACAAAGATTGCTTATATCAATATCAAGATTGACTTCTGTAAATAATTCACTAAAATTTGCAACAGTCATCTTTGAATTGTATGCATTTTTGTCAAATATAAACCTACCATATACTTATATTTTTTCTGGACATAAATGCAGGTTCTTTTCTATGATTCGGATAGTGGAGCTCAGCCCATGAACTTCCGTGATGTTTTTCTTCACAGCCAGGCACTTGAAAATATTGCAATATCGATGGTAAGACATTTGAATTCCTTTTCTTCAGTTAAAGTTTCACGTAAAGGTTATCATATGACATGAGTAATAGCGGAACGCTTGAAATTTTGGTTGTATTTTACTACAACTACTAAGCAATTCTGCATTATACATTGCTTTTGTATGGGTTAAAGTGGCTGTTATGACCTTAATAATGAATTTAGTACACATTACTACCCTAACAACTTGGAGTGATAATTACTTGGGGTGCTTTTAGTTGCCAGGAATGATAATGTTATTTCTCTCATTAATTTTGTCAGCATGATTTCAGAATCCATCTGTCTTTACACTAATCTTTCCTGTACTATTTTATGAATGTGAATTACCCTATTTAATAGCATGATACATTTTAAGAAAATGGATTGGAAGATGCATCCTATAATTTTGGTAAGTCTTGTAAGGAAAAATATTTTAAGTTGAACAGATCATATTGGATGTTATTATAGTAATGAATTATATCGCAATAGCTTATGTTTGAGAAGACTAATCGGTCTTATTCTTATCAAGAGTTGGTTGCCACATGCACATTACCTTCATGGATCATTTTTGGATGACACTAATTCAACTGTGAAACATAATTAATGAATCATTGATGGGATAGCCAGCATAGATGCTTGAACATGAAATGGTCAGGTTCAAGGCTGATTGATGCTTAACATAATTTTTTAGTCTGCTCATATACATGAGAATTACATTGACCCGAATTTGTGTATAGAGGTTTGGCAATTCTAGGCTTCGTTATAGGCTGTGCCTAACAAGTTACACAATTTCATATCAGTGCAGTACATGGCATTTACTTAAATATCAGACAATCTCATAGTACTGTAGTTTTGAAGAGGCGATTTGGAAGATTTTGAGTTGCTATGAAACACTGTATTAATTTTTTTGGTTATTCACTACATTGATGTGCATGGAACTGGTTGTCAAGGGTGACAAGTTATTGTGTTCCTAATATACATATTTTGCCATAATATGTGCATGCACTATTCGAGTTTACATTCTGTTATCTCATTTATAGGCTGTTGTTAAACCAGGCCACATGCGGGAACCAACTATATGTTGCTAATCACCAGATTTAATTGGAAATCTTTAGGACAACACAGTAAATTGTAGAAACTTAATTGGTTATAGAAGCAATGAACAGCATAAAGGAAATGAGCTCAACAAAGATATTGAATTGAAGGATTTTAATGACGTCTACAAGACTAAACAGTCTAAGGAACCGCGGAGTCACCACCTTAAGCTAGCTCCTTATTCCTTTCCATGTCTGACTTCTTGCTATGAATCTTGACAATCAAACTAGCACTTTGGTTGATCTTATCCTCCCCAAATAAACTGTGCACGCTGTTGCCCTTCGAAATGATTTTGTACTGAACTCCGATATCATCATATGCTGTGCACTCCATGACAAAGTGCCATTTAGTCTCAATCGCACTTGTCAAGTCCTTTCTTCCCACTCGTCGGTTGGCCTTTTGTATCTACCTGTCTCGCATCTAGGATGATGAGAACCTGTCCTCAATTGTGCCCCTAACAACCTAGCTTTTCCCTTAATAGCTGCCCCTAGGTAACCCTTATCACCATGTTCCCAGGTCGGGTTGAACGCTTGGATGTAATGAGCCTTTTTTCGACCCATGTTATTAGTCCACATGGCAGTCCGAAATTTTTCTATGACAAACTTTTTTTATTTCCACATTGGTATTAGGGCATTCTTGTAACTTGATGTTCCACTTAGTCTACCACTTTATGTTTTGTTTCATCCATGTTTTCTTCTTGTGATCCAAGCTCTCTTTCATTGCAATTTTGGGCCATCGTTGGTTATCCATGTTTCCAATTTTCTTTAAATAACTTATTAGCTGAGTTATCGCTGCCTCCTCCAACAGGAAAATACTAGCTTCCGCTAAGAGAATTTCATATGGCACTAAAGTATTGACTTTGAGACTGCTTGTGATTAAGTGTTTTTGAATCCTCTCTAACTGTCTCCACCCACATTTTGTCATGCTGCCTCCCCAAACTTTTCTGCCATAAATGACAACTGGTGTGACCGGCAAACCAAAAAGAGTTTTCTTGGTTTTCCAGTCCCAAAGCTCAACAGCTCTGCATCTATTTGAAGTAGCTATGACGCTTTCCACCCCCCTGTATCCCTTTCGCCCTACAAGTCTCCCAGCTGAGCCTATAATGGAAGCCAATCCCTAGGTATTTGTATTCTTTCACAATTTCTAACGGGCTGCCTTCAAATAAGAAGCAAAAATCTTTTTCATTCCTCTTCAAAGTAAAAATCATAATTTTCGTTTCGGTGATGTTCACTTGCATCCCTACTTCTTGACAAAAGTGCTCCAGAGCCCCTAAACGATCTCTTAACTCTTGAGCTGTTTTTGATATCAAAATAAGATTGTCCGCATATAAAAGAAGCTTCACCGCGTACCCTACCAAACGAACCCCTTCACCATCTATCTTGTCTAACCAGGATTCTAATTTATCAATGTATAAGCCAACCAATGTGGGAGATAACAGGTTCTATTGTATAAATCCCTTAATTAGGGTGAACCCTAATAGGTTTTGTTGTATAAATCCCTTCACCGGGTGACATATTTATTGATGTTTTTAAGTCCTCTGGCGAGGCAACTCCTTATAGGGTCAAGATCTTAACCGATCTCTATCAAATCCTTTAACAAGGTAGCATTTTAACCAGTGCTTTGTAAGCTTTTAACCGGGCAACTTTATTATTGCAGTACTGAAGTTTGTGGGTTCTGTCCCACCGAGGTTTTTGTTAGCAATTTAAGTTGTCATTAGTGTAAATTAGTTGCAAATACCATTCACATCGGTAAAGACTCACCGGTAGATCACTTATCTTTGAATATATGCACCGGTAGACCAGAAACAAAATGTATACAACTGGTAGACTAAACAGAGGGGATACACCGGAATACACCGGTATGCATAACAGGGATGGACCGGGTATAAGAGTATACCGGTCAAAATTGCATAAAGATCCGCACCGGATTCTTCGGAGCAGTTTGAGATAAAACTGGAAAATGCGGAGCATCCACTGCTCAAAAGTGGAGTTAGCTTTATTTCTATGGATGTCTTCAAGGTAAACTCCAAATCAGAACGCAAAGCTTTTTGCTAGTTGCATGATTTAATGTTGAGTTTACAGCCTAGCGGTTCTATGAGTTAAGGGTTTCATTAAGATGAACTCTTGTATAAATACAGGTCATAGGATGCAAGAAAGAATGTTGTTGGATGTTGTTGAGAGTTGTTGAAAGTTGCTGAATAGAGAGAGCAGAGAAAAGAGAGATTACAGTCACTAGAGGTGAAATGTAAAGAGGCAGAAAAGATTCAACAACTAGGCAAACTGGGGAAGAGATCAATAGGTATGATCTAATTAGACAATCAGTGTCATATAAGATCATTTCTATTATAAGGTGTGAAAGCAAACTGAAATCCCTCTATCAGGGTGAACCCTAATTGGTTCTTTGTAAAAATTCTTTAACCGGGTAACATCTTTGTTGATGTTGAAAGTTCTCTAACCAGGCAACTCCTAACAGAGTAAAGATCTTAATCGATCTTTTACCAAATCCCTTAACCGAGTATCACCTTCACCAGTGCTTTGTAAGCTCCTAACAGGGCGCCTTCATTCTGCAGTAGTGAAGTTGTGAGCTCTGTCTCACCGTGGTTTTTTCCTTCTAACTGAGGGTTTCCACATATACATCTTGTGTTGATCTTTGTGTTTCTATTTATGCTTGTGAATGATTGTTTATATTTTGCTTATCAACGAAGAATAATTGAACAAGTGTTGAATTGTAATAGAAACAAGTATTTATTCACCCCCCCTCTCAGTAACCGGTTAGTAATAACAATTGGTATCAGAGCTAAAGCTCTTTATATATAAAGCTTAACCGCTTGAGAGAAAGATCATGGAGGGTTACAGATATCAGAAATAGCTTGAGGAAGCCAACTACATCATTGCCTCTCTGGAGAATAGGCTGAGAAGATCACTTGCAAAAAGGAAGGAGCTGACTTTGCAGTTGAATGAGAGCAATGAGACTATTGATGAACTCTCTAGGTAGAGTGGATCTGATGAAGCTGAGGAAGCAGTCTCTGAGGTCATGGAGAGGAACTAGATCCTAACCGGTCAGATCTCCAACCTTAAGAGGGAGCAAGAAGATAATACCGTAAGGATGACTGAACTGATTGAGAAAAAGAGAAAAGCTGAAGATGAAAGAAACACAGCAGTCAAGTCATTAACAACCTCTGAAAAAGCAAGGAATCGGGCAAAGGAAGCTGTAGGGGCAAATGATCTTGTCATTCTGCAACTCCAAGAAGACATGCAAATTGTCACCCATGAAAACGTCAACATGCAAAAGGGTTGGCATGATAAGGATGAAGCATGCAAAAGACTGGCACTAGAGTTGTATCAACTGAAGGAACAGATGAAAGAACTTGAAGAAAGAAATGAAACCCTAAGAAGATACAACGAGAGCTCGGTCAAGCTTGATGAGCAACTCAAAGCTCAAAGAAAGCACAAAGATCCCATCGGTCTTGTATTCACCGGTAAAGACACCAAAGAGACTGGTGAGTCTTCTGGAGCTAAGACAAGTAAGAAGGATAAGAAGAAGCCGCTGACACAAAAAGGTAAGAAGACTTTCAACACCTCTTGCAATCGTGGGAAACTGGGTCATAGAACAAATGACTGCAGGGATGCAGCGGTAAAGCCAAACAACAGTTACTGCAAAAACTGTTACAAATATGGCCACAAGACCAATGAATGTTGGAAAAGCTTCACAACTGTGTCCAGTGGAAGCAGGGGAAGCTTCAAGGGCTACTGCCATGCATGCAATAAGTTCGGACACAAAGCTGATGAATGCAGATAAAAAACAATGGCATTCAGATCCCCAAGACTGGTATTCACCAAGAGAAACAAGAACCAGAGCACACCCAACTGTGCTAACTGTGGCATGCATAGTCACAATGACTACCGGTACAATTCACCTGACAATAGAAGGGTGAACCCATGGAAGTCAACCGGGATAGTCTGTTACATCTGCAACAAGGTTGGACACCTAGTCAAAGATTGCAAGAACCGGTCAATGAACAAAAGAAAGGGATCAGTTAAACTGGTGGAAAAGATCTCGTCTTCAAATGAGAAGAACAAAGGGAAGAAGACTGAGAAAGAAGTCAAGCAGATTTGGTTCAAAAAGGAATCAAAGAGCTCCGCTAAGGAGAAAACAAAGGAAAGATCATCATCTGCTGATGGTGATATCTCTTCAGCAAACTGAGCCTACAGGGCTTAGAGGGAACCGGTAGCCCATCTACTGTTCCCGGTAGGACTGGTGAGAGTCAGATTCACTTAGTCTACAAGGATTAACCGGTTAGGTAAGCATTGATCAATCGAGACAAGCACAACCGAAAAAGCTGTAGTACCGGTTAGCAAAAATAGAAAGAAAGGTTAGGTAAGACAATTAATGCTGTAGCCGTTTAACAATAGTTACCGTTTGGTAATTACCGTTATGCCCTAACTCTATAAAAGAAAGGAGAATTATTCATTAGTTTTACTTTGCTTTCTTTGTGATCAACAAATTCTTGTGCTAAGTAATATTTTCGCACTTTGATCACTGTGAGCTACTGTATGTAATACCGATCAAGCGACTTTCTGTGTTAACCGGTTATCAAGAAATGGCATCATCATCCTCTACCCTGAAGTTGATCAAGGGAAATCAAGTTGACCGACTTGTATATGATATTGCGGCTGTTCAAAACAGGAAAAACAACATGGCTGGTGCGCTGTCGTCTGTGCCGAATAGAGTCCTCTTGACCGAAGATGTCACGACGTTCATTCACGCCAAACAGGAAGAATTGGGCGAAACTTATATTCAAAGCGAGTACCTCGAGTTATGTCAAGAAGGGAGACTACCTGATAAGTATGCAAACTTGGTATCATCTGGGCTTATCAATGGAGTATGCTACCCAACCATCTTCTAGGAAGACTGCATTCGAATGGTTCTAAGCCGTCTTCATGAACCAGGTTTCTGGCTCAATAAAGGTGTATGCTATTTGATCACAAAAGAAGATCTGCATAGAGTGACCGGATATAGTGACCAAGGGGAAGCACTAACCCTAAGGACCATCTCCAATGCCGTTGTCAATAAACTAACAAAGTCAAGATCTGATGGTCGACTTATGACCGTGACCGACATTGAGGATGATGGAGGCTGCTTTGCATTTGCTGTGATTGGCTATAAGGTTTACCAGTCAAGAAATCTAAACAGCATACCGGGTGGAGCAATTCACGCTGCACATCGGATAATGCACGATAATGCTCAATGCAACATCTGTGCGATGCTTCGAGGGCAAATCTTTGAAAACATGAAGAAGCTCAGAGTTGTCAAGAAGAAGTCCATGAAGTATGGAACCTTGCTGGTATGTCTGTACTTCTACTATTTAAATTTCTTCCCGGGAATCGGAAAAGTGACTTGGGGAACCGATAGAACGGTCATGCATCAAATCAGTGAAATGGCCAACCGACTGGGAAACCAGTTAGGAAGAGTAATGATTGAACATTTTGAGGCATTTCAATTACAAATGCATACAAGAAAGAGGGTGCCGTCAACCATTGTTGACGAATATAAAGATGATGAATGCTTTTTGGTTACCATTGATAACTGCATAATTCAAGCCGTGGAACCGAGAACCATGTACGCTCCTGAGCTAGGCTATGAGATCACCACAAAGGCTGCTAAGGCATATGCAGATGCCTTGACTGAGGCGGGTCTAGATCTCGATGCTCACCGGTTAGGCACCCACAAAGAGATCCAGGAGAATCTGAAAAGAGGGCACCAATTAAAAATGTTTACACCAAAAGGGCCCCCACACCAAAGAAGAAACCGGTGACAGAGCAGCCCAAGGCTCAAAGGAAGAAAGCTCAATCGGCACCAAGTACCCAAGAGGAAGAACAAAAGGACACAGAGACCGAGGAAACAGGTCCTCTGGTCAGAAAGAGGAAATCAGGTAAACCGGTAAAGGAGGATCCACCGAGAAGAGCCAAGCCCACAATTGATGAATTTGTGGTAGGAATGAAAGACCATGGCGGAATGGGTGGTGTCAAAAGAATATACGATCTGACAAATGAAGAAGATAGAAGGAAAATTGAAGAAGCAGTAGTGTACTGCCTCCATAAGTTTAATTTGCAACCTGCGGAACTTCATACGACAGTGCTTGATGATCTTGTAGAAATTCTTGAAGCTAGATGGAAAGCTTCAATGGATAGAGAAAATGAGCTAAGGATACGAGCTCTGCTAGAGGTTCAGAACTACCTCACTCTAGAAGAAGCAATTGAACAAGCTGAACTACATCAAGAAGATTTCCTGACAAAGAGGAAGATCAGTTGGATGTTGATAGGAGAAGCTGACAAGGTTCATAAGGAAGGAGTAGCCATATGGACCAAACTTCTTCAGACCCAGCAGCAAGCAAAAGAAGCTCAGCAAAGAACCACAGTTCCACCGGTCCCTGACCCCAGTAAAGAAAAAGGAGTGCTTGGAGCTGAAGCACCGTTTAAATAGAAGAATCCTACAGAACCGGTCATTGTGGACATCACCGATGACAAGAGCAATGATCCAACACATCCAACCGTTCTCATATCTCTAAGCAAAGGTAACACTTGCCCTATGTCTGTCAATGTCTGTAAAGGAAAAGGAGTGCTTGGAGCTGAAGCACCGGTTAAAGAGAAGAATCCTACAGAACCGGTCATCGTGGACATCACCGATGACAAGAGCAGCGATCCAACACATCCAACCGTTCTCATCTCTCCAATGATATTTTTGATGAGGTAATGGACTTCGGAAAAGAAGATAATGCTGCTAAGTGGTACAATGTACTAGAAGAAGATGAACAGACAATAATTATAGCTATAGTGGAAACTTTTATGGATTTTCATAAAACTCCAAGGGACTATAGGTCCAAGTTTCCACCGGAACTCAATTCTAGGCTTCAGACAAAATGGAGAACCGGTCTAGGCACCAACACGAGAATTAATAGGGAAACACTGTTAAAAGTCAGACCTGGTCTAAGTGAAGAAAGAATAAAGCTTCTACTAGAGGAAGCAACAATGAACTTGGATACAAAGTGTAGAGTTGCCCAGATACTAAATGGATATGAGAATCAAGTCTGTAAAGAGACTTTAGACTTCTGGCAGCAGTACAACTTCAGTACACTTGAGAATTTAGGTCCACAAGATCAAATTGAGCAGGTACAAGCACCACCGGTTCAATTCACTACTCGTGAAGAACCTGCAACCGGTAAGGTAAATGTTCAAGCAGAGGAGTTCACATCTGGTGAACAGATAAATGTTGAACAGGTAGTTCCCCCAGTAGAACAAGAACTGGGAAATGATATCCCTATGGGAGAATTACATACAGTTGAAGAGCAGCACAGAGAAGTCCCACTGGAAGAACAACTTCAACAAGAACAAGATGTCCCACCAGAAGTTGAAGTGCAACAGGAAGAAGAAGCTCAGAATAAGGAAGAAGCACGTGCTAAAGAAGACCTGCTTGAAGAAGAGGCGCAACTGGAAGATGCAACTCAACAAGGAAATGAAGAAAATAAGGTACAGGAACAAGAGATTCCTGTACACACTGAGCAAGCTCGATCAGAACAGGAGCCCAAGCAAAAGGAGCAAGCAGATATCCCAAGTTCCTCCTAATCTAAAAGAAAATTATCATTTGCTGAGGATAAAGAAGCCAAAAGGAGCAAGGCCACCGATACAGTGGTAGACATAAAGAAGCCAAAAGGAGCAAGGCCACCAATACAGTGGTAGACATCAGCAAAATGTCAACCAGGCAGCTAAAGGAGCTGAGCAAGAGGAAATAGGACATGGTCCTGACCACTGTCAAGAATATATTGTGCAACTTCGTACTAGATGCTGACATAGATGAAGATGAACCTGTGATTGATTAGTTGGAAG
This sequence comes from Chamaecyparis obtusa, assembly GCA_027943335.1. Lineage (NCBI taxonomy): Eukaryota > Viridiplantae > Streptophyta > Pinopsida > Cupressales > Cupressaceae > Chamaecyparis > Chamaecyparis obtusa. The sequence goes on from BSBK01009750.1 coordinate 66,254, forward strand.
TTTTGGCACAAACAATTGGTGATGACTTGACAAATCCAGAAACTGTAGCTATAGATCACTATGAGAAGAAGAGAATAGAGATTCTTCACAAACAAGTTGAAGATATCAAGGTAACTTTGTCATAAAACTTAAGAGTTCTTCAACAACAGATCCAAGTTGCAGGAAGTTTGATGACAAGAAAGAGAAATGACCAGTCTGGCTCTAATTCTAAGAAAGACTGCAGAAGAGGAGAATAAGAGAATCCAAGACATTATTGGATTTCAGTTATTTCTGGCCCCAACATTTGACTCCATGCAGCAAACTGCAACATCTACAGAAATTCTGATCAATGAACTTGATTATAAAACTGTAGAGGATATGGAGAACATCATTGTTTCTCTGAAAGCAGCTCAAAAGAACATTGAACATGTAACCGGTCAATTGGCACCGTTTCTTCATTCTGCAAAGAATATCTATATGGATATCTTCACCAAGCTACAAACATGAAATCCTAAGTGAAGCTTAACCCTTTGTCCTATGGAGGCAAAATGGGGAAGAAGAAGCAGAAGAAATGGGAAGCGGAATGGGAAGTAGGACAAAGCAACTACAGGGGAAGTAGCAGTCGAGGGGAAGTCTGCAAACAGAAGAAAGAAGAGCTGAAGTGTACAGTACACAAGGACACAAGGTAACAGTCTACAGATCAAGGTAAATTGTGATAAGTGTATAATGGTTTTGCCACCAATGACAAAGGGGAAGATTGTTAGCAATTTAAGTTGTCATTAGTGTAAATTAGTTGCAAATACCATCCACAGCGGTAAAGACTCACCGGTAGATCACTTATCTTTGAATATATGCACCGGTAGACCAAAAATAGAATGTATACAACCGGTAGACTAAACAGAGGGGATACACCGGAATACACCGGTATGCATAATAGGGATGGACTGGGTATAAAGAGTATACTGGTCAAAATTGCATAAAGATCCGCACTGGATTTTGCAGAGCAGTTTGAGATAAAACGGGAAAATGCGGAGCATCCACCACTCAGAAGTGGAGTTAGCTTTATTTCTACGGATGTCTTCAAGGTAAACTCCATATCAGAATGCAAAGCTTTTTGTTAGTTGCATGATTTAATGTTGAGTTTACAGCTTGACGGTTCTATGAGTTAAGGGTTTCATTAAGGTGAACTCTTGTATAAATATAGGTCATAGGACGCAAGAAAGAATGTTGTTGGATGTTGTTGAGAGTTGTTGAAAGTTGCTGAATAGAGAGGAGAGAAAAGAGAGATTACAGTCACCAGTGGTGAAAGGCAACGAGGCAGAAAAGATTCAACAGCCAGGCAAACCGGGAAAGAGATCAACAGGTATGATCTAATCAGACAATCAGTGTCATATAAGATCATTGCTTTTATAAGGTGTGAAAGCAAATTGAAATCCCTCTATCAGGGTGAACCCTAATCGGTTCTTTGTAAAAATCCTTTAACCAGGTAACATCTTTGTTGATGTTGAAAGTCCTCTAACCAGGCAACTCCTAACAGAGTTAAGATCTTAACCGATCTTCTACCAAATCCCTTAACCGGGTAGCACTTTCACGAGTGCTTTGTAAGCTCCTAACAGGGCGCCTTCATTCTGCAATAGTGAAGTTGTGAGCTCTGTCTCACCATGGTTTTTTCCTTATAACTGAGGGTTTCCACATATACATCTTGTGTTGATCTGTGTGTTTCTATTTATGCTTGTGAATGATTGTTTATATTCTGCTTATCAAGGAAGAATATTTGAACAAGTGTTGAATTGCAATAGAAACAAGTATTTACTGATTCACCCCCCCTCTCAGTAACCATTTAGTAATAACAGTTTTTTCCCTTTAACTGAGGGTTTTCATGTATATATCTTGTGTTGGCCTGTGCATGTCATTTTTGTTTCTGAGTATTTAAGCATTCATTATATTTTTAGTATAAACAGGACAAGAAACAAAAAAAGATTAAAGAAATTAAATTTATTGATTCACCCCCCCTCTCAGTAACCGGTTAGGATTAACAATTGGTATCAGAGCTTGGTTCTCAGGTAAAGGAAGCTTAACTGTTTGAGAAAAGATCATGGAGGGTTACAGGTATCGGAAGTAGTTGGAAGAAGCAAATGAAATGATTGTTTCTCTTGAAAACAGACTGAGAAGATCTCTTGGTAAGAGAAGAACTATCTGAAAGTTAGGCTTTACAACTAAGTGAAAGTTAGGACACAATTGAAGAACTATCTGGACAGAGTAGTTTTGGTGAAGCAGAAGAAGCAGTTTGGTTTAAATGAATAACCAGTTTGATGTGAAGCTATGAAACTGATTATCATTAATAGGTCAATGTCGAAATTGACTTGATTTGATGTGATGAAGCCAATTGAGTTGACGAGGACATACCAATTTGATGTGAAGCGATGAAACTGATATGCCCCTAGATTTGATGACAAGGAATCTCAACTTGATGTGGTGCGACGAAGCTGATATGCCCCTTGTGATGGGGTCTTGGTTGATTTGATAATTTGATTGTTTGATTAAAGATTCTCGATGTTTGATGATGTGATCATTGAATTATTGATTTCATGATTATGCCACCTTGAGAGCGAAATCAAAATATGGCTAGGTGCCCTAGTGATCTGAAGTAATTTCGATTGATAAAATGATGCATGAAGAGACGGATCTGATTTTGACGAGGTTGTAAGCGTGCAGGCCACATTTTGCACTTATATTAGGTCATGTCGACCCAGTTTGACCAAAATTTGTGAGGGTTGATCAATATTTTGGCACTTCGATACTTGAGGAGAAAGACATCGCATTGGTTTGGAAGATAAAGGATTTAGTGTGCAAGCGGTCAACTGCAATGGGAGTAATAGTCAAACTACGATTTTGATAGATAAAATGATCTCAGATTTCGATTTTGATCTCGAAAATAGAATCAAGACAGTCAATGTGATTAGTTCGAACTCAGGCCTCACCTTCCACTCAGGAGATAATGTTGTGAAGTAGTGATGCTGTCCAAATGCAAAATGCAAAACTAACATGAATGCACCCTAGGACTTAGTCACTGGATTTTGATTTGAAAATTTTCATCATTGAGCATTTTGGGACATCGTAGCTGATATAATTCTCACTGGTGCCACTGCGACCACGAGAATATGAATATGGCCTATATTGAAGAAATGTGGAAATCGAACACAAGCATCAGGGCATAAAAGCCAAGATGACTTGAGCATCATTTTTAGTTGATATTGCAAGTAACCATAAGCATCAAGGCATAAGAGGCCAGGATGACCTGAATGGTTTTTGTGTAAACAAACAGAATAACAGACAACAAGATAGTTTCGACCTCACCTTAGTATCCATATAAAAAGAGTCGAGGTATTTGCGACATTCCAATCAAGATGGAGGGTCTTACCATAGACACCCAATTTATTGGATAGTTTAGGATCGTCGAAACCACACCGACAAACAAAAGTCAAAGAAAAAAGATTATGCCCCTAGTCTATGTTCCTCCAGTCATTTAGACATCGTTGAGTGGCATAAAAAGGGATACTTAGTAAATCAAATGATAACAAACAACATACCAAGAAAAATTCACAACCTTTATTGCTTCTCTAGTCGTTTAGACATCGTCAAGTTGCAATAGAGATGTGATCAACATTAATTCAGAAATCTTTGGGTGTTGTTTTATGTTTTGCGTTCTAGCTTGTGGAAGTGTGTAGTGTTAAGAAACACTGCTTGATCGTTCAAGTCTGTCGTTTGTTTGGATTCATGATTGAAGCTTATCCAATAAGTGTTGAGAAACACTAGTGTGTGTCAGTGGTGAACCTTTCAGTGGTTTTTGGAAAACTGACTTTGATTCGTTTTCGATGACTAATTGTTGTGATAGGAAACTACCCCCTAGCAAGACTTGAATGTCCTAGGACGAAGATAGAGACCGATTCCAATCCATGGCAGTGTTGCATGAAACAACTGATTTGTCACAAAAGTGACTAAAAGCTATGTATAAACTGAAGCAAATGACAGGAAAGCATGAAGGATGCTAAGACTCGCGTTGATAGATGGAGCGCGTGAGTACAAGAGGCACCGGTTTACCAAGTTTTCACGTACTTGACATATATTCTATTTTTGCTACCAAGATGCCTGTTTACCAGGTTTTTACCAAGGCACTTTTTTCATTTTTCAAATTGTTTTGTTCTTTTCATTTTTTTTCGATTTTTTATATTTTTTAGATTTAGATTTTTTTGGTTGATACATCAAAGTGCCTGTTTGCTAGGTTTTTACTAAGATGATAATTTTTTTCAGGACTTTTTCCAATTTCTATGATTTTTTAGAGATTACTCGTTCTCAAGCAAGATCACATTGGTTTGCTCCCAATGTCTAGCAAGATATAGGATATGATGGATGGATTAGCAAGCTAATGGATGAAGTGGGAAAATAGTGAGGGATGAAGCGAGTGAATGCAACCCTCAGGGACAATCTCCTCAAGATTACCCAAGCTAGGGGAGAAGATTACATCAATGTAGGCTCATTTAAGCGGTGTTGGATAGCATATAGGATAATGACTTGGTGTCATGAAAGCATGTGGTCCAAAAGAGTGGACATGTCAAGAGACTCCTATTAACAAATTTTGCATTTTCTCGTTCTTCATTTTGATCAAGACCAAGGGGTTGATTTGGATAAGCCATGTATAGGATCATGCGATGAGGATAAGGGGTGATGGAGATTATGAGTGGATGGTTTGAGATAATGGAAAGGATTCCTAGGAATAGTGATGGCCAATTTTGGATAAGCAAGATCATGATAGGGTAGCATGGATGGAAGCAAGTGAGTAAGCTGGTGGAAAGGATAACAGATGGCAAGTTACATGATGCTCATGAATAAGTTCAACCTTGTCAAGATCAAAGGTGAAAGAGTAAGTATGGATGCACATGAAATAGGTAGTGTGGATGAATGTTGCCCCCAAGTGTAGAGTGCTAGAGGGAGGAATTACGGATGACGTCTGTTTGCCAGGTTTTCATCATGGTACTTGTCCAAGGCGCCACAAGTAGTGGTTTTCATCATAGGAAGGATTTTATTTTCTTTACTTTTGATACCAAGGCGCTTATTTACTAGGTTTTCACCAAGACACTTTTTCTTCAATTTTATATATTCTTTTTTGTATTTTCTAATTTTTGGAGGAACTCAAGCCTGGTGCTCTTTGGATAATGCTCAGTTGGAAAGAAATGCTTTGATGGGCCAAGGCCACTAAACGGTATGCTCAAGGATGCTGATAGGGTGATGGAAGGGAAATGATATGGAGGGTACGGATAGTTTATGCGTAGGATGGGACAAGGGGAATGCAAGGATATAAAATGGGAGGATAAGGAGTATATATAGGGGTTGGATAGTGGATATGATATTGATGTTAGCAAATTTAAGTTGTCATTGGTGAAGATAGATGCAAACACCATTCCCACCAGTATAAGTACACCGGTAGATCACTCATATTACTTTATAGGCACCGGTAGACTAAACAGAGGATATGCACCGGTAGACCTAACCGAGTACATAGTACCGGTCTTATAGTGCATATAGGTAATGAACCGGGTATAAGATTAATACCGGTTAAGTGCATAATAATCCGCATCAGATTATACGGAATTGTCTGATTTAAAACCAGATTATACGGAGCATCCACCGTCTAGAACTGGAGTTAGCTTTTTAACAGGAGTTAATTTTATTTCTACGCGGATGTTTCAAGGTAAACTCAAGATCATCTCGCAAAGCTTTTTGCGGCATGATTTATGGATGAGTTTACATCTTGGAGGTTCTATAAGTTAGGTATTAATAAGATTAATCTCTTATAGATACAGGCTATAGGACACAAAAAGAGAGTTGTTTAATATACAGAGCAGGAGAGAGATATCTTCTGAGAAGAGCTACAGTCACAGAGGTGAAAGGCAGAAAGGATCAACAACCAGGTAGAATAGTAAGGTCAACAAGTATGATCTAATCAAACAGAGAGTGTCAATTAAGATAATTGCTTTCATACTGTTAAAGCATATTCAAATCCCTCTATCAGAGTGAACCCTAATAGGTTCTTTGTATAAATCTTTTAATCGGGTAGCATCTTAGTTGATGTTTAAAAAGTCTTTTAATAAGGCGACTTCTAACAATGTCAAGATTTTAATCGATCTTCTACCAAATCCCTTTACCGGGTAGCACTCTTGCAAGTGCTTTGTAAGCTCCTAACATGGCGTCTTTATTACTGCAGTAGTGAAGTTGTGAGCTCTGTCTCATCGTGGTTTTTTCTTCTAACCGAGGGTTTCCACGTATATATGGTGTGTTGATTTGAGTATTTCTATTTCTGTTTGTGAATGGTTATTTACATTCTGTTTATCTTGCAAGAATCTTTGTACAAGTTTTAATTGGAGATAGAAATAGTATTTACTGATTCCCCCCCCCCTCTCAGTAACCGGTTAGGAATAACAATTGGTATCAGAGCTTAGTTCTCTTAGATATAAAGGTTAACCACTTGAGAAAAAGATTATGGAGGGTTACAGGTATCAGAAGCAGCTTGAGGAAGCCAATGACATCATTGCCTCTCTTGAGAATTGGCGGAGAAGATCCCTTGCTAAAAGAAAAGAGTTGGCTCTACAGCTGAGTGAGAGCAATGAAACAATTGATGAACTCTCTGGGCAAAGTGGATTAGAGGAAGCTAAGGAGGTAGTCTCTGAGCTCATGGAGAGAAACCAGATCCTAACCGATCAGATCTCCAACCTAAAAAGGGGAGCAAGCAGATGATGCCCTAAGAATGACTAAACTGATTGGGAAAAAGAGGAAAGCTGAAGATGAAAGAAACACTGCAGTTAAGTAATTAACAGCCTCTGAAAGAGCAAGAAATCTGGCTGAAGGAGCTATAAGGGAAAGTGATCTTTTCGTTCTACAACTTCAAGAAGACATGCAAATAGTCACTCAAGAAAATGCAAACATGCAAAAGATTTTGCATGATAAAGATGATGCATCAAACATGCAAAAGAAGCTAGGGTAAATCAGAAAGAGAAGAAGAGAAAGAAGTGTGTGCAGAGAAGCACAACAGTAGAGGAGGACACACCTGTGGCGACCAGTGACGATTCTCAGCTGAGCAGAAACAAAGATCTTATCAGCCTATGCAAAGCCAATTGTAAAAGGTCATTCTTCTATTATTTTCTAGCAACTACAATAGTTAAATCCCAATATTTGGATGGACTCTAACAGGTCCCTTGTATCAAATCCCTTAATCGGGTGGCATCTTGTAAGATGTTCGAAGTCCTTTAACCAGGCAGGCACTAATCGGCCTTATTGTAACAAATCCCTTAACCGGGTCGCACCTAGCAGTGTGTTATTATCCTTTAACTAGGAAAGCTCCTTACAGGGTGTACTCCATAAGAGTACAAAATTTGTGAGGTCTCCTCACACCATGGTTTTTACCCTAACTGGGTTTCCACGTGATAAATCTGGTGTCACTGTGTGATTGTTTGCTTACTGTTATTATATGTTTAAATCTGATTGTCTTTCAGCTGTAAGTTTACTTCACCGGATTTAAAGTCAAAAGGAAGTTTTAGAGGTGCTGATTCACCCCTCCCCTCTCAGCACCGGTTGGAACTATCAGAGTCGTGTATAAGCACAAATGAAATCTGACTTCCGAGGCTTTGGCCTCAAATAAGCAATTTGTTTAACGTGAGTTGGAGTGGTGTGGCTTACACCTCGTGCTCACGTGGGTCATTCTCCAAGGGTGAGTACTTTTTCCCACTTGGACAGGCCCATCTAAAGGAAATGCAAGAAAAGAAAAGGAAGAGCTACAAGGGTTTGGATTTGTGATTTTCTCTCAAGGGGAAAAAGCCTAATCTCCTATCCTTTTCACTATTCCCAAACACACCAAGTAGAGGTTCTTTTTAAAATGTCTTGCATGTGAGGTTCCTAAGAAAAATTAATGTAAACATAATGTTTAGTTGTTTCCTTCATAGGCAACTTGCACAACATACATCGGTAGTCTTTTTGCTTCTATCTTTGGCACACATCTTGCATAAAATGTAGTCTAGGAAATGTCTTCATCAAAACATCCTGCATAAACTTGTTAAGCTGCCAAAAGAAACCACAGAAATAGAAAAGAGTATCACTTTTTCAGAATCAGCCAAAAACTAGTTGTAGAAATCAGAAAAATAGAGAACAAACTTGCTGTTTTCAATAAAAAACTGGACCAAATTCTAGTACGAGTATATTCATGGTCTAGTATGAGAATACATGGGTTCCCATATGAGTTACTATCCTAACTCGTATTGGCCAATGAGAATGCTTGTACGAGCAAATAGGGCCAGTGTACGAACAAAATGTCGAGATTTTGCAAAAAAAGATTGCATGTGTGAGGACCAAAATTGATTTTTCGGCCCTACGGTGGGTGCCAGAAATGTGAGTGTGAAAAGTGAGGATTAAGCTACACTACACTTCAATGAATCCTTTAATGATTGATTTAAACGAAGAACATATGACAATTTAAAACAAAATCAATCAAGGCGACTCATTGCCTTCTAGTAGATAGGAGTATGGATTTCCCTCTCAGATCATTGCAAAATCCAGTGACTTTAGACTCTATCTAAATGAAGGATTTGATATGCATGTGCAAAGTTCATTCTATTATCTAATGGTTAATCCATATTAAACAAAAATGAAGTGTTCCTATATTTGATTAATGCAATAATGATAAAAAAACTAAACTATACTATCAAAATAAACAACAATGATTACAATGCTTAGTCTAAGATTAATCCATATTAAAGCAAAATTGAAGTGTTCCTAGATTTGATAAATGCAATGAAAATGAAACAAACTAAATTAACTATGCAATTAAAATAGCTAACAATGAGTGCAATAAACAAATGATAAATAGAATGACAACATTACTCTAAGCAAAAGATTCAATCCTTGTGAGAATGGAGGCCTGATTATATGGAAATTCTCTCGAGAATGAAAAGACGAGATTGATCAAAGACGAACGATTGAGATTCATTGTAGACTAGCACAACCCATGTGCAATTCATTTGATTGGTTGAGAGAATCAATTAATTGAACTGGGTTGATCAATTATTTTGGAAACTTCCAAGGCAAAACTGAAGTTGCTAAAATGACAGATGAGTTAACAGAGGTGTTATCCTAGTTAACTGGATTGTTTCCAAAATCGTGTTCAATTGAGTGAATGACGACTACATAAATGCATTTTTGGAATATTTAAAGGATTTAATGCATTTTTCTCCAAAATGTGATGACATATTTAATTTAATCCCTTTTTGTAATTAATTGACAATTCTTTATTTATTTAATCAACATCCTAAAATATTAATTAAATAAATGATATAAGGTTGATTTAATTGCCAATAATATTAAGATTTAGGAATTAATTAATCAAACAAGATCAAGTGCGATGAGACATAGGATATAGGTCAAATTATATTGATGAGTTGTATTGCCTTGGGTTAAGACTTAGGGATTTGATCAAAATCAGGGCTTTCTTGATGAACAATCGAGATTAGGGGCTTATGGTTTTGGTGACCATTTTTAGGTGATTACACCTAGAAGCATGAATTAAGATTAGATTGTCCCATAGTATCATAAAAACAACAAAAACACTATAAACTTGTAATCATAACATCATATCTATTATCAACATTAAAATATTAAAATAATATTGAGTTCGACTATCATTCTTTTGACTTTCAACAATTGAAACTTTATACTAAGTTTCAATCATCTAATGGATTTTCTAAATCTTCATCATCTTCTTCTTCATCAAAGGCATTAGTTGATTCACAAATAGTGCCAATGCCAATGGGATCAGATGCACTAATAACATTCTTGCTTTCCAAGTCCTCAAATGCTTATTAATTTTTCACTGTACAAAGAGCTTGTTTGTTTGTAATTAACATCCTACTTGAAAAATGTTATAAAAGTAGCTTGCAACTCCCTTCACCTGTTGAAGATATTGTTTAATGTTTAAAATATGATTTATCACTATAGAGAGCTTCCAGTTAATCAGATAGGGGTCATTATCAGCAATTGGATATAAAATTTTCACTGGAAGAAATTTTGTTTTGTAACATCAAAGATCCTATTGAAATTCTGTAATAACTGTTTTCTGCACTAAATTATAGAATGTTTATTAGTGGAACTGTACCTGGTTCACACTTGGTCTGCTTTGGTTTGACCTAGGTTCGGTCTAGAAGAACTAGCTTGCTTAGGTTCAAACCCAAGTGGAACCCATAGGAGAGCTAGGACTAGGACCAAGGACCGGTTCGAATCTCGCCTGGTCTGTAGGGCCAGGGGGAGAATTGGGTAACTTAGCTTAAAGACTTTCTTTTTGCAAGGCATTACAAGTTTTTGTTTTAAAAGTTTGATGATGTAAGTGGGCTTCTAAAGCCCGTTTGCAACTCATTATGATTTTATAAACATATGTTTATTATTTTAAAAAGACTTGTACAAACTTGCATAAAGCGCGACTTCTTGTATTTATGTCTTCAAAACACATATATGCACTTGGACGTCGTTTTTAAACACCAATACAAGTGGGTTTTATATTGGGGACGGGCTTTTGATGTCCAATGACATGTTATGTTTAGATATAAAGTCTTTATATGCTTGCAAACGTCGTTCAAAACCCCGCCCACGACTTAAACATGAAACACTGTATTTGTAAAACACGTTTTTTCTTTTCTTTGGCAGCGTAAACACTTGCATCGTGAGATCTAAAGCCTGTCTAGGGCATTCAATGTTTATTTCTGCTTATTACAAATATGTTTTGCTTGTAATGATATTTCAAAAGCTCGTTTTAAAGACTAGGTAGCGATTTTAAGCTTGCATCATGGCGTTAAAAGCCCGTCATAGGGCATCAGATGTATGGTCTTTCAAGAACAATACTTCCAACACTTGAAACGTCTTTGCTAAAGCCCGTCTAGGCTAAATATGAGCGATTTTTGAAAAGGAGAGATTTTTTTAAGTTGCAACGTCAATGCAAAAGCCCATCTAGGGCATTGGACACGTTTTTGAAGAGAAGAAACTCATCCACACTTGCATCGTGGGTTCCAAAGTCCATTTGAGGGCAAACACAAATCTTTTTCAGCTTGTAATGAGCAACACAAATTGCGTTTTCTCCCTAAGGCACTGTTTTTTGTTTCTATTACAAGTCGGCTTGCATTCTCAAGCTAAAACCATGTCTTGCGTTTTTGAACCAGTCTTTGGAGTGCTTTTCTGTAGCATTTCGTTTCTCATTCATGGCCATTTGTGGCTGAATGTTTGTGGACTGAGTATGCATTGATTTGGTGGGAGGATTTGGTCAAATTCTTTTGTCTATATAACTGCAAATTGGAGATCTTTCCTATATCCGAAATCATCAAAGATTTGGGGGATTTTCTTCAAATCATTGCATTTGTGATTCTCAACAAGAGGTATGCTTTTTTTGTTCTTGTTTTGTATGTATGTTTTTGTCATTACAAATCATTTTCAGGTTTGTAGAGTTATTTATCAGAATATTGTTTTTTACAAGCAATGCAAAGTTCTTCCCCAAAAATGATACAAGCAATGCAACGATCTTCTCTTCAAGAAAGAACTGCAAGCAAGCATACTTTCCCCACTTGCAAATGGAATTAAAAACCCTGTCTATAAGTTTATCTTGCTAAAAAAAACTAAGTTTTTTCCCTACTTGTTTTTGGAATAAAAAGCCTCACTTGCAAGTGTTTTTCAAGCACTTTTGAAGTTTCTTTCCAACCTGCAAGTGGACTTTAAAAACCCATTTGTAGGCAGCAAACTCCTTCCAAATGACTTGTAATTGGAACTAAAAACCTCACTTGCGAGAAAAAAGTCTTCTCACTTGTATATATACACTTTTGCATCTCATTTCCATGCCAAACACTTGTATTGCATTCACCTGCAGTGTTCCAGAAAAACCGCATTTTTTAGCTTTTTTCTCATTTAAATAGCTGATTTTATCCAGTTTCCTTCATTTCCAATCGCTCAAAGGGCTTCCATTCATATCGAGTGCACGTATGCTTCCAAATATGTTAATGATTGAGCCTTAAAAAATGTCGTATGGATTCATTTGTGTCACATGAAGACGTTCTTACATTATGTGATTATCATGTTGCAGCTTCATCCATAGATGTGCTTTCTATGTCGGAAGAGCCAGTCTCTTCAAAAGGCAAGAAGAAAATGAAGTACCAATATAATAAATACCAAAACTCTATCTCACCTTTTGAGGGGACATCCTATGTTGATGAGATCAAAGAACATTGAATTGGGGCATCTTGACATGGCTGCATTTCTTAGAAGGTTCGAAACCTCTACGAAGAAAGAGATGGCCCCTGTTATTTAGAGTCATATTCAAATTGTTTCTACATTTCCAGTGGCTTCCTTAGAACCAGAGTTCGTGATGGCATGCATGCAGCATTTTGATTTTTAATCTTAGACCATGAGGGATGGTGATGCAAACACAATCATCAGTCTAGACCTAGATACTATTGACATAATTTTCAAAGTCCCACCTGTTCCAGTATGTATTGATATGACCAAGGAAAAGGCTTTGAAGAGATGGGATGAGGGGAAACATGATTGCATAAAGTACATAAATGAAAACTGGTTGGTGAACAAGAGAGCCTGTTTGTCTAGATGGCCAAAGGCGGTCCAGAGGTCAGAGTTTCATGAGGAGATCAATTATCTGATCACCTTAGCAAGATCATGGGCCTCAGAGAGTTCAATGCCTTCGAGCCTTGGATGTACAAATTCACCTTTTTGATTGTGAGGTCTAAGCAGAAGATCTTCTGGGGTGAAATAATCATTGATATACTTTGTGAGCAGCTAGCTAATGTCCCTAACACCCTCGCATTCTACATGAATTCATACTTGGTTTACATTGCAGCTCCCTTGGGATCCTTTTCTGGTCTCTCGTTCAAGGGTGACATGTCATTAGTGCCGGTGTGGGATTATTATGAACAATTACCACTGAGACTTTCACGTGTAGGATGAGAGCAATTTGCAATTATAGGGGGACTTTTACTTGTAAAGTGATTGCATGTAATCAGATTGCAGGTCAAGTACATTAGGACTTGTAATCTTGAACTTGTCAAATAAGGTTTTTGAATAAGTCAAAGATTGTTAAGGGTTTCCCTTTCTTTCTCCATCTTTTTCTCTCACTCCTTGCCTATATAAAGGAGTGGCTTTATTGTAAATATTTATCTTTGGTTTTATGCAAATAGGCTATGTAGAAATTGCTTGTGAATTGAAAACTTTGCGTTTCATTCTACAAAATTTCCAAGTGAATAAAATGAAGCAAGTGTTTCCAAACTTTGTGTTGTGAGGCTTGAAATTGATTGGTGTATTCTTATGTTGCATTAGTTAATCTATCTTTGATTCATCAACTTGTTTATCTTTCATAATCTTTTGAGAGTTCAATTTGAGTTTCCTGTAGACTTTGTGCTGCAGAAGAGAAAATTGATATAGTTAATAGTGGCTTCAAATACTTAAGGCTGAAAGACTTTGTGCTTCAGTGTTGAGTACTTTTACAGAAATTAGTGAATATTCGGTAAGAGACTTTGAGTTTCTGCAATTGTTCCACTCATATAAAGTAGATTGGTGTCTTTTGTGTTGTTCTTGCGTCAACTCATAAGCCATCGATATTATCGTAGCAATAGGTGCTTTTTGTTGAATTTTAGTGCTGTTTATAAGTTGTTTGTGAAATCATTCCTGAAAAAAGAGGAATGGATTAAGAGAACTGCCCTATTTTGTAATTTCCAGTTAAGTCTCTATTGGAGCCACCTATGGTAAGAAGGGAGCCTCCCCTATTGCTGAGAGGAGAGAGTAATTTCATGTAACATTGCCTAAAGTTACAGTTTTCCATGTTGTGGTCACAATGACTTACAAAACTTTTAGCCAACATAGCCCTTGTCCTATATTGCCAAACCATTTTATCAACGTTCTAATTCTAAGCATTCCTCATGAAATGCCGCTGGTAGAAAAGCTATTCAGCAGCTCAAATAGGCACTTTTCCTAGATAAGGTTATGCTATAGGTTTTGCATATCATTGGCTAGGAAAAATTTCTTTAAGCTAACTTGTAACCTCTGTTAGTGAACTCATAATTCAAGATTGAAGAACTTAGTCAACCTTAAAGAATTTTACATCAAGCAATTTCAGCTTGTCACTTTTTTTAAAAGGGAACTTGCAGTAGGACTTTTAATTTGTTGAGCAGACCTGCTTCTAAGGTTAAGCATATTCTTGATACTGAGTTTTTTGCATATGAAGATTTGAAATCAATTTATTCTTCACTTATGCAAATTGGGCTATTTTTTGTCTTAAAACATCCAACAATGATAGATCAAACTTATTTTCTTTATTATATATTAAGAGATGGTTTGTTGTGCAAACCAAATTAGCTTTCTGTTCCAAATGGTCCATGATACCTCACATTTATCGAAGTGGTTTACTCTTCATCAAATGGTGGTCATTTTGGCACATTGAAGACTCTGCGTTTGCAACATGCTGGATTTCTGGAGGTCTTTTATGAAGAAGAATGTGAAAGTTTTTATGAGAAGGGGGTCATAATGCAGCCAGTCTAAGCCATCTAATGGATTTTTTTTAATATTAGCCACTTCTTGTTCTGTCAAAGGTTTGAGAGTCCATCCTGATGGAATTTATTAGTTCCCATCCACTATTTTCAGGAAACATAATTGTGTTATTGTTGTTGCATAGCAGTTTTCAAAGATGGCTAATTTTATTTTGACTCCATATTTCTTCATTTTTCAAAAACTTTGAGGAAGCTTTCAAGTTGTCAGCTGACAATCTACACCATTTAATTCACAAACTGATGACCTCATGCTCTCTGCATCTATCATGAGCGAAACAAGTAGTGAGATGCTTACCTCCATAAATTGCAGCAGAGTTGCAATAAATCTATTTATGTATATACCTGACATTCTGCATATTATCAACCACTTGTATGAGATTCTTGTACCTCTTTCTGCAACTTGATCTCATAACAAAAAGCAGCAACATTAAAGCATCCTGTTTAATTCAGCATTGGCAATGGTTGTTCATGATAGTTTTTTGAATATTCAAGCCAAATATAAAAAGATTTGTGATTGACATTGAGTGTTTAGACGTTTTAAAGTTGTTAAAAGAAGGCTCTAGTGGAACAAACAAAAATTTGGTTCTGAGCAGCAACATAAGCCAAACCTGTTTGGCATGGGTCATACTTTTTCACAGTAGATTGGGGAAAAACTTTTGGACTATATTTATTAACTCAGCATGGTATGCACGATGTTGTGAATGTGAGTTACCATAAAAATCTGTGAGATTGTTTTTGGAGGAAGAGAGAGAAACAATTTAGATTTTGATCTTTCTTGGATGAACTTTGATGATGTGCTTATTTATTTTAGCACATGCTCGACTTGGTGGAAATTTACAAAGCTGATTAAAAAGGGTCTCTGACAATGTAAGTTAGTGGATATTCTCATCAACATTTAAGCACCATTTTTGACATTTATAATATAAATTGGGGACTATTTCTTCAAAGCAAGGAGAAAATTATGAGACCTAGCCATATGGGATACTGCAATGTGTAAATTTACCAGTTTATGTATATCTTTTATTTTATCCTTATGTAAATCCTCTAGAAGGTTCCTTTCCCTTTCTTCTTCAAGAAGCTTACATGCATATGTACCTGTCATCTTTTAGAGGTTTTCTACTTCTTGAAGCTTCCTTATATATATTTTTTATTGTATAAATTTGAATACATATTATGAATGAGTGTACATCATGTGAAGTTGCGGTAATTTTTTTTCCTCTCTTTGTTATGACTATGCATATCGAATTAGGCATTTAATCCAAATTCCAACTTAGAAAATTTGTAAATTACTTGAATTAGATCTTCTTTAAAATACCATTATACTAGTTATATTCTCATTGAGTCCCATATATTACATTGAAATTCTGATGGTCTTTAGTCACACTTTTCTTATACTTTAAATGGAGTCCATCCTAAAGTGTGCATTGGCAAATAGGTTGAAATTTGTGCCTTGAAAAAAATTAAGGGGTCTTATTTTCTAAAGTTAGACTATATTGTTGGATTTTTTTTGGCTGACCGAGGTTTAACCGCAGGTTCGCTATTGTCTCTGAATTCAGATTTTGGAAGTGCCAAGTGATGATGAAGTTCCCCTGCTGTTGGAACTATTTGAGTAAGTGCTCTCTAAATCATCCTTGGATTGTATGAGAATGTGCTTTCTAATCAGAAAATGTTTCAAATTAATAAAGAGCAACATTAATCATTGTTGAAGTTTTGCTATGCCTTGGGAATTAATTTGTTATTAGAAAACTTAAAATTTCTGGTAATATATTGTGAAGCAGGGATAAACCTATCACGGTAATGATGACACAAGTACAATTATAAATATCTGTGAAAGGGGTAGTTTAATAGACCTAGGTTTATTTTCGGATTAATAATATTCAGGGCTGTGTTAATTTTTAACTAGATTTGGAAGACCTAGAAATTTCCCTTTTAACCCTTGACATTTAACCTTAATAATTTACCTTCAGCTTAATATTGAATCCAATATGACAGAAATATTTCTGATTCTTCATGGATTTTCAAAATATTAGCCACCCAGTTTACATAGATAAAAAAGGAAACATTTGCAGAGCTTCTGATTCATAATGGAGTTTACAATGATATCCCTAGTACATGATAGTGATGATGGTTGCGACTGCAGCAACTACAAAATCTACAACAACAAAGAATATGATGACATGGACATGCTCAACAACACAAACAAGTATTACAAATCCTTAGTCATTCTATTGCTCAGCAAGTTGAAACTGATACCATGGAATCTATTCTTGAACTCCCCTGAAGTTGCCTTGTCAAGTCAAAGGATATTATTTCTCCAATTCTCTAACAAAATGTTGGCTAAAATTTTTGTAAGTCACTGTGACCACATCTTACAAAATTGTTATTTTAGACAACATTGAATGAGATTACTCTCTCCTCTCAGCAATAGGGGAGGCTCCCTTACCATAGGTGGCTTCAACAAGGACTTAACTGACACTGATGAGAAAGGGCGGTTCTTACTATTGATTCCTCTTTTTTCAGGAACAATTCACAGATATATTTCAGAAACACTAAACAAAAAGGAGTTATTGCTATGATAATAGTAATAGCCTTTTGGTTGATGTAAGAGCAACCAATAGGATACCAATTTTCTTCCTAGGTGAAATAGTTATAGAAACCCAAAGACTTCTACACTTGTTTCTGACATATAAACTATCAATTTTGGTGTATGATAAAGCTCAAAGCCTTTATTTGTATACCTTCTAAATTCTACTAAGTTACTAAAAACTGAGGCAGAAAGTCACTCAGCTCCTTGGATCTGAAAGCCACTCTAAATTATCTTAACCCACCTCTGTTGTAGCACAAATTCTACAAAAGGTACAAGAAATTATGATAGTAGAAATAATGCAACTCAATGAATTCAAGATTGAATTATTCATGCAACGTAAGAACATATAAACAATCCACAAACCTTTCGGCACAAAGTTTGAACAAACTTGCTCTTTCTATTCGCTTTGAAACTTTTGCACAATGAAACTCAAAGTTTTCACTTCACAAGAATTTTCAGCATAGTCTACTTGCATAAACAAAAGATGGTTTTTACAATGAAGCCCACTCCTTTATATAGGTGAGGAGTCAAGAGAAAAAGTTGGGAGAAACCCAACAAACTTGACCTATTCTACAAGTAATTTTGACTTATTCAAATTACAAGTCCTAATGTATTTGACTTGCAATTCGATTACATGTAATAGCTTTACAGGTGAAAGGTCACCTACAATTACAACTTGCTCTTTGATTACACGTAATCTGTCAACAATAAAACATCTATTTCTAAAAAGCATGAAAAAAGTTTTAAGTATCCCGAGACACTTTTGGATCTTCTTTAGAGATCATCTATGACAGCCTCGAATCTATGAATAGATTCTTGCATTGCTCTAGGATTTGGTGCACTTGTATGTCGAGCTATAACAATTGTTTTGATGATTGTGTTCACACACCTGGAAATGGCTTTGTTGCTCTCTTCAAGTTTGGCCTGAAGACGATCCAGTGAAAATTTGAAGTTAGTGAGCTTGTTCATAGAACTGAGAGTGAAATGATCCACCCCAAGCTCTAGGTGAATCAATTTCATGAGCTTTGATATTGCAACATCTTCTAGAATCAGCTCATTTTTCTCACTCGTTAACCTGCATGACAAACCTAAAACCTTTGCTGATCACACATTCTTTGTCCCTAGAGATACCAATGGCTGCCTTTTACATCTGTGACTAGCCCTTCAATCACTTGACCCTTATTCACCATTAGCTCCTAATACTAAAACATTTCCCAAGAGGAAATGGCGCCATATTCATACAACACATCCAAATCAATCTTTGGAAACTTGTTCTAGACTCCCAAGTCTTCATCCAAGACCTTTAGATCTTGATTGAAAGATGTAAGGACTTCTTTGAACTTAGTTGTAGTTCCCCTAGCATGAGTTAGCACTGGGATGATCAATTGTGTTCCTTGAGCCATTATCTAATTGATCCAATCATCCATTGTGTTGGTTTTTTCTCCTATCTTCTTCGCTTGCTTGATAGATTCTTCTGAAATAGAAGTAATGGGATTAACCTGCTCTAATGAATTAGTGATTTTTTGGATCGCTCTTAGCAATTGAGCATTCTCCTCAAGTTGATTTTTCTTGGCCCATAGCCGATCATTACTCTGAGAAAGTAGTGCTATTGAGTCTTGCACGTCCTTTTGGTATCCAACCCGCCTTTGCTTACCCAGTTCCACTCTTGAATTTGTAGTTAGATGTTTGCAACTCATTTTGCAGTTTGTCTACAATAGGCACTGCGATCTCGACATACTTTGTTTTATCTTGATCGAATACTACCTTGGAGACTATCTTTGTTTTCTTACTTGTTGGAGGCTTGGTCTTCTTAATTTGCCTGAAATCGAAGTCATCTGGAGGGACTTCTTGCTTCTTCCTCTTCGGAGTAATAGCGTTGAGCCAAGTAGGTAGGCTAAAAGAAGCATCCTAGGTTGGAGCAGTGGTGGCTATTGCAGACATTGATCTTGATTGTATAACAGTTGTCACAATGGGTGGTGCCTCAGTCTGAATAGCTACAAGAGCTTGAGCACCTTGAGAAGCTTCAACCATAAACCTGTCAAAGTTTGCAACTGAAGTGTTTGTGAGAGTCATAGAAACATCTGATAGACTAGGAAATGTGGAATATGCATCAAATACGTTCTCCAGCCTATCATAGTGTTCCTCAAAAGTAGATGCAAGAATAGATGAAGGAATAGGTATTATGGATGAATTCAC
The DNA here is from genome assembly GCA_027943335.1 of Chamaecyparis obtusa. Taxonomy (NCBI): domain Eukaryota; kingdom Viridiplantae; phylum Streptophyta; class Pinopsida; order Cupressales; family Cupressaceae; genus Chamaecyparis; species Chamaecyparis obtusa. The sequence continues at coordinate 85,646 of BSBK01009750.1, forward strand.
TGGAGGAACACAAATTGTAGAAAATGAATCTACATCGGTGTCAAGGGGTGACATAGGAACTTCTTCTGGTATATACACCGTTACAGGAATTGTAGGAATCACCTCTGTACTTATAGCATGAGATACTTCTGGAGCATGATCTTCCTACAATTCATCTTCACTAGCTGCAACTTGTGTTCTCTCTCACGTTGCTATATCTTTCTCTGCCACTACCACTTCTTCTAATGACTGAATCTTGGCTTTGCCCCCTTTGATCTTAAGCTTTGGTATCCCTACCACTGTTGATGAAGAACCGTCCTTTGCCTTGGCTCTGATCTTGGATTTACGTCCAACTGGGCTAGTAGTATCAAATCTTTACAAGGCTTAATTTTAATGGTTTTTATGCCCTTTCTTTTCAGCCATGCATTGGTATTGGCTAAAATGGATTGAAACTTGTCAAAGATAGACATTCTTTCCTTTGGTATCCACTGAATAGGTGTGATAGGAAGCTTTTCAATTTGTCGCTTATGATATTTAGGATCAAGAATATATTCATCATCTCCACACCCTCAGGAATCTGGGTCAGATTAAAATCTATGATCTATTGCAAAGTCAACCTGCTGTAATCCATTCTCCTTATGTCGTCCTCTGTATGCAGGTCAATGTAGATATCCTTGAGGCAATGAACATGAGTGAAACTCCTCTTTATCTTATTATTCGTCCCTTGATAGTCAAATTGCTTTCTGGATTTAAACTTTTCGAGTGTGATCTCTTGTAGCTCTGTTTCCATGCACTTTGCCTTCGGTGTGGTTATCAGTGCATATCTTCCATGAGAAATTAAATGCAACCATGATTGAGAATTCCAAATACATCCGTCTGCACTTTGGATATCAAGATTTTTGATATCCACCATGAGCAATAGTACAATTTTCCCAAATCAGAGAATTTTAATCCCGATTGCAAGAACTATTGCATGTGGCCTTTAATGAAGTTCGAAGTGTAATGCTCCTGGAAAGTTCCATTTTATGCCCCACAGTTAGAATTTTGGGATTTTCCATACCCTCTACATATTCCACTACATGTCCTTTTATTCCTTTTATGTGCAATGCGAAATGCACTCATGTCCAAAATCTTCGATTGCATCTTATCTAAGTGCTTGTTCCAAAAATTGGGATTTTTAGTACCCATTACATATAATCAAATATGCAATCAGCGCAAGAATCTCCGACAAAAGTTTGTTTCAAGTCTGCCATATTTGCAAAATCGGGATTTTTGAAATCCATTACATGTTTTGTTACGTGCAGTCAAATGCGCAATTGCATCTAAAAACCCCAATAAATACCCAAGCTTACCCCTTTGAAAATTCCAAACACAAGTGTAATTGGGGATTTTTGACCTGATTACAAGTGCAAGCTAAAGTAATCTCCATACAGTTGCAAGGAGCTAAAGGTTTTTCCCACACATATGTTCTTCCTGACTTGCAATCAGGATTCTAAAACCTGATCACAAGTTCATTTCTCTTGCAAAAGTAAAGTTTTTCCCCTACCTACGGTTGGGATTTTAAAACCCAAATTCAAGTGAAAGTTCTTCCCAAAAGTACTTGTAATCGGGTTTCTAATTCCCGATTACAGATTCCAAGATTGCAAAAGGATACAAAGGAAGAACGTTATGACAAGGTCATACAAGGGAGTGATGGAGAGCATAGAATGCTTCAAGATTGATACGAGAAGATGTAACTTTGATCAGAACAATTTGGGATGCAAGCCCTGTTCCGGGACAAAATACTTTCATCGTCCCTAGAGTCTTAAAAGTGTTAGCATCTTGTAGCAGCATAAGGAATGTGACAAAGGATGACGCAATTAGGTGTTGTGTCTTGTTACACTTAGAATAATTTTCATTATGTATTTGTAATTTCATCTTGACAGATTACATGCAATGTAGAAACAAGATATAATTGCATGTGATAGTATCACCTGAAAAGTTATGACATGTAATCACATTGCAGGGCATTAGAACTTGTAATGTTTAATAAGTCAACTGTAGGTAGTTAGTGTTTGAATAGGTCTCGATTAGTTGGGTTTCTCCCACTTTTCGCTCTCAGCCCCTCACCTATAAATAAAGGAGGGTGCTCTTTGTAATTTTATCTTTTGGCAATGCAAGAAAACTCTGCTAGTTTGTATATGCACTTTAAGACTTTGAGCTTGGATGTAGATTAAATTGCTTTCAATAAAAGAGGCAAATTGCTTTCAAACTTTGTGTTTATTTAAGGTGTTATGTGACGACATTTTCTGAATATTGATTGTGAGTTTTGTGCTTTCATTCAAGAGAGATTTGAATTTAATCTTGCAGACTTTGAGCTGCATATTGCGTTCAGATTTATAGTTTAGTTTCAGATTTGGTTTTGCAGACTTTGAGTTTTTTATCAAGTCTGAGATTAACATAGGACACCCAAGCAAGGGAATAGCTTGCAGACTTTGTGCTGCTTCATTTTCTTCATTTGTGCATGCAAGGTGAAATACGTGTTGGAGACTTTGAGCTGCACATGTTTCATTCTTGTTCTCAAAATCTCATAAGAAGCCTTGGAAAACTTTGAGCTTTCATGAGTTTCTTGGTTACATAACATGCTGGTATGCTGAAGATTATTCTTACGTCTAATCTTCTGTTTATCGGAATTATTGCTCCAATAAATACTTTGTAAGTGAATTACACTATTGGTTAAAGATTGTATTGTAATAGTAACCTCTATTTTGAAATAAGAGAATAGGATGAATGTCGCGCCCTGATTTAGCTTAGTGTAAATAGTAGTTAAGTGTTTTGTTGATTCTAGTAGCAATAAGAGGGGGGAACCTTCCCTTAGAAGTAGGAGAGACCGTGTCTCACACACTTGGCTAGAACCACTGTTTTGCAATTGATCCTTAAAACTGTCGGTTGCAAAATATTCACCCAACACTTGGGCATCTTGGAATGATGAGGCCTGGACCTTTGCATCCACTTGCAATTGGTGACTTTTATTGCAGACTCATAGAGCCTTAACACCCTCTCCTTTATCTTGTATACGATGGAATGATGCGTTGGAATCCCAAATGCTTTAGCAATCACTCCCAGGTGGGATTTGCTAATAGCTTGCCGTCAGGAGCTAGAAAATGATCTTTGCTTGGATTTATAGTACTTTGCACATTCAACAATCAAATCTAGGCAATGTATAGCAAGAGGGAAACCAACTACCGCCACTGTTCCACTTTTAGTCAACTTCTTAGCTAAAAATGGAGGAGGATGTCCTTCATATCCAAACATCCTTCTTAGGAATTCATCCAGATTGAGAGTTCCCAAGTCGGTGTCGCTAACCTCTTTCCACTTTGACACATTTCGTGACTCTGGAAGAAATCCTTTGAGCTCACTCTTGATTTGTGCTTGTCTTTATGTTTTTGCTACCTTTGATTCTGCCATCTAACTTCCTGCAAAACAAAATAAAAACATTAAAATTGTGTTAAGAAATTTTAAATCTATTATAAAAATATTTCCATACATCGCATCCAAACTTGGAATGATCTATAACTTAGGAAGAAAAGAACTGCCTGACTTTTGAACTTACTCCAAATTCGCTTCTCTTCTCATGCTCAGGTGCTCTTGCCTTGATTCCTCACCCTGTGATGTGAGAAATGAAATTCTACACTCCCTTATATAGAGATTTTGCCTTCTTCATTGCTTAGTTGGCATTGGGTAATTTTAGCAACTCATTTAATACTTTCCATAATATTTCTTTGATTTCCATTTTGGGAGAGAGTCTGAATTGTCTTCTCGGTGGTCCCCACATGTTGCTAAAAAACTACCCACTCTTCGATATCCATGTGTCACACCCCTTTTGTTTTAAAAAAATATCATTTTGGGGGTTTAAGTTGATTTCTTCGTTATTCCAATGTAGGGCACATATTAGACATGGAGAAGGATTTTCTCCACACTTAGCCAAATTTCACCATTTCATGCAATCTCAACCTTGGGCGTGTTTTAGACATGGAGGAGGATTTTGGTTTGGGGAGGAAAATCCTTGGACAAGGGATTAGCACCCATGGGAGCACTTTAGACATGGAGGAGGATTTCTTGTTTGAGCGAGAATTCCTTGCACAAGGTTGATTAGTGCCCATGAGCGCACTTGGACTTGGGAGAAGGATTTTTCCCATACTTAACCATTTTTTGGTCTTTCCATGTTCTTTCCATCTTGGGTGCATATTAGAGGGGGTCAAGGAATTTTTTCACACTTAGTGAAATTTTGAACGTTTTGCTATCTTGAGCACATTTGAGTCATGGAGGAGGAATTTAATACTTTGGAAGAAATTCCTTGCATAGGGTTGATTTGCGCCCATGAGCACACCTAGACTCTAGAGAAGGATTTTTTGAGGTTTGGAAGAATCTTTTGTCATGGTGGATTCCCTCTCTTGGGCCCACTTTTGTGGTGGAGGGGTATTTTGTGACTTGAGGAGGAATCCTTCGTTGTTGTTAATTCTCCTCCTCTGTCACATCTTTCAGTGCAAGCAATCCATCTCGCACAACATTATTCTTGTAGAGTTTGGGGCGTGTCTGTTTAGGCTTGAGGCCATATTTGACTTGGTTTGGTACCTTCGTCGTATTCGGGGCTTTGTTGGTTCAAGGGAGGGGCGTCACAAATACCCCTACCTTACCTACTATTCTTTAGAGTCTATGGTTGAATTTGTCGTCCCATCTGGTTGAGCTCGCAGATGGTTTGCTAAGACTTCAGCCCTTCTTGGGTCTATTGGGATTACTATGGATTGCCTCTCTCCCTTCCAGTACTCTCTCGATGACCCCCCATCTTCTTTCTCCCTGCCAGGAGCTGAATAGGTGCATTAGAGATGACATTTACAGGCAATTTATTCATGCTACTTGGGTTAACCCCCACGGGGGCCTTCACCCTAAAATGGCCTTTTATGTAGAGATCTTTCTGGTTATACCACTAACCACATTCCCTCAGGATCCCTCTTGGCTCCTTCAGAGTGGGTTCACATTGGCTTTGTTATGAGACCGAACATCATATTGATAGAGTACACAAGATTTGTCAGCTTTGTAGCATTGGGGAGTTTGAGTCTGAGGAGAAGTTCATCTTTCGCTGTCCTGTATACTACGAGATTAGAGAGAGGTTCTATTGCCTCTTCAGGGAGGCGCAGTCGCTCTCCACCTTCTTTAGATATACAAAATAGAGATGCCTTGCTCTTTACTTTTAGGAAGCCCTTAGGCCTCAGGACCACACGCTTCAGCACTAGCATCCTACGACGCCTCCAACCTGTCAGCCTAGTACTTCCTTCTTCACAGGGATTCACTCAGCGCGTGGTACCAAGCGTCAACTTGGTCCCACCACTTATTCCAGATCTATGAGGCCTAGGACGAGCTCCTTTTTGTAACAACCATCCAAGGGCACTTTGAGGGCGACCCATGATTCTGACTGGTCCTATTGCTTATCCTTCAGTTCGAAAGTTCTTCACGGCGGTTTGAAACCCTTGATTGGGTTCGAGAGGATTTCTTTTCTTCTCCTTTGGACTCTTTTACATTGGACACTTCTTTTCTGTTTTTATTTCAGTTGTTGCTTTTTTCTTTGGGCACCGTTTGGTGTCCCTGCTGTGGGCTGGCCTCTTTTTGTTGCACTTGGCAGTCGCTTTGACCCTTTGTGGTCTTTTGTTGGACATTAATAGATTTATCTTATCTTATCTCTTGGGCGCATTTGGTAGGTAGTGAAGGATTTTGGATTGTTGCCATGTCTTAGCTAGATTTCCTCATTTTAGTCTTTTACTTCAATTGACCTGAATTTGGATATTCTCTATTTCTTTCATAGTCAATGCTCACTTGTTGCTATAGAAAGACTTACTAAAAATAGAAATTGCTCAAAATAGTAAGTTTGTCCAAACTCAAAATTAGGCCAAATGGGACATAGTGAAACTTACTCCAAATAGTAAGTTCTTTCAAACTCAAAATTAGGCCAAATGGAGACAGTGAAACCTACTAAAAATAGCAAGTTCGTTAATGCACTTAAAACTTCATTTGTAGGCCTTTGAAAGATTAATTTCCTTTCTACACTTAGCCAAATTCCATTATCCCCTCAATCCCAAATGGTATGCAGAATTGGGTGGAAGGGCCCTCCCATGTGACGATCCTGAGGTATTAGATGGCTTCACACATGCCATTGATAAGATGTATCCAGGGCGAGAGGCCTCCATTCTTCGCACACAGTTCCTTGACTTCACACAACTTTGTGGCCCAAACTTGAGTAAACCACAGGCAAGGTTGGATTGAGTGATTTTGGCACAGAGGGATCCTATTGGATGGTGGACATGGCATGGGAGGGATACACCAGAGTTGAAAGTGCTTGCCTCTCGCTTCCTTGCACAGGTTGCTAGTTCCTCAGCCGCAGAGAGGAATTGGTCTACATATGGCTTTATTCACTCCCTCAAGAGGAATAGGCTTACCTCTAGACGAGTGGAGAAGCTAGTGGCTGTGCACAGTGCTCTTCAACTTAGTATCGTCAGATTCCAGAGTACATGCAGACTCCAGGTTTACGGTGGAATGTTGATCCTGAAGATGTGGCCCAAATTGATGAGGATGAGGCAGCACCGGGATTGGTTGGGGTTCCATTGGATGAGAGTTCATTTCCAGTGCAACATGATAGTGACAGTGACTCAGACAACTCTGATTTTGATGTCGTGTTGGCAGCAAAAGAATAGGAGCAGCAGTGTGCTTCATTTTTCTATATTTTGATTTCTGTGTTAAACATGATGATGAAACTTTATGGCAGCACTTAAGCCTTTGGGCATTTTCAGTTTTACTTTTCTATGTTAAACTTATATTTTTGTTACCATATGCATATTGACAATCCGACAATGAATTGAAATTTCAAATTTCCAATTTACTGTTTTATGAATGCATAATTGATAATAGAGTTAGAGTTTAGACTATAGTTTTACTTTTACTATTTAGTATTTACTAAATGGCATTGAAATGTTGTATGTTAAGGTTCTATGATGTTTAAATGGCATGAATTGTCCATATTTTCAAATGAATGTAATTTATACTTGCAAATTTCCTTATATATTTAAAAATTTCCCTATATTTATATAGACGTCCCCTTTGCCATCCCCCCCCCCCCCGTCCCGGAAACTCGGGGTAAGACTGCTTAATTGTTGTGTGGAATGTAAGGATTATCCTCCAATGATTCTTTATTCGATCACATCCCTCTACAACTTCTTCCTTGAGAACTTATTCATCCTTATTATTTTCCTCGATTTTTGGCACTAGTCACATATCCATTTTATCTTCTTCTTTGGATTGTTTAATAGAAGAAGAGTTTATCTCTTCTGAAATCATATTACAGTCGTATATCATTTCCTTCGTCTTAGGATTCCAAAGCTTGTATTCTTTCATATCATCAACATAACAAATGAAGATACATTCCTCACGTTTGAAATGCAGTTTGAACCTCTTCTTGTTTGGAATATGCACACATGCATGACAACCAAATAGTCTGAGCTGATGTAGGAGATTGATGGATTAGATAACAAGCAATGTTGATTTCTTAGTACAAAATTTCTGCTCTAATTCAACAGTTTTGAGTATACTCTGGGCCCTTTGTATCTCCTAAATCATTCTTGCAACAGCTACATTTGATTGAGGGATGAATGGAATTCTCTTTTGTCAGGCTATTCTATTGTCATCTAAGTTAACTGGTTTTGGTATGGGTTTGGGTTCGCCAGGTTTGCAGATTTGATCAATTCTTTTTTGGTTTGGGTTAGTTTTTAATTCTTCCATACAAAAACACACTCACATATACATATATTCATATTTATCCATATATATACATGTCTTTTTTGAATAAATAATAAAAAATATATTACCATGATTTAAATATAAAAAATATATTAATTTACTATGTACATATCAGATATTTATAATATTAAAATATTATATAATAATATAAATGTACGAATTAACAATATAAAATATAAATATAATATGTATTAATATTAATATAACTGTAGCATCTATTAATACTATAGTGTATAAATATATAAATCAATGATATACTATATAAATATAAAATACTGATAATATTATAATATAAATATTGTAATATAATATAATAATATAAATATTATCTTTGTATTATATTAAATAATATTTAACATTAAATACAAGGCTGTCAAGCTAAGATGGTCAACTAAAACTTGCTTTGTTATTGGATCCATTTTTGCTAAATCAAGTTCTAAACCATCTCTGGGCAAATCCTTTGGGCTAATGCATCCATAAGGCGAAGATCTCATAAGCCTCATGAGGCATCCACAACTATGGCCACACCGTCGAAAAGCTCCCATTTTTTCCTCATCTCCCTTTGCGAAAAAAGCCACATAGTATCAGAAAATATGTTTTGAAATTCGTTCTTGGATTGTCTGAGTTCATTTAGGATGAACCAACAGAAATTTTCCTGTGCCCTTGGGACCGAAGTGAACCAAGTTCAAACCAGACCTGAACTTGGGGTTTGTAGCTGAAGAATCGGTAATATAGATTGTCATTATAGTACCACAGTCCCATGAAATTTCATGGTAGTGGGAGGAGGGGACCAAGGAGCTTTTTTTGAGGATGAAAAAGGGCAATGGATGTTGGCATGTTTGGCAAGTGTCTAGGGGTAGATCCCCCAACAAGGTCAATAGAAAGCACCACTAGTAGTGTCAAGGAACAAAGCCCCACATCAAGCCCAAATTAAAGCCTTTGAAACTACACATACCTTCATGGCACACTCCACTCCCATGATTTTATCATTGTTTTCTCTAACACCAAGTCCTCACTATTTTGACTAAATCTTCATCCTTTAGAGAATTAATGAAGCAAGAGAGTATAACTGGCCTAAATGATGTGGGCTACATAGTTGAAGACATGAGTTTTTTTGTTCTTGAATCTGTTTATTTATTTTCTTAGTTCTAGTACACAAGTTTATAGAAACACCTTACAATAGTCAACATAAAGTTTCTGGGATGTTCGAGGGACATGGTAAACTTTTCTTCAGGTCTTGGGGTTTCCTTGGAAACATTCCCTCTCCAAGGGAAATATATAGGGGACATGTCCTTGTGAAACATTGCATAATAATTCTCAAAATCTTCACCATTGCGTATTTTCAACACGATCTTCTTGTCCTTTTGATTTTCAATGAGAGCTTTGGCCTCTTTTAATTTTTTGAAGACCTATAATTTTTGTTTGAAAAAATACCCATGTTTTTTTGGAGAAATGGACACAACATATTACATGGAGTTTTCTAGTGAAGGTACATTAACAGGTCCAGAAACAGAACTAAACCAGTGCGTACATATGAAAGCTTTTGGGACGATAACTGGTTACTGAATATTCATTCATTGGTGCTCACAGCAGAAGCAAATTTTTCATTTCATTCTCTTGTAGTTGTGTTAGCTGTTTTCAGTGCCATTGGGAAGGATGGCAAGGAAATATTAAAATCAACAGTTCTCAAGGAGGGTGAAGTCAATTCAAACACTCTAGGACAGTGCAATGTTGAATTTCTTCTACTTTGGTGCTACATGAGCATGCAATTGAGCCTAAATCATCTTGGACTTGAAGATTAACGAAAGGATTAAAGTGAATGTCATTTGGCTTCGAAGTTGATGGAAAGTGCTTTGATTCAAGTTTTCTTCTTTCCAGATACCGTTTAGTCATTGTAGTTGGTTTATAGCATGTACTTGGCACTATGATTCAAGAAGTGGAGAGGTCATATTTTCAGACAATTGGGTGATCTGCAAATTGGATGTGGAATTATTGGATTTAGCTATAAGGTTGCAGTCCTTCGAGGAAAATCAACTTGTTGATCTTAAAGATTGTGAAGCCCAATGCAAAAATACTTTGTAGGATTGTCAAGGGGAGCTTGCATGAAAGTGGTTACTTTATTCAAAACAACTTAATTGGTTGTTGAAGATATTGTATCAAAATGATTTCAAACTTCGAAGAGTAGCTTGATGATTACTATGTTGAATAGGGTGACATGGTAGCTGGAAAATCAAAGATTCAAGAGTTTGATGGTCTATAGTATTAGTCACATTTGCAAAGGGAAGAGATAAATTGATGTGGGACATTTCATCAGCAATTGTATTTATAGCCATTTGGTAAATTTCTGTTAGACCAAATCCTCACTTAGTGTTCTATTTGGTCCTCTTTGTGGTTCAAGCTAAGGCTTTTGTATTGGATAAAATTAAAGCAGGACACTTTGTTTAGGCAATAACTACAATTGGAATACACTGAGAGCAATAAACACTTCAAAAGGGTCAATTATATATCCCTAATGTTGAGAGTAAGAGATTTGGAAAATGAGAACCATGTCTGCATTTTAGAGCATGCTAGGATGGTAATATTGGAATGGGCTGATTGTTTCATCAATTTCCTACTTTCATTTATTTATGTGTTTGTAGTATCGTTTCATAGAAAGTTGGTGGTTTCTTATGATTTTATCAAGAAGATGTGTGACTAGACCAAGTTTTCATTTGCAAATTAGACAATACATGTGTGCTAATGCCCTAGATGCTAAAAGTATGGGTTAAGCCTAAGATAATGGTACAAAACTTGTATTTTACATTATTTTACTTGATGATTTTTCCTTATCAATATGTGAAAACTATTCATTTTATGTAGGCATGGTTCCTCAAATCTACATCTTTTCTGCAAAAAATAAGAGGCTCATATAGTAGCTGCTACTTTTTAAATGAGTAGTAGCTCAAGAATTGCTGTAACAGCATTGAAGTATTTAATGCCTCTGGACTTAAAGACTTTTTCATAATTAATAAGGCATCTTCTTTGAAGGAGAGTGTATGTTCAACTTGTAATGGATTTTATAATTTCAAGTTTTAATTGAATGCTCCAGTCCAATCATTTCAACATTAGTTCAACATTAACTGTTTTTTCTTTACCATGTATTGCAGACTCTGCTTGACAGGAGGAAAAGAGGTACACAATGCTATTGTAAGTAGCATTCAAGACTTGGCAAAAACATTTTCAGCTTATCAAGAAGAAGTGTTGGTAAGGAATCCTATAAAACTGCCTCATTTCTAAAATTGAATGATATACTAACTTGTACATATGAAGACAAGTATTCAGACAAAAAAGACGAGAATGCTATGTTATTTTTCAGTGGGGCCTATTAGTGGGAAAATTTCAGATGCAAAATGCTAGAATGTCATGTTATTTTACAATGGGGCCTATAAGACGGTATTTTCAGATACTAAAGACTAGAGCATAATGTTATTTTCTATGTTGCATGGGTATTCATACCCATACCCCTGGGTCATGTACCGGGTACTGGTACACATACCCAAGAACCAGGTACTCAGTGGAGAGCATCATAGCTAAAACCTTGATTAAGATTTCTGATATTTGCTTTGGTTTTTTGTTTGTGTATCAGCTTGCTGTTTATCAAGCTTAATTCAATACGTAATCAGTTTGAAACTTTGATACAATACTGATTAACAGTAAACTTTATCACTGTTGAAGTCAGAAGTTTATCATTTGCAATATGTCATCATTATATGATTTATGATCTTCTTGTTCATGTTTAAAGCTGCCTTCTCTGTTATGCATCTAAACATTTTAGCATATATTATTATTACAAACATATTGCAAATCTGAAACTGAAAACAATACATTACATCTGCAAACTTTATCAGTGGTCTTGTTTTGAAAACTAATTGTCATGACTCATATTTTCAGATTTTCTATAAAATATTGAATTATATTAGAAATTTTTTTGACGAACCCAAGTACCCTTGTCCCCTATTTTGAAAAATACCTGTACCCATACCCGTACCCTAAGTACCCAAGTACCCCCGTCCCCGTGAAACCTTGGTTATTTTGTACTGGCTCCCATTAGAGGGGAAATTTTCAGATATAGAAGACTAGAATGTCTTGTCTTTTCATAATGGGCTATATTAGTATGGAAAATTTGAGATCGAAGGACTAGATGTCATTTTATTTTAACTTTAACATATGAACTAGCTAAAATTAAGGGTGGGATGTGCTAAGGGAAGGACTCATGGAAACAGTTGAAATATGTTTAGATCTGTTGGTACATAAAAAGTCAACATTATCTCCCAGAAGAGTTGTATTTCGGATGGAAGGGTGATAGAATGGTTTTGACAGTTGAAAGTTATTTCCGGAGCGCTTTCTGGTTATTTCCCTATTTGGGATTCTACTGGAATTTTATCCCGCAGATGATCTATCGTGTTTGAAATTTTACTTGTGGCAGCTCAAAGATGTAGATTGTGGCTTTGTATTGAATTTTTGCATTAATTTTACCATAATATTTTTGTTTTATGTGTTATCCTATTCAACTCTGTATAATTGCATTCCCAGTTTTTGTACTTAGCTAAACAGTGCAGGCATGTAGTTATAGGATATTTTTCAATCATTAAGTCCAAAAATTTCTTGTTTAGTGCTTATATATCGAATTGCCTTTTGCACTAGATTAGGAAAACAAAAAGATTAGTTTTTAGTAGGATTGTTTGTTTTGTATACTCTCAAAATCCCTAGAAAACATATTAAAATTTAAAAATTGTAAATATTCAAAAAACCATAGAAAACACTATGAAAACTGTAAATATGCCAGGACATACAGAGCACTTAGACTAGTTTTTAGTTTAAGGAGAGCTCCCCCTTCTCATTCAAAGAGTGGTTCTATTGCACATTTGTTCCATTTTGTGCATATTGTAAGGTGTGAATTAAAATGGTGACATTTTTTTCCCTCAAGCCAGTAGAGTTTTGTAATAAGCTAATGTTTTGCCAGCATACCATCCAAAAATACAAAGCTGAAATCATCAACTTTTTATTATTTTTACCGATGAACCACACAGAAGTTTACAAGATTAACACAAAAATAACAGTATTGGAAAATGTTAGCAGACTAAAGATAAGTTCATATGATACCTAGCAACAGTGATATGCAAAATCTTTGAACACACTGCATTGAGACAAATTTTACAAAATAATCAGATTATAGGCCAAGCTCGTAGCTGTTGCATGCTTAGAAATACCCCAGAAAATGGAACACAACAATCTAGAATGATCTAATTTCTAGCCCAAAGGGTGTGGCTGGTCTGGAGACTGATGTAGCAGGAATTAACAGCCTCAAAAAACTTTATAAAATGCAGTGAACTAGCCCTAGGGATGTTATGACCAGGTGTGTACTTGTATGACCTTTAAAGTCTTATTCCCTACTCTATTGCTCCAAGCAGTCAAATGATGATCAGGGGCTATTATTGAAGGCTGTGATACTCTAGGAAACAATTATACTTTCACAAAATATTCATCAATAAATCCTCTACTATTGGTATGTGTCACTCACAATGGTGTGGCCAGAACATGCAACAAATAATAATAATCTAGTTTTTAAACATATGTGTGTTGAGTTAACCATAATCTGGAACCTCACATAGAAACGAAAAATATTGGAAATTGAAATCACATAAATCTTGTTGATCTTTTGGCCTTTACGGCAAAGATCGACATATTGACAATTAAATTCGCAATAATAATAAATAAGTTATTTAGATATTATATTTATGGCTAAAATGATCTAACAATATAATAAAAATAAGGGGTATATTTATTATATAAGGATTGATTATGCAAATTAAATATAAATATAAAACAAATATTATTATTATTTAGTGGCCCAAGTCGGCCAACATGTGGTTTGCGAATTTAGTAAATTGCTCATATATAATAAAGCTCTTGAGGATGGGAAAGACAACCCGAGACATAACGTTGATCTTCCCTCCATTCTCAATAGCTGTGATTTACATGAGCGAATTGGTGAAGTTGCTGAACGCAACATCTTAGAGCTGGGTGAATTCCAAAATAGCGATTAATGTGTGTTCATTCCATCCATTGCTGGGCGCAGAAGTGACTTCTTATAGTCACATTGAAGAGAGTATTTTATGGAAGCGATCCATATTGAAAGCACGATTTATATAGAAGAATCGTAGGTGCTGTGTTGGTGCCAACTTTACTTAACTCCATTCAAGGGTTTCGATCAGACCTTGTAGTGTGAATCCGACTTGCACTTCATACATTTCGATCAGACTTCATCATTGGAATTATGGATGGGGAGTCCTTGCCAGCACAATTGTTAGTGTAGATCGGCGGTATCTTCAAGGGCTGAAGATTGAACAAATTGAATGAGAATACTTGTTGGAGTGAAGGTGGAATCAGATTTGATACAATACAAAGGAGGGACTTTGACTATCGGATATCTACTTGATTTCCGGGTATCATCTATTCCTCTTTGTCTACTTTATTTCATTTCCTGTGCTTAGTTTTGATAGATCTCTATAGATTGATACATTCCTTGCTATAATCTGGAAAATATTAACATGGTATCAGAGCGTAGATAGTGCAAAAGATCCATTTCAGATTTAGGAATTTCAGTCTAACTCTTTCAAAACTAAGAAACACTATGGAAACCAAGGTTTGGTCTGAAAAATTGTAAGGAGGGTTCTTGGTTTGCAATCTCATTAGTTGCCATCTATGGGAAAACTTATTGGTTCTCATTGGCTGGGAAGATATGGGTTCTTGCATATTTTGAAATTTACCTATTGACTTCCTTAAAAATTTTAAAATTGTCTTTCCTTTCTGGATCAAGAGGGAGTCTAAAACTTTGTAAGTAAACCTAAGTCTCAGAAGGAGCTGATAGGGATTACATAAAACTCTCACCATATTGATCCAGAGGGAGTAGATCATCTTAAGTTAAGTGCATGACATGTATGATTCAGAGGGAGTATAATCATGGGCTCCAGTGTTGTGTTATAAACTCCTTTCTTATATAGGACCATAGCTGGTTAATGTCATACCTTGCATATCTAGTTGATTATCTGCTATTAGCACAACTAGATGGGATGCGTACTTCACATTGTGTTGCAACATAGCTTCATATTGTTTGGCATATGATGTATGGGAACATTAACTATTTCACATTGGTATACACAAACTAGTTTTATGCATTTGCATTGGCATTATTAATGTGTAGGAAGCACACTTGGTATATTAACCTTACAGCATTGATTCATGTTGAGATATTGGTTTATATATACCTTGGCATGTATGTGTGGAATTGTCATTAGCTGTAGAGAATATGATTCTTCGTTAATAGCTGATTGGATCAACTATTTGGAATGTTTGTTTAGCTGATTGACATAGCTAATTTTAACAGCATACTTTGCCCAGGCATATGTTATCTTTTAGACTGTTATAAAGGAACATTCACTGCAGATTGTTAGCCTTTTGATGTGTAGGCACATACATATTGGCTTTATATTACTTTGGCTACATATTGACATATGTTTGTATGAATGAATCATTAGTATATATTTTACTTATGAAAGAACTACAATTGGATACATATACATTTGCTATTGCATTTGGTTATGGACTCATTTCCCTTATGTATATTGGCTTATCATATACCTTGGTATGACTTAATTATGGGTATGTGGTTTAAGAGAGAGTTCAATCATGGGCTCACTTAATTTTGTGTTATGAACTCCTTCCTTGTGTCATGCTGATTACTTGCTATGGAAGCATACTTTGCATTGACATAATTTTGTTTTGTATGCATGGATGCATACTTTACCTTAGCATATGTCTTACTTATGTATGAGATCATACACAGTTGATTAATAGCATACCTTGCATCAATTATACTTCTGTTATGCATGAGGAGCATACATTACATTATGAACAGTTACATTGACATATTTCTGTTATGACACATGTTATGAACTCATGGGCTCAATTATGACACGTGTTATGAACTCATGGAATTGATTATAGCTGAAACTATATTACACATGGTTTAAGAGAGAGTTCAATCATGGGCTCACTTAATTTTGTGTTATGAACTCCTTCCTTATGTCATCCTAATTACTTGCTATGGAAGCATACTTTGCATTGACATAATTCTGTTTTGTATGCATAGATGCATACTTTACCTTAGTATATGTCTTACTTATGTATGGGGTCCTACATAGTTGATTAATAGCATACCTTGCATCAATTATACTTCTGTTATGCATGAGGAGCATACATTACATTATGAACAGTTACATTGACATATTTCTGTTGTGACACATGTTATACCTTACGCTGTTATGGGAACATACACAGCTGATTGTTAGTATAACTGATTAACTGTTTTCTTTATTGATGCATGGGTGCATACATTATTGGTTAATGAATACTTACATTGGCATATGTTGTGTATGTTACATTTTTACAATTGGCATATTTTGGGAACATACATTATGATACTTAGAGATAATGTTGTTGTATGCATGGGAGCATACTTTATATGGATATATGTTATCCTTTATATATGCTTTGCTGTTGATCATATATATGTGTGAATACATTTCGTTATAGAGGGAACTATATTGCATCTTGCTATGATCACATTGCACCTGGTTATATGTTGGACTTATGTGATTACTCTTATCCTTATGGCTGAGACTTGTCTATGGATACTGGATGAATTATGCTTGTTCTATGAGAGAACTACATTTGGATATTGGTTATTACATTTGGCTACTTAATATGATTGTATGGAACATACGTCATTTGTATACTTTAGCATGTATGTATGAAGCATACTTTAGTGGTTTATTGTGTATGTATGGATCATACTTTCTTTTATAGCTGAGTCTATATTTATTGATTATAGCTGAGACTATATTACATGTGGTTCTATGTGTGAACACATTTTCTTTACATTGAACTTGATTCTTATGATCATAAGATCATATTGGTTGCTCTTATAAAGTATTACTTTATTCATACTACACTTATGTGGATTCATGAGATAAGATTTTGATTATGAGATACATTTGGTTATGATTGTTCATTTGGTTACACTTATGCATATGGCTAAGTTGTTTCTTATGAATTGGATACTTGGAGGATATCATGGATTTGATATTCTTCTCATGGATCAGGGATCCATTGTTGAGCATTTGGTGGATATCATGGACTTGATGTTTGGAGACCATTGCTTTGAGCATTTGATGAATATCATGGACTTGATATTCGTTAGACCAATGCTCATGATATCATGGACTCGATATCTTGTGGATCAGGGATCCACATTTGAGTAATTGGTGGACATCATGGACTTGATGTCGATAGGCCATTACTCTAAGCACTTGGTGAATATCATGGACATGATATTCGTTAGACCAATGCTCTTAACATCATGGACTTGATGTTGTTTTGATGTCATGGATTTAGTTACCCACAAATTGGTTGGTATACATCATGGACTTGATGATACCATGAATATCATGGACTTGATATTCTATTGGCTTTGTCAAGAGGACTCATGGATCTAAGTTATCCACAAATTGGATAGAAAACATCATGGATTTGATGGTTGACTCAAGATGACTTGTGTTTGGAAAGTATCATGGACTTGATACTACCTTGAATATCATGGACTTGATATTCAAAAGAGTCAAGGTGACTCTTGGATCTAGGAAATCCACATTTGGATGGTAAGCATCATATGATATGATGTTTCTCATATGAATATGAGATGTATGGTTGAGCAATAATGAAGAACATGTGTGTTCTCATTATATCTTGTAGATAGAGATCTACTATCATAGATGAGAGATCTATGACATCATTGGATAAGGAATCCATTTTTGGTTATGTGTTGTGCTTTGAGTCGTGGAGACTCGTGGATCTAGGAAATCCACATTTGGTTGGTAAGTATCTTGTGACTTGATGTTACCATGGAAAGATGATTTTCATATGGATATGAAATCTATGGTTGGGAATGATAATGAACATATATGTTCTTATTAAAA
This sequence comes from Chamaecyparis obtusa, assembly GCA_027943335.1. Taxonomy (NCBI): domain Eukaryota; kingdom Viridiplantae; phylum Streptophyta; class Pinopsida; order Cupressales; family Cupressaceae; genus Chamaecyparis; species Chamaecyparis obtusa. The sequence goes on from BSBK01009750.1 coordinate 103,525, forward strand.
TTGGTAGAATGGAGATCTATCTTCATAGATATGAGATCTATGGCTACATTGGATTTGGAATCCATCTTAGTTATGTTCTTGGTATCTCTATCAGTGGATGATCGATTGAATGAAGGAAAATGATTTGGTTGATCTTTTCCTCAAGTCCAAGAGGGAGTGTTGATATTTTGGCCTTTACAGCAAAGATCAACAGATTGACAATTAAATTCGTAATAATAATAAATATGTTGTTTAGATACTATTTTTATGGCTAAAATGATCTAACAATATAATAAATATAAGGGGTATATTTATTATATAAGGATCGATTATGCAAATTAAATATAAATATAAAACAAATATTATTATTATTATTTAGTGGCCCAAGTTGGCCAACTTGTGGTTTGCGAATTTAGTAAATTGCTCATATATAATAAAGCTCTTGAGGATGGGAAAGACAACCCAAGACATAACGTTGATCTTCCCTCCATTCTCAATAGCTACGATTTACATGAGCGAATTGGTGAAGTTGCTGGGCGCAACATCTTAGAGCTGGGCGAATTCCAAAATAGTGATTAAAGTGTGTTCATTCCATCCATTGCTGGGCGCAGAAGTGACTTCTTATAGTCACATTGAAGAGAGTATTTGATGGCAGCGATCCATATTGAAAGCACGATTTATATAGCAGAATCGTAGGTGCTGTGTTGGTGCCAACTTTACTTGACTCCATTCAAGGGTTTCGATCAGACCTTGTAGTGTGAATCCGACTTGCACTTCATACATTTCGATCAGACTTCATCATTGGAATTATGGATAGGGAGTCCTTCCCAGCACCATTGTTAGTGTAGATCAGAGGTATCTTCAAGGGCTGAAGATTGAACAAATTGAATCCTAATACTTGTTGGAGTGAAGGTGGAATCAGATTTGATACAATACAAAGGAAGGACTTTGACTATAGGATATCTACTTGATTTCTGGGTATCATCTATTCCTCTTTATCTACTTTATTTCATTTCCTGTGCTTAGTTTTGATAGATCTCTATAGATTGATACATTCCTTGCTATAATCTGGAAAATATTAACAAATCTCACAAATTTGTTTATGTAAGATCCCCTACTAGATTTGCCCCAAAATTTTCACCCTTTTTCTCCTAGTGGTTTTGTTTGATAGCTTGAATATGCAGTTTCGATTTGTATTTAAACTCACCAATCTGGAAATACTTTTACTTTTTTGCATTTAAAATGCAAAGAAGTTTCATCTTGTCTGAGACTAAATTCTAATATTCAACTTGTATAAGAGCTTCATTAAATGAACAGTAAATCATAAATGCATAAAGTTCAAGCTGTCCTCTTTATGAGCAGAATAGTGGAACTTAAATATATACACAGCAAAGTCCTTATCTCTGAAGATCTGCCATAGCAAATTGAAATAAATACACACACAAGGAATTCTGATATGTATCTCTCAGGAGAAAAATAAAGAACAACAGCTTAGTATTACTTTTACCTAGCAGAGAGAGGGAATGATCCACTCCTAGCAATCACCAAATACTCAGGAAAGAAAAGCCACTGGTCTGTGATTAGCCACAATGTTAATTTCTTACTTGCAGCAGGACGTATCTATAAGCACTGGTATAACAGCAACAGTCTATTTCTTGTTCTGGTATAATCGCTGTTCTTGTAGTATGACAGTAGCATAGAAGGTGAACAGTGTAATCTTTCGGTAGCATCAGCAATAGTGAGAAATACATTAAATAATAAATAGCCAAAGAACACTCTATTTCAAGCTCACCTAAAAACATTTTCCATTCCATTTCAAGCAACCAACATAAAAGATGTCACAAAGAATTATCATGCATAATAGTTTCCACACCAAACTAGCTAATAAGCATGATATCTGCTCAAAGTTACATCCAAATCTCCAATGCCTGTAAACTGATACCAAAAATGTTGCTGTAAATATTGACGCCAAATCATCCCCATGCGAGTCTAAGGATGATCTCATGCCATAGAATCATCGTATGCATTTCTGTAAGGATGATCTCCCACCATAGAAAGATTGTATTTATGTCTATAAGGATGATCTCATGCCATAGAAAGATGGTATGCCTTTGTACCATTATTCAGAAACTTACTTTTCAGCGTCATTCAAACTTACACTATAACATTCGTGTAGCAGCTCCATCCCTTCATTATGTCACCTAGTCAGCTCACGCCCAAGGCACAAAGAATGCCATAAACTAACTCAGAACTGAAATCTCCACAGCCTTGTTCTCAGAAGACACATCAATGTGAAGGAGAAAAGTGCCACAATGGATATTGCTATTGGTGAAAACTCGTAAATCTCCAAGGAATCTGCACAGGGATAAAAGATTCGCTTCAGATGCAATTCATGTACATAATACACCTCATGAATAGAATAAAAGGTGCCCCAATAATATTTAAGTTGTCTTTATAATGTTTGTAAATAATATTTTGACCTTTTTAAATTATTTTTATTAACATAACTTCCCTAACCCAACCCATTAACCTACAAAAACATCAAATAATAGGCCAACCCACTCTTTAATAACTTCATTCCAAAAAGGGGACATGACATAATAATAGTAGATCTTGTTTCTGGTATGAACAACAGAAGCGAATCTTCATATGAGAGTTAGTAGAAACTCTCATATATAAGCAATCCTTTATTTAATTCCTCCTTTTCCTTTACCTAGGGTAACTAAACTAAGGATAATGCCATCTATCTGATTTTTTTCTTTAAAACACTTGACACAGGCACTCAAAATGTATTCTGGCTAGCTAATTTCAGAACTTCAGGGTATGGCAGAGTTTTGCACTTGCTGCACTGAAATAGAACTGTGCCAGTTTGTCACGATACTGGACTTCTATATGAGATGCCTTTCACTTAAAGAACTATCATGTTGTGGATAAATGATGGAGATATATGCTTGCGGTGCTGCTCTAAAAGCACACCTCTTTTGACCTAGCCTCTTTTTACCTTCACTTGTCAGATCTTGTAAACAATTTCCACATTTATATTGGACTCTGTGAGTTTTATGCTGGCTTAGTCAACTTTGGGATGATATGTGGAACTTCTAGGTGGTTTTTGAAGCCCCCGAGTTCCTTTATTATTTTGATCTTGAGCTTTGACGAGGTTTCATAAGGCCTTTATACCTATTGATTTGCTGGACAGAGTGTGCCCCTGGCATTGCCACCGCAAAACAGCACTCAGCAACTACTTTGAATATTAACCCTCCCTCGACATGCCCCATGAATGATTATACCATGTCTTTAGTGGAATTTTTGTTGTTTTACTGCTCAGTGTGCATATTACTTGACTTGATATCTCATTTCCTCTAGCTAAGCACTGATTAGTTACCTCTTTCCCACATCTGCTTATTGTTATTTGACTGAGTTTTCACCCTCTTCTACCCAGGCACACTTTTTTGAGCAATTTGCCACCTGTTGGCTGCTAGGTGGATCTTCTCTTTTGCATTGCTTTCATCAAGTTGCCCCAACCTTTTTGTAGTCTTCAAAAATTTTCAATCTGGCATTGATCATTATAAACCTGACCACATTTGCTCAAGATTTTGCCAGGAGAAACTTCTCTCACAAACTTTCCTTAGGTATGGATTCAAAAAGTGCTGTATCTGCACTGATTGTGTCCTTGTTCTCTCCATCATTTTTAATTCATTTGCTGCTCGATTGTGATCATCCTTTTCCATGCAAAACTGATAATTGGCATTGAAAGGACCACAGACAAGATAATCCTTGTGAACTGATGGGAAGACTGTAATATCCCTTACCAGATACTTTGAGAATAAATTACTTTTGCAATCAGTTTTCAATTCACTGCTCCCAATTATAGCTGTTTGTGCAGATTTACAAAGTTTTCCGTGAGCCAAGAGGCTCAATTTTATAGATGCAAATATACATACATTACACTTACTGACAAATCTCTTTTCTCAGAACAGTATAAATAAGAAGTAATGACAAGAATGGCAAATAATTCAAACAGTATATGAATTATTTTAAACAGAATTGCGAACACCGTGTAAATATACAACTATTCAATCAAGTGTTCCTGACCTTTACTGCACTCAAGCACAACTCGTTGTATCCAGCACCTCCATTTTCCAGCACACAATATTACTATGTTGCTTCACACATGAATGACTCCCGATAATGATGTGACCAGAGAGAGCATATTCTCGTTGGATGAGAAGTCCCGATTACAGAAAGACTTGGTTTATTGTAACCCAATATTGGAATAAGCTTGTGCACTGCAATGGAACAGTCGGCTGGAAATATACTGATTCACGGCAGCTATATCTCAATATATCATATTTGCTTGGTAGTCATTGGTACTTGATAGCAACAAATTATTATTATATGCTGTAACGACCTCTTGGACGGCTTCCACAGACACGGCTATAAGATTACAGTGCCGTAATGATCACCTGAATCTGCTACATAAGCTGCAGTCCGTTAGTTTCCTGGAAATAATGATGAGAACCTTCCACAGTATGTGCTGTAAATGATGTGGGGAGCCCCAATATTGATCTCCTGCTTCAATGGAACCGGCCAGAATGATTGGCTTACGAATTTCTAATGAAGACTTTCATTTCATTCCTGCAGATTCAAATGTATTCCCATCCGCATATGCTCTCTGTCACAGAACCTTCATACTGTTCGTGTTTCCAAATATTTGATTTCCCCTGACTATAGTCTTTGTAAATATTTTACCTTAATATATATATCGACTAATAGCGCATGGCAAATATGTTTCTCCACCGTTATTCAAAGTTTAATATTATATTTGCACCTTTGCATCTTCATATCAAATTCCACAAGCATAGCCTGATAAATATATGATATTTGACGGATGCTGTTATAGTCGAGACTTAATATTTCGGCTCAAATATATCTGTGATAGGATGAAATGGGAGCTGCTTACCAAACCAATAATATTATTTCAATTCAAATCTCTATAAGCTGCTATTCAAATCAAATAAAGCTTTGAATCATTGGGTTGGTACATCATAATAATACTGGCACATAAAATTGAATAGCGACAATTAGCTAACAAAGTAATCAGAGTAAAATGATCTTATCTCCTCAAATTAGACATATAAGCAATATCTTATTATTTCTGAATGCTCCAAAGCCTTACAAATTCGTCTGCAATGTAGACTTCACAAATTTGGCACAAGTGTGAACTTCGTCGCAAATCCACTCCTTAGAAGAACAAGGGTTTCGTCCAGCTCTTCTATCAATCTGCTGAAGGTTTCTGTCCTCAGAGATTTCAGTTGACGCAAGCATCAATTCATCATAAAATCCATAAACATCTGAACATGTGAAATACATTGCGAACCCCTCCTTTCATAACAACTGATGAGCCTTCTAGAGTTTTCTATTTTCCACCTCATGAAGTAGCTTCTAGAATAAGCTGGAGAACTTTTTTAAATAAAGTGACTTTTACTTTTATTTTATTTGAGTCACTTTTAATGAAATCAATTAAAATAAAGCTATGCTTTTAATATTTTATTTATTTGGACAACTTTAGAATAATTAATTTAATTAATTCGTTTGAATCGAAATTTGGGGATATTACAAAGACAATAATTTAACTTGAACTTGATGCAAGCTCTATGATTAACAGACAACTGACTGACAAAATGATTCCTTAGGAGTACCAAAACTTTAAATCTCTGGAACATTAATCTTTGCAATTGAATACAGGAACAATGGAAATATGCTCCCACTAGTTATGCAGACTCAGATTAGTGGGCTCATCAATAACATATTGAGTATTGAGCCCTCTGTTGACTTTGTTTGTTTGTTGAAGTGTAAATAGTTTGCTATGTATGCCTTTTCTTTTGTATATCAGACATGTTGTAACTTCAGTTTTTATTTACTTCATTATGATATAATTTATCTTCACAAGAGAAACTTGTTAGAAACACTGCTTCCTTACCAGTGTAGTTTTGTGATTTTTGATTAAATTTTTAACCTTAGCGCTTTTGTTAGATTAGTTTGAGTTTATGTTTAATCAAAATGAAATATAGGTATGGCATGCTCACCTTTTCTGAGTGGTATGGTCTTGTTTGTTCTCTGTATAAATCTTATGATTCTTGTATTTGTTTTATCAGAATTTCAGAAAAGTCAGTATTTTCTTTTTGTATTTGCCAATTATTATGATGTGCATTTTCTTTTAGGAACTCTTTCTTTATGTGGGCTTAAAATGCTTTTAGTAATTGCCTTAAATGTGAAGCATTTTAGTAAAATCGTTAACTATGCTCAAGTCTTCAGTTTGATTTCTGAATGTACACTTCCAGGTGAAACGTGATGAGCTGCTCCACTTTGTACGGGTTGCAATTACTGGGCTGAAGTTGAATGCTGAAACGATGAGGTGGTTACTGGTCACCAAATGCTAGCTGACAGTTTCCAGATTTGTTATTTTCTTGAAATAGCTAGCTAGTTTTATTAGTTAGAAAAAAAGTGTTTAGGAATTATAAATGGCATTAGATTATTAGTAGATTTGTATTCTGGTCTATTAGCCTTGATTTATTCACTCAGTGTTGAAGGTACACATCTTAAAAAATTAAATTATATGTTGCCTACACAACTAGAATGTCAAAGCTGTGCATTGTTATCCATTGCCTTGTGTCATGTCCAGTTTTATCTGATTTGCCGAAGTCCTTCTGGTGCATATGCAATTTGTTTTTACCCGAATTAGTTTGTAATTATCAAAATCCTACTTAAAATGTGCTCTAAAGAGAAATGGTGTCTCTGGCTTCAACAGAGTAGATATAGCTTGTTAGGTATTGGTAGTGAGATTGTGTGGATGGATGGTACCTATTTAAGGCTATGCTAATTAGGAATGAATATTCTAGCTTCACCATAAAGTGGTTTTAACCTTATACATATTGGAGTGCTCTTCATAGAATGGGATAGTCTATCTTAAAGTGTAGGGTCCTTTTAACTTTTTGAACCATAGCATTAAGCTGGAAGGCAACTTATTTAACATGTGCAACAGATCTTATATAAAACTATTATCAAAATTAAACTAAACCCTTTTTTGGTTCAAAGTGATGCTTAGAACATTTGTCAGCCACTTAGTCAGGTCAGATTGCATAAATGCATATGGAGGAAGTGGATTTTTTCTCTTGTTAATTTGAAGAGATGTACACTGTTAGTCCTTACCGGTTACTGAGAGGGGCGGTGAATCAGTAATTTCAATTTCTAATTCTTCTTTTAAGCAAACAAATATTCTTGTTAATACAGAAATCAAAAGAATATTATAACACCCATAAACAGAAATTGAATGCACAGGTCAACACAACATTTATACCTGAAAACCCTCGGTTAGAAGGAAAAAACCACCGTGGGACAGAACCCTTAAAACTCCACTACTGCAGTAATAAATCTGCCTTGTTAGAGGCTTACAAAGCACCGGTGAGAGTGCTACCTGTTACCTCACTTTTCACCCCATACCTATGTTGTTAAAAGTGAAAGATCTTGAAGTCATAGTCATGTCTGGTCTGGTTAGTGTCTAGGTCTAAGTCCTTCATAGGTAGGCTATCCTTGTCGGGTTTCCTTTTCTCTTGCCCTCTCATTTATAAGCCGGGTGGGTTGGTTCAAAGTGTTGTCATGTTGGGTAAGTGATAGTTCCTAACCCAGCAAGGATGTCATGTTTTCATTAATGATCTTCTCAGATGAAGGATAATTGTGAAGCTGTGATCTCCAGGCATATACTGGGGATCTGATGAAAGTCTTCTCATATGACTGATGCAATAACAAGTCTGGCATTTGAAATTTAAGAAATTCACTCCATGGGGCAGTGTATACAATCTAGTTGATAAGACTTCTCTTGTCTTAATGTGTACACTGGTTATAAAAGTAGAGCTTGCAAGTGGAAGGCTTTGATTATAATAAAATTCTACAAATTTAGAAGATCTCAAGGAACATGAGTAATCTGATATGGTTCCGAAGTGTGATCAGAAGACACATTAGATACAATGATGGTGCATTCAAAAAGATTGCAGTTCGAAGTCAAAACAATGAAGATAATGCAAGGCAGAAAATGGCATAGTGACTACTCCATGCGGATTTCACACCCTCTGCATACATTTTCCGCCAAGAACATCCCTCTGCCAACAGTGCGGTCCACGTGTGCCAAAGACAAAGTGGTCGCATGATCGCATGAATTTAAAACATACTATGCGATCATGCGAGATCTCGCCGCGTGTTCCGGTGGGCCCTGTTTCTTAGCGGGACCTGAGTTATGACATTGCATCGACGGTTCAAAACATTCCAAGGTTTCAATCCAACGATGGTCGGAATTGCGCAATAGAAAGATGCTCGAAAAATAGCAACAAGGTGCCACTTGTCTTAGCGGACCCACGGGCACCAATTATAGAGCGGTCGCATGATCGCATGAATTAAAATAATACCATGCGATCATGCGACAACATAAATCGGTGACGAGAATAAGCAAATGTGACAAGGCGAAATGGAAGCCCGGGAATGTAAGAAAAGTCAACGACAGGAAAGACTAAACGGATGGTGCTCTGCTGGAGTCCATGTGTGCCAATAGTAAAGCGGTCGCATGATCGCAAGGAATAAAAAAATGTCTTGCGATCATGCGAAAAGGTAAATAGTTAATGCCGGTAGGTGTGCAGAAGTGGAAGGAATATGCTTCGAGGCAAAGCGGGATTTCGCCACGTGGATTGACACCTGAGCTTGGCATAAAAGAAAGAGGAGTGGTCGCATGATCACATGAATATAATAATAGCCTTGCGATCATGCGACAAGGAAAAAAGTGATTGTCACCCGAGCTTGGCATAAAAAGAAATGTTATTATTTAAAAAGTTTATGAGATGCTCGATCTACGGCTTCCGCTTTGTTGGGACGATAGGGAAGATTCTAAGCGGTCGCATGATTGCAAGAAATAAAATAATCCCTTGCGATCATGCGAGATTGTGCCACGTGTCGTCAGCTACAGTCCAGCGCACATCAAATGGAGAATGACTAAAATATTATTGTTTCAACTTTTATTTAACATGTGCTCTAAGTTACTCGTGTACTCAAATTTGACGGGAGGAAAATGGGAGACTTGCTACTCCACTGCTACGGGTTCCGCACCTGTGATTTCCGCAAAGAACGTTTGAAAGTGATACAGTCTGTCATTTGCGGTATTGCAAGATGGATTTTTCAACAGTGGATCGGGTTTCTCAGTCACGATCAAGGGAAAAGTAACAGTTCAGATATGTCAAGCACAGTGTCTTATTGAATATTTTCATGGATCTAGTCATGCAACTATTCGTGTAGCATCTTCAAGTGTATGTTGTAGAAGTCTGTTCATTTCACCTTCTCGAAGGCAAATTAGATGAAGAGACAAAGTCGTCTGGCTTCCTTTGTTGTAATGTCAAAAGCAGCTGTCTCTAGTCTTTCCAAATTTTAGAATTTGAAACACTTCATATCCTCACGAAGGCCATATGATGTAATCTCTATATAAATTGATGAAAAAGTAAATACAAAGGTCGGCAAAATTGTTGATGTATCAGACTTGATATTGCGGAGCCAGTAAAGAGTGTTTTATATCAATAATTTTCTGTTCCATTAGTTAGTTAGCAGTGGTTTCTATGTTTCTTCCTTTTAAATCTGAATTGCAGGAAGAAAGGAAGGATGTTTCATTCTTTTTGTTATGAGGATATGAATTAACCAGAATAGGATGTGCTTTGGGAGATTCAGGGGAAGACTCATTGGAAGTTCTTAATCATTGCGGTTACATTGCTGTAGATTGGTTAAACACTGAGTGTATGGATTCATAGTATGTGTGAGTTCTACAACTTGGTTCATAGATTAGAAAGATCTCCTTGCCTAGATTAAGTTCTGTTTAGGCTTAATTCAGTTTGCCTCTTCTGCTCTCGGGTTAAGAGCATACCCTGTGTTAGTTTTAGGACCAAAACATAATTCATTGCATATCATTCCATAAGGGAGCTGTACCTTCCAATTCAGAGAAAAGCCAACAATCATAAAGCGGCTTTTCAACTGTTGTATTTAGATATTGTTCATAGTTTGGGCATTAAGAGTTATTATCATAAGAAATAAGGAAGGACAAATCTGTTTACTAACACTACCCAGTTAAGGAATTTGATAGAAGACTTGTTAGGATCTTGACCTTGTTAGGAGTTGCCTTGTTAGAGGACTTAAAACACCAATAAAGTTGTTACCTGGTAAAGGGATTTATACAAAGAACCTGTAAGGATCCACCCTGATTGAGGGATTTAAATATGTTTTATAACTTAAAGCAATGATCTTATGATGGCACTATATCTGTCGATTCAGATCATACCTGTTTACCCTTTCCTCTTGTTGGCTGTTGAATCGTTCTCTCCCTTTCACCTTTTGTGATTGTGATTCCTCTCAGAAGATTTTGCTCTCCTGCTCTCCTTCGCTCTATGCTCTTGATATTCAACAACATATCTTTCATGTCTTTCGACCTGTATTTATAACAAATTACCTTATAAAAAATACATCTCATAGTTCCTCCAAGCTATAAATTGTCCCATAAATCACGCATGCAAAACCCTTGATCAAAAAGCTTGCAAACTGATTCTTAGTTTACCTCGGAACGCTCACAGGAAAAACAAAGATAACTTCAGTTCCATTGAAAAAGCTAACTCTAGTTTAATTGAAAAACCCTCTACATAATCCGGTTCGGATTATCATGCACTTAACTGGTGTCTGATTTGTATCGGGTTAGTCATCTATTCTCGGTGTGTTTGCCTAATCTAGTTGGACAAAAACCTGGACCGGTATAAGCGTGACAGGTTAAAGTACATTGCTTACATGCATAGTCTACCTGTTCAATCATGAGTACTGGTGTTCCGGTGGGATTGATATTTGCCAATGATTTTACCAATGACAACTAACCTTATGTTAGTAATCTTCCCCTTTGGCATTGGTGGCCAAACATAAACACACATATCAATACATCACCTGTAGACTTCCCCATCTACTTGTAGTATATTTCTAACACTGTCACCTGTCATTGATATTTGTAATTTTTTTTTTCTCTGCACTTCTTTTCTCTATTCTCTGCACTTCTCTTCCCCTTTTTGCCTCCAAAGGACAAAGGGTTGTTACTCTTTACAGCTGTAACTTATTGAAGATATCTTTATAGATCTTCTTTGTAGATTCTAGGAATGGTTTCCAGATACCTGTTACGTGATCTAAAGTATTCTTTGCAGCTTGCAGTGAGATAATGAGATTTTCCGTGTCTTCCACATCTTGTAATTAGGTTCCTTGAGAAGTTTGTTTGTATCATTTGTCATTGTCTGCATCAGATCAAATGTTGGTGCAATGAATAACTGAAATCCAATAAGATCTTGGATTCTTTTTGTATTTTCTTCTAATGCCTTCCTTAAAGTGAGAGCAAGACTTGTCAGCTCCCGGCTGTACTCTGTTCCAGAAGAGCTCTTAGCATCAAATTTTGATGTTAAAACCTTTATCTCTTCTGTTGTCCTCTTCGTTCTCTCAGTTATATCCTTTACAAAGTCTTCAAAGTTAGAAGTCCTTGTGATCAACCTTCCAGCTTCTTGTACTTGTAGCTGTAGCTCTCCGGTTCTTGTAGTCACCGTGACTTTAAGTTCTTTAACCTGTTTATGAAGGATATTTATTCTTTTCTTCTCATAATGATCAATTGCAATTGTTTCTGGGTCAGTGACATCTTCCCCAATTGCATGTGCTAGTACCTCCAATTGATCAATCACCGGTTCGTCTTCATCTATATCTGGATCATGTACAAAGTTGTACAAGATATTCTTTACACTAGAGAGAACCATATCCTATTTTCTCTTTGTAAGCTCCTTTAGCTGCCTTGTTGACATTTTGCTCATGTCAGCAATAGTTAAACTTGCTTTAGATGGGCTAAATTTGCTACTTTTTGATTCAGAATCTGTTGCAAAAGATAGCTTCCTTTTAGATGTTGATGTACTCGGAACATCTACGGGTTCCTTCTGCCTTATTTCCTGTGTAGGTTCTTCTTTTGCAGGCTTCTCCTTTTCTTTTGTAACAGGCAACTCCTGTTGTTGAGGTATTTCTTGTTGTAGTGCCTCCTCTGGACACACTTCTTCTGGATGTACTTCCTCTTCTAGTTGTAATCCTTTCAGTGGTTGCTCAGTCTGTTGTTCTTCTTCCGCAACTTGTTGATCATTTAAAACAGCTTCTACTTTATCTGTTTCTTTTTCTACAGTCCTCTTTGCTGATGACTCACCTAGATCTTGTTCCTTTGGTCTCATAGATGTATCATGTTCACCTATTTGAACTTCTTCTCCCAGATTAACCTGTTCACTGGCTGTGAACTGTTCAGGTATAACTTCCTTTTCACTAGTTGTACCTTGTTCACTTGTGGATACCTGTTCACCAGTTGTGAACTGTACAGGTGGAACCATCTCCTTTTTAGGTTCATCATTTGAGATATCCTACAAACCTATAGACTTTAGAGTGTTGAAGTCATATTTCTGCCAAAATTCTAGTGAATCTTCATACACATTTTTTTCTTGTCCATTAATGATTTTGGCAACCGTGTCCCTCGTGTCCAAGTTTAGTGACACTGCTTTCATCAAATTTTTTATTTTCTCATCGTCAAGATCTTGTTAAACTTTTGCGAAAGTTTCCCTTATCATTTTATTGTTTTGGGCTAGACCGGTTCTCCATTTGGTCATTAGCCTTTTATTTAATTTTGTTGGAAAGAGGGGCCTATAGTCCCTAGGACTTCTGTTGAAATCTAAAAGAGCAATCTCAATTTTCTCCTTATCCTCATTTCCCAGAATAGTGAACCACTTTGCAGCATTCGACACTTCACTGAAATCCATAATTTCATCAACTATATTATCTAAGGTTAAAGTGAGCTTTACCTTTTACTGGAGAAGTGAGTAGGGTTGGTGGAGTGAGATTACCACCTATGTCTCTAGTTATGTCCACAATGACCGGTTCAGTTGCAGACTTTCCTTGGACCAGAGTCTCTACTCCCAGTTGCCCTTTCCTTTTCCATTGTCTTTTACTGGTGGCTCTGTGGTCTTTTGACATTCTGCTTCAGCTTGATGTTGCTGCTTCAGAACAGTCGTCCAAATGGAAACCCCTTCATCATGAAACTTATCCACTTCTCCAATTAGAACCTGACTAGTTCTTTTCTTGATATTGAAGCTCTGTTTGTACAGGTTAGATTGATTAGTTGCCTCTTGCAGGCTAAGGTGATTCTGTACTTCTAGCAGATTCCTTATCCCTAGTTCTCTTTCCTTATCTAAGAAAGATTTCCATCTACCTTCAATTATTTCTAGCAGATCTTCAGGCATTGTTTTGTGAAGTCTAGTGGGTGTCAAGTTGAACTTGTGAAGAACGTAAACTAAAACTTCTTCTCGCTTTCTCTTATCTTCTTCATTACCAAGCTCATATCTTCTTCCGACTCCACCCAATCCCCCTGTTTCCTTGATTCCTTCAACCACTTCATCTATGGTTGGTTTCCTTGCTTTAGGTGCATCCCCCTTTACTGGTTCCCGGTCTTTTTCTTTCTGAGAAGAGTAGTGGTTTCTTCAGTTTCTATTTCCTCCATTTCCTCACCTTGTGATGGTTCGGTGGACGCTGGTTGTGTCTTCTTCCTTTGAACCTTTGGTTCTTCAGCCATTGGCTTCCTTTTCCTAGGAGTGGGAGTTCATTTCCATACACCTTCTTAGGTTCCTTAGAAGATGCCTTTTTCTTCAAATTAGATTGAATCTCCTCCTAGGTGCCAAACCGGTATGCAGAGAGATCTAAGTTGCTTTCCTGTAGTGCATCAACATATGCCTTTGGAACCTTAGATGTAATCTCGTACCCAAGCTCCAGTGCATATTCGGTTCTTGGCTCCACAACCTGGATTATGCAATGATCAGTGCTAACCAGAAAGCACATCTCTTCCTTGTATTCTTCTACAATTGTTGAGGGAATTCTTTCCCTATTGTGCATTCTTAGTTGAAAGGCTTCAAAATAATCAGTCATCACCTTATTAAACCGGTTCCCCAAGTTATTTACTATCTCACCAATCTAAACCATTACCGGTTTATCTTCTAGCTATGCAACCTTGTCTATCCTTGGAAAGAAGTTTTGGTAATAGAAAAACAAACATACCAACAATGTCCCATATTTGAGAAACTTCTTCACCAAACCGAGGTTCTTTAGATTTTCAAAGATTTGGCTCCTCAGCATAGCACATATGTCGTATCTCGCATTATCGTGCATAATCTTGTGCACAACATGAATCGCACCTCCTGGTATGCTATTCAGGTTACTCGACTGATATACTTTGTAGCCGATAATCGCAGCAACAAATTGAATGTTATTGTCTTCAATATCGTTTACAGTCATCATCTGACAGTCGTATTTGGACTTAGTCAACTGTGTGACTTCTGCATTCACTATTGTCCTTAGGGTTAGAGCTTCCCCTACGACATTGTAACCAGTTACCTTATGTAAATCTTCTTTGGTGATAGGTGTAACCGCGCCTTTTGCCAGCCACATCCCTGGTTCGTGACCACTGCTAAGCACCAGTCTAATCCAATCCAGTCAAAACAGGGTTGGATATTTGACTTTGTTGATTAAACCTGATGATTGCAGCTTAGCTTATTTTGGTTGTAGCTTCCCGTCTTCACACAACGAGAGGTATTCGCTTTGAATAAAAGTTTCGCGCAGTTCCTCCTATTTGCTGTGGATGAAAGCCATTACATCCTCAGTTAGAAAAACACCTTCAAGGACGGATGATAGAGTTCCTGCCATATCATTTGCTCGATTTTGAACTGCCATGATGTCGTAAACTGGTCTATCTAGTTGATTTGCACTTATGAGGCTCACCACAGAAGATGAAGATGCCATATTACTAGACCAGTATGTGCCAAAAGTTATTGATAAAATTTACGGAATTCACTAAGCAAAGATCGTAAATCACAACAAGAAAAGATTACTCAATCTTTTCAAAACAGTAATCACAAATCACAATGTAAAGTGAAATGAGTAATTGGTTTTCCTTTTTATACACTTAGTGTTGAAATATAGCATCGAATTGATTGATATAATTATATTAATCTAATAGTCGATTATATATATATATATATATATATATATATATTAAGAGCATTTGATAGTTGTATATGTTACAATATAGTTAATATTACCAATCGGTTATGAAGGGTCATGACCCTACGTAGCATAAGCCATGTATGGTCATGGCTCTTCAAGACATGACTATTCAAAGGATATAAATGCATATTGATGGCTGGTGAAAAGATCAATCACAATGATAATCTATTTCACACAACACTTATATATATTCTCTATAGGACGATCCAGATTGTATAACATGGTATCGGAGCCTAACCTATAAGAGACACAAAGATATTTATGCTTCCATGCTTGGTTCGGTGTGAAAGAAATAATGGAGATTTTTCTACTATTTTGTTTAACGTCTCGGCAAAGTTCATCACGCTTCCTGCCGAGGACAGGTCACCTTGTACTAGTAATCCTATTAGTGTACAGGATCAGATGACAACACTAAGAATCATGGAATACAAATGAAAGAAATACACTCATCAATCAAGCCATTCACTTCAGGAGTCATATAGGAGTTCATTTGAAAATGAAGAAACGACTTCAGAATTACGACTAAGACTATAAGGCATGCACAATATAATGGGATATTCCTTATCTTTATTTCAGATTGGGGAGTGTTCATAACTATCAGAGAATATGAGCTCGGCGATATTAACATAAGTTTTGTGTTTTGGAATTGTTTTATAAGTGCCACAATGGAGTTAGGAGACAACCAATTAATAAACAGTATGTTTGAAGACTTTATGATATTGATAACTATGATGCTTATACACTGTTCCAGGTGATATTGATAACTATTGACATAAACATTTATAAACAGATATCTTCATAATGGAGATTGATAAGCCACGTTGAAGGTTGGTTTGATAAAAGTTGTTAGTTAACAACTGATTATAATATGCTGTTATCAAAAAGACTTCTAATCCATTTGCCATCGATGAATAAAGGAGTATCCACGCTGGGAGGAAGTTCGTGGTAGTTTAAAATTAAACATAACTTCTTAACTACCTACAGTTAGCCGATCCTTTAAGAAACATTATAAATGTACATTCTTTCATTCGACGGTTGTGAGAGGAGGATTGCTGAATAGAAATATATTGTGTAAATATGATAAAAGATTTGTGTGTTGAAGCATATTATTTAAGTCCAATGAAGATGTATGTGTAACATTAGATGTTTTTTATCTGAGATAGAGTGTGAGGATTGGTGAGCAAGTTTGTGTGAGAAGGGTCTTATTGATAAGAAAGTGGAGAATAGAAAGTATCACAAATCATTGAATAAAAGAATGAAGACAGCTGTACATGAATAGTGTATAAGCGATGGGATTGCATCTCAGAAATAGTAACATTCATATAATAGATTAATAGTGTAAACCATAGGAGTTTACGATGATCTCTATCTTATAGAGAAATACTATTATCAATTTGAGAATCATACTTATGGCTGACAGTGAAACTCCTCCATTAATATCAAGGCAATGCATACTCACATTGATTTCTCCATTGGTCCCATTCAACGAACTAAGAGTATTAGAACATGCCCATTCGCAAACCATAATTGATGCGTACATTTGAAGAAATAAAGAATCATGTGCAAGTTTTAATAAAAATAAGTCTTGTGCAATCGAAGTTCAGAAATTAATCACAAATTTGGAAAGGATCCCTATAGGGGACATTTCAAATTGTGTCTCCTATGCAAAAGAGAAACTTTGGACGGAGGCCGTGTCTGCTCAGCGTGGCCAGACTGCCACTCAAACTCTCACATGCGCGGTCCTCAACAATACGAGTATGGAGCGACATATTTAACGTGGTGAAACTTTGGTTTGGCGATTGTCAATGATTGTAATTAATTGGGCTTGACGTTGTCCACTATGCAAGTTTATTTGACCGTCATTGAGAACCCCTGATGTTAACCTTTAATTTATTTTATTCATTGAGTGGGGACTGCGAAGGTTGAGCACATTAGAAGCTCTATGGTGCACGTGAGAACATGGGATAACTTACGTTGAAGACTTGCCAAACCCATAAAGAGTGGAGCCTACGTTCGCAGCTAAGAATGGAGTAAGACACCGCAGAGTATGTTGTTTTGAGATCACAATATACACCTCTGCAATGCCCACGTTAATGCAGAAGAGAACTTCTGAGCGAAAGATAGACATTATTGGGCCCAAGTTTTTATGATGACTATTCTTAAATTTGAATATATATTGAATAGAGGATTGCTATTCTTAAGTCTGAATATATATGTCAAGATGGTGTATACTTTGTAAGCTCAAAATTCACCAAGACTATGAGACAATACAAATAAATACAATTCAATGGAGAACAAACGGCTGATACTCTCACGAAAACCCCTTGCTAGAAAGGAGATTGTGTACTTTTAAATAGCCTTGGTATGTTGAGGAGTAAAGCCTTAGCTGAAAAGAAGGTTTCAGCCTCTGTGATCCATCATTTTGTATCTTAAATGATTCTGGTCTTCGATAGACAAGTCTAAGGTGGAAGTCTTGGTTTCTAGTCTCTGGGATGAGCCATGGTGGATCCACCCTCTGAGAAGAGTCAATGTGGATGTCATATGTGTGACTTTGTGGACCCATTCTTTTTGTGCTATATTATGAAAGGTGATGATCTTTCATATTTGTTGGGTTACTATTGCTAGGTGACGACTTAGACAATAGCTTAACCTAATGTTAGGTATGACTATGTAAATTGTAGTCACTATTCCTGACACTGAATTTTTGAGTTGTTAAATCCAGTTCCGAATTGGTCGGGGATTATAACATGTAAATCAAGTTTTGATTCGGATTGCGCCGAATATCTTGATTGTTATTGCTAAATCTAGTTCCGAATTGGTCGGGGATTGCGATAACTCTTCTATCAAGATGAGTACATCATGATGATGTCCCAAGCTGTGTCGGATATCTTGATATGAAGTTGTGTGTAAGTTATGATCTAATTCGGTTCCAAATTTAGTCGGGGATCATGATAACGAATGGTTCAAGTTTTGATCTGGATTGCACCGGATATCTTGACACCTATATTTATCATTAAATCCAGTTCCGAATTGGTCGGGGATTTTGATAAATTTCTTATTAGGTTGAGTTATGTTCCGGATTATGCCGGAAATCTTGATTCAAAGTGATTATGTGTTATTTAAAAGAAATCTAGTTCCAAACTAAGTCGGGGATTTCAATAACACTCACTTCTTGTGAATATCAATCTCCTCTCGCTAAGAGGGAGTGTTGAATTATAGCATCGAATTGATTGATATAATTATATTAATCTAATAGTCGATTATATATATATATATATATATATATATATATATATATATATATATATTAAGAGCATTTGATATTTGTATATGTTACAATATAGTTAATATTACCAATCGGTTATGAAGGGTCATGACCCTACGTAGCATAAGCCACTTATGGTCATGGCTCTTCAAGACATGACTATTCAAAGGATATAAATGCATATTGATGGCTGGTGAAAAGATCAATCACAATGGTAATCTATTTCACATAGCACTTATATATATTCTCTATAGGACAATCCAAATTTTATAACACTTAGGTCATAACGGTAATTAGCAAACCATAACATTTGTTAACGGTTACTTTATTAATTACCCTTACCTAACCTTTCTTTTGACAACCGGTTCACAGACTCTTTACCTGTTTACAAATACTCGGTTTCAACATCCACCTTGCTATGTCAGCAACTCTTACCTGTTCGGTTAGTAAGTTAGATCAGAGACTCCTTCCCGGTTCCAATTCTTGACTGAGTGAGATCACAACTCACCAATTCCTTCGGGAACAGTAGCCTTGCTGCTTCCTTAAGCCCTTAGGCTTAATTTGTTGAAGAGATATCACCATCAGTTGAAGATGACCTCACCTCAGATTTCTCCTCAGCGGAACTCTTTGTCCCCTTTATGAACCAAGTCTTCTTGACTTCCCCGTTGGTCTCTTTACTCACATTATCCTTCTGATTGGGGGACAACTTCTTGACTGGTTTGGACGGTACTTTGCCTTTGTTCATCGACCGGTTCCTGCATTCTTTGGCCAGATGCCCAATCTTGTTATAGTTGTAACAAGCCATTCCGGTTCCTCTCCATGGGTTGATCCTTCTTTCCCTGTCCATGGGTGAGTGACAATCATAGTTCCTATACCTTGATGGTCCACAGGTAGCACAGTTGGATGTGCTCCGGTTTACATTCCTATTATGGAATACCGGTCTTGGTGGAGATTTGAATGCCATTGTTTTGGATCTGCATTCTAACGCTTTGTGTCCAAATTTATTGCAAGCATAGCAATAACCCTTGAAGCTTCCCTTGCTTCCACTAGACACACTGTTGGAGCGAGACCTGCATTCAAAGGTCCTGTGACCATACTTGTAACAGTTGCTGCAATAGTTGTTAGAAGTAAATGGTTTCACTAGTGCATTTCTGTAGTCATTGGTTTTATGACCCGGTTTGCCACAATGTTTGCAAGAGGGTTTGAATATCTTTCTACCTTTGTCTTCTGTTGGTTTCTTCTTTTCCTTCTTGCCTTGCTTGTCTGCAAAGGACTCACCGGTTTCATTATTGCTTTGACCGATGTACCCAAGTCCTGTGGGATCCTTGTGCTTTCTTTGAGCTCTCAGTTGCTCATCAAGCTTCTCAGAAGTTTCATTATACCTTATGAGTTTCTCATTGCTCTCTTCAAGAGTTTTCAGCTGTTCTTTTAGTTGATCCAATTCTGCAACCATCTTTTTGCACTGTTCATCTTTGTCATGCAAGTGCTCATGCATGATTGTATTCTCTTGATTTATGCTCTGCATGTTTGCATGCAGTTGCAATATGAGAGCATCACTCTTTCTTATAGCATCTTCAGCCAGATTTCTTGCTCTCTCAGCAGTTAACTGTGCTTCTATGGCACTAGTCTTCTCATCCTCGGCTTTTCGTTTGGCTTCAATGAGTTTAGTCATCCTTAGAGCATGGCCTTCCTGTTCCCTTTTTAAGTTGGAGATTTGATCGGTCAGATTCAAATTCTTCTCCATGAGATCAGATACCGCTTCTTCTGCTTCATCAGTTCCACTTTGCCCAGAGAGTTCCTCAATGGTTTCATGACTTTCACTCAGTTGCAGAGCCAACTCTTTCCTCTTGGCAAGAGACCTCCTCAGTCTATTTTCTAGAGAGGCTATCATGTCATTGGCTTGCTGAAGTTGCTTTTGATACCTGCAACCCTGCATGATCTTTTCTCAAGCGGTTAAGCTTACTATTTCTGAGAACCTAAGCTCTGATACCAATTGTTAGTCCTTACCAGTTACTGAGAGGGGGGGTGAATCAGTAATTTCAATTTCTAATTCTTCTTTTAAACAAACAAATATTCTTGTTAATACAGAAATAATTTTTTTTTTTAACACCCATAAACAGAAATTGAATGCACAGGCAACACAACATTTATACGTGGAAACCCTTGGTTAGAAGGAAAAAACCACGGTGGGACAAAACCCACAAAACTCCACTACTGCAATAATAAAGCTGCCCTGTTAGAGGCTTACAAAGTACTGGTGAGAGTGCTTCCTTCTCCTCGGCAAATGACAACTTCCTCTTAGATGGGGAGCTTGGTATGTCTGCTTGTTCCTGTTGCCTTTTCTCTTGCTCCGGTTGAGCTTGCTCAGTGTGGACTTGGATTTCTTCCTCTTGTCCCTTAATCTCGTCGGCTCCTTGTTGAGCTATATTTTCTGGTTGAACCTCTAGTTCAGGTAGGACTTGCTCTGCAGGTGGTTCTTCCTCATTTTGAGCATCACCTTTCGGTTGCAGATTAACTTCAACATCTTTTTCTTGTTGAAGTTGATCTTCTGGTGGGACTTCTTCTGTGAGCTTCTCTTCAGCAGTATGGAGTTCTCCCATAGGTATTTCACTTCCTATCTCATGTTCAACATTTATTTGTTCACCAGATGTGAATTCCTCTATTTGAACATTGTCCTTTTCGGTAGAAGGTTTTTCACCAGTGGTGAATCTAACAGGTAGTGCTTGTAATTGTTTAGCTTGATCCTGAGGACCCAAATTGTCCAGGGTACTGAAATCATAATTTTCCCAGAAATCCAGAGTTGCTTTGTGGACCTCATTTTCAACTCCATTTATTATTTGGGAAACTCTATATTTAGTATCCAAATTCATTGATGCTTCTTCTAGTAGAAGCTTGATCCTTTCTTCACTTAGGCCAGGTCTGACTATTGACAAGGTTTCTCTGTTAATTCTTGTATTTATTACTAGACCAGTTCTCCATTTGGCCTGAATTCTAGAATTTAATTCCGGTGGAAACAGAGACTTGTAGTCCCTTGGAGTTTTGTGAAATTCCAGAAAAGTTTCCAATATAGCTACAATTATTGCCTGCTTATCATCTTCTTCTAGCACACTATACCACTTAGAAGCATTGTCTATTATACCGAAGTCCATTACTTCGTCAACTATATCATTGACAGACATAGGTTTAGTGCTACCTTTGCTTGGAGAGATGAGAACGGCTGGTCATGCAAGCTTGTTGCTCTTGTCATCGGTGATGTCAATGACCGGTGCTTCTGCTCCAAGCACTCCTTTGCCTTTACCGGTGTCAGGGACTGGTTGAACTGTGGCTCTTTTAGCTGCTTCTTCCGCTTGCTACTGGGTTTGAAGGAGTCTGGTCCATATCTCAACTCCTTTATGTATTGTCTCAGCTTCACCAATAAGCATGAGACCAATTCTCCTTTTTGTTAAGGATTGCTGATGCAGTTCAGCCTGTTCCGTGGCTTCTTCTAGAGTGAGATGGTCCTGAACCTCGAGAAGAGCTCGAATCCTCAGCTCCTCTCTTTTCATTGAAGCTTTCCATCTAGCTTCAATTATTTCTAGGAGATCCTTAGGTACAACCTTGTGAAGTTTATTAGGATGTAGATAGAATTTGTGAAGGCAGAATACTATCGGTTCTTCAATTTTCCTTCTATCTTCATCATTTCTTAATTCGTACCTTCTTCCTACTTGTCCTAACCTCCCTGTATCCTTTATCCCTGCTACTAATTCATCAATATCTTGTCTTTTTGGTCTTGATTCAGGTTCCTTCACCGGTTTGCTTGAACCCCTCTTCCTTTTGATTAAAGGAACTGTATCTTCTGAGTTTGACTCCTCTTGTTCTACTTCTTGAGTAGTGGATACCAGTTTCACCTTCTTCTTTTGAGCCTTGGGTTGCTCGGTGGCCGGTTTCTTCTTTGGTGTGGGGTCCTCTTGTAAACATTCTTGATCGGTGCGCTCTTTTTCAGATTCTCTAAAATCTCTGCGAACGTGCCGAACCGGTTTGCAGAGAGATCCAATCTTGCTTCATTTAGGGCATCAACATATGCCTTAGCAATTTTTGTTTAGATCTCATACCCTAGCTCAAGAGCATACTCTGTTCTTGGTTCCATTGCTTGAATTATGTAGTGATCGGTGGAAACTAGAAAACACACATCATCCTTGTATTCTTCAATGATTGTTGATGGTATTCGCTCCCTTGCATGCATCCTTAGTTGAAAGGCTTCAAAATATTCATTCATTACGTTGCTTAACTGGTTTCCCAGTTGGTTGGCCAATTCGGCTATCTGGTGCATGACTGATCTATCTGTCTTCCATGTCACCTTGCCAATGCCCGAGAAGAAGTTCTGGTAATAGAAGTAAAGGCACACTAACAAGGTCCCGTACTCCATTGATTTCTTCCTGACTATACTGAGCTTCTTCATGCTCTCGAATATCTACCCTCGAAGCATTCCGCAAATATCATATTGGGCGTTGTCGTGCATAATCCAGTGTGCTGCATGTATGGATCCTCTCGGTATGTTGTTCAGGTTGCTGGGCTGATAGACCTTATAGCCTATCACCGCGGAAGCAAACCGAACCCCATCGTCTTCGATGTCATTCACTGTCATGAGACGACCATCAGATTTGGATTTTGTCAGCTTGGTGACGATTGCATTTGAGATGGTTCGCAGCGTTAAGGCTTCCCCTACTTGACTATAACCGCTAACTTGATGTATGTCATCCTTGGTTATCTCTGTAACTGCTCCCTTTTGTAGCTTGAACCTTGGATCATGCACTCGATTGAGGACCAGTCGAATCCAGTTTGGTCAGATAGGTGACTCCGTTGATAAGACCGGACGACACCAGCCTTGCGTATCGATCTTGCAATCTTCCGTTCTCACACAGGGAGACATATTCACCCTGAATGTATGTTTCGCCAAGTTCTTCTTGCTTGGCATGGATGAACGCAGTTACATCTTCAGTCATGAAGATGCCATCAGATACTGTGGACAGAGCTCCAGCCATGTCGACTGCTCTATTCTGGATTGGTGCAATATCGTATGTAGGTCGATCCACTTGATCTCCCTTGATCAACTTCACAGTAGCGGATGATGAGGCCATTTCTTGCTAACCGGTAACTTGCAGAAAGTGGCTTAGATCGGTATTACAGACAATAGTTCTCAGTGATCAAAGTGCGAGAATGATACTTAGCACAAGAATTCGTAAATCACAAAGTAAGCAAAGTAAAAACTTGTGAGTAATTCTCCTTTCTTTTATAGGGTTAGGTCATATTGGTAATTACCAAACGGTAACTATTTGTTAAATGACTACAGTAATAAATGCCTTACCTAACTTTTCTTTCCGTATTTCCCAATCGGTGATCTGACTTTTTTGGTTTGGAAGTCCTCGGTTGATTTTTGCTTACCTGACCGGTTATCCTTGTAGACTGAGTGAGTCCAATTCTCATCAGTCTTACCGAGAATGGTAGATTGTCTACCGGTTCCCTCTAGGCCTTTACGGCTCAGTTTGATGAAGAGATATCACCATCTGCAAATGATGATCTTTCCTCTGTCTTCTCCTCAACGGAGCTCTTTGATTCCTTTTTGAACCAAATTTGTCTGATTGTTTTCTCAGTCTTCTCTTCCTTGTTGATCTTCTCTACTGGTTTGACCAGTTCTTTCTTCTTGTTGGATGACCGTTTCCTGCAATTTTTGGCTAGGTGTCCAACTTTGTTGCAGTGATAGCAGACTATCTCGGTTGCCTTCCATGGGTTCACCCTTCTTGTATTGGGTGATTTGCACCATGAGTCATTGTGGCTGTGTGTTCCACAATTTGCACAGTTGGTTGTGCTCCGGTTCTTGTTTCTCTTCGTGAATACCGGTCTTGGGGATTTGAATGCCATAGTCTTTGATCTGCATTCTTCAGCCTTGTGTCCAAATTTATTGCATGCATAGCAGTAGCCCTTGAAGCTTCCCCTACTTCCACTGGACATCGATGTGGGGTTGGACCAACATTCATTGGTCTTGTGGCCAAATTTGCAACAGTTCTTGCAGTAGCTGTTGTTTGGTTTTACCGGTGCAAACCTGCAGTTATTTGTTCTATGTCCCAATTTCCCACAATGATTGCAAGAGGTGTTAAAGGTCTTCTTACCTTTTTGTGCCAGCGACTTTTTTTTATCCTTCTTGCTTGTCTTAGCTCTAGAAGACTCACTAGTTTCTTTGGAGTCATTATCGGTGAATCCAAGACCGGTGTGATGTTTGTGCTTTCTTTGAGCTTTGAGTTGCTCATCAAGCTTCACGGAGCTCTCGTTGTATCTTTTTATGGTTTTATTTCTTTTTTCTAGTTCTTTCATTTGTTCCTTCAGTTGATACAGCTCTAGTGCCAGTCTTTTGCATGCTTCATCCCTATCATGCCATCCCTTCTGCATGTTGGCGTTTTCTTGGGTGACAATTTGCATGTCTTCTTGGAGTTGCAAAATGATCAGTTCATTTGCTCCTACAGCTTCCTCTGCTCGGTTCCTTGCTTTTTTAGAGGCTGTTAACGACTTGACTGCTATATTCCTTTTATCTTCAACTTTTCTCTTTTTCTCAATCAGTTTAGTCATCCTCAGGGCATTATCCTCTTGTTCCCTCTTAAGGTTGGAGATCTGATCGGTCAGGATCTGATTCTTTTCCATGAGTTCAGATACTGCCTCCTCAGCTTCATCAGATCCACTCTGCCTAGAGAGTTCATCAATGGTTTCATTGCTCTCATTCAACTATAGAGCTAGCTCTTTTCTCTTTGCAAGTGATCTCCTCAGTCTATTCTCCAGAGAGGCAATAATGTTGTTGGCTTCCTCTAGCTGTTTTTGATACCGGTAACCCTCCATGATCTCTCTCTCAAGCTGTTAGACTTTAAGTATAGAGAACTTAGGCTCTGATACCAATTGTTATTACCAACCGGTTACTGAGAGGGGGGGGGGGGGGGGAATCAGTAAGAACTATTTCCTACTATAACTCCAATCTTGTTTAATACTTCTTGTAATCTAAGCAAAGTGTGAAACAAACATTCATAACTGTAAAAGAAGTACACAGATCAACACAAGATATATACGTGGAAACTCTCGGTTAGAAGGAAAAAACCACGGTCAGACAGAGCTCACAACTTCACTATTGTAGAATGAAGGCGCCCTGTTAGGAGCTTACAAAACACTTGTTAGAGTGCTACCCGGTTAAGGGATTTGGTAGAAGATCGGTTAAGATCTTAACTCTGTTAGGAGTTGCCTGGTTAAAGGACTTTCAACATCAACAATGATGTTACCCTATTAGGGGATTTTACAAAGAACCGATTAGGTCCACCCTGATAAAGGGATTTTAACTTGCTTTCACACCTTACAAAAGCAATGATCTTCTATGACACTGATTGTCTGATCAGATCATACTTGTTGATCTCTTCCCCGGTTTGCCTAGTTGTTGATCTCTATTCTGCCTCTTTGCCTTTCACCTCTGGTGACTGTGATTGCTACGTAGATGTCTCTTCATTGCTCTGCTTACTCAACAATTCTCAACAACCTTGTTTCTTGCGTCCTATGACCTGTATTTATACAAGAGTTCACCGTAATGATACCCTTAACTCATAGAACCGCCAGGCTATAAAGTCAATGATAAATCATGCAAGTAGCAAAAAGCTATGCATTATGATCTGGAGTTTACCTTGCAAAGCATCCGTAGAAATAAAGCTAACTCCTGTTAAAAAGGTAACTCCACTTCTGAGTGGTGGATGTCTCGTATAATCCAGTTTTAACTCAAACTACTCCGCAGAATCCGGTGTGGATCTTTAGGCAGTTTAGACCGGTATATCTTATACCTGGTTCATCCCTTGTATACGCTATGAGACAGGTACTGTGTACTTATATCGGTCTATCAGTGTATCCCCTTTGCTTCATCTACCGGTGCATACATTTTGTTTCTAGTCTACCGATGTCTTCTAAGTAACATGAGTGACCGGTGAGCTTTTACCGGTGCATGGTGTTTGTGAATTTACACTAATGACAACTTAAATTGCTAACAAGAAGACCTATTAGGATTTTGACCCTGTTAGGAGTTGCCTTGTCAGAGGATTTAAAACACCAATAAAGATGTTACCCGATAAAGGGATTTATACAAAGAACCAGTAAGGGTCTGCCCTGATTGAGGGATCTAAATATGCTTTACAACTTAAAGCAATGATCTTATGATGACACTATATCTGTCGATTCAGATCATATCTGTTTACCCTTTCCTCTTCTTGGCTGTTGAATCTTTCTCTCGCTTTCACCTTTTGTGACTGTGATTCCTCTTAGAAGATTATGCTCTCCTACTCTCCTTCACTCTATGCTCTTGATATTCAACAACACATATTTCATGTCTTTCGACCTCTATTTATAAGAAATTACTTTATAAAAAATACATCTCATAGTTTTGCCAAGCTGTAAATTGTCCCATAAATCACGCATGCAAAACCCTTGATCAAAAAGCTTGCAAACTGATTCTTAGTTTACCTTGAAACACTCACAGGAAAAACAAAGCTAACTTTAGTTCCATTGAAAAACTTAACTCCAGTTCCACTGAAAAATGCTCTGCATAATCCGGTTCGGATTATCATGCACTTAACTGGTGTCTGATTTGTATCCGGTTAGTCATCTATTCCCTGTGTGTTTGCCTAATCCGGTTGGACAAAAACCTGGTCCGGTATAAGCGTGACAGGTTAAAGTACACTGCTTACATGCATAGTCTACTGGTTCAATCATGAGTACCGGTGTGATGTACCGGTGTTTCGGTGGGATTGATATTTGCCAATGATTTTACCAATGACAACTAACCTTATTTCAACATACACACAAAATGTAGCTTCAAGGAAAACAAATTCCATAATATGATTGCACAATGCATTTCATAAATTCATTACTTCAATAGTTGAAAGAGTACATCAGCATACCACTAGCTACAAGGATAATACACTCCATAATATGATTACCACTCTCAAACTAATTAAAAATACACAAACACACATACTACAAGTAGCTTGATTTCCGGACTTCCTTGCAATTCTATTCTAAGGGAAATTCACTCATTTGCAAGCTTCTCTTAGTTTTCCAGCTTCATTTTCTTATTTCAAAATCCCAAATACTTTTTCCAATGATAAAAACTCCTTTAAGCTTTACTTGGATTGATTAGGATCTTGGTTCTCTTCTTATAAGAGGGGAACAACAATTGCTTGGAAAGACAAAAAAAAAGATTCATTTTCCAGTCGTTACAAGCTTGCAGGTCCTTGAAATGCAAACTTGTTCATCACTAATCCACTAGTCTGATGGGTCTTGAAATGGTACGTGTAAAAATTGACACTGACGTGTGTTGTAAAAAAGGCAATCTTCGAAACTTGCTTGTAGAACATGTAATATTGGGAGAAGTCTGGAGTTGTGAAAGAGAATGCCCAGCTGCCCCTCTTCTTTGAGCCCCTACATAAAAAATATTTTTCAAGCATTTCATAAAGAAATATAACAGGCAAAAGGTTGTTGGTCTTGCCTTCTCCATCTAATTGGAAATTTCAGGTTAATTTCTCAGCCTTGATTATGATTTTTCTATCAAACCTTCATTCTTGGCATGAAAGCAATGAGCTGAAGGAAATGAAACAAATCAATAATTGCTATTGATAATGCAATAGAAATAAAAGCTTTAATGAAATTGAGTTTAATTTACAAGAAGGTAGCCATATCTGAGGAGAATTGTGAATCTACAAAGCTCTTCTATTTACAGTTGGATGACAATTCCTTCATAGTTTCTTCAATAGAAAATGAGAAATTGAAAAAATAGGAAGTAAAGTGATTTGGCATGTAATATCAAAATGCTGTATGACAATCGCTCCTCAAGAAGATGGGGGAATTTGTGTGGTGAAACTCATCAAAACAAAAAAAATTGGTTTCCAAATTTTTTCTGAATATCCGTCTTACATTTTATTGGATCCTTCAGATAATCTTTAGGTGTTTATTCCTTCCAAGATTTTTGCCATCTTTCCCAACTTTTCTTATAGCACTTCCTAAGACTGTTGAGGTGTATAGTGGTTTTAAATTCCAAGCTCTCAGCAAGGTGACCCATTAGCCTTTTGCATTTCGTTAGAATTTAAATCCAAACTACCAATTAGATTATTTATTAATTGGAGGAGCACCAGCTGCATTTCCTTCCATAGGAGGAATAGCTATCATCTTGTACAAAGTTTAATTATCAGCTTTCTAACTTTAAATTGGGCAAAGAAAGGTCACTCTCCCATTCTGACCTTAGGCAGTACATAGAGATACTCTAGGTGATTTCAAATTTTCAACTATGCAATGGACCTTGCTATGTAAGATCTACTGAATGTGACCAGACATGCTCCCGGATCAGGATTTGATTTCTTTGATTAGTCAAATGAAGAAGGCAAGTGACAAACAAGCTTTATAATAATGGGATGTGTTATTGAGCTTACATTTCTGACAATTCTATAATGGATCACTGCATTTAAGTATTGATATTATTTATTTGTTTTTAAAGCAAACAGTATGGTTCATTTATTAAACATATTTTTTTTTCTCATTTCCCGTTTTCATTCATTGTAGACTCAATATTCTTGAGGTTTATTTACGAATAACTGTTTCATATCTTCCTTGTAAGTTGAACCAGTTCACCATGTCAATAGCATATAATGTGATTATCATGTCCATATTTTTATTGTTATCTATTGGACCAAGCAGAATAGATGGAGAGATCAGGGATCTGAAATACCAAATAGCAGAGGAAAAAATGCTGGACACTGGACATCATGATTTTTCCAATGTTTCCCCAAGAAAGTCTGGGGATGCTTTACCTGTTACTATAGAGGTAAGCTATTAAATTCAGCTGATAGTTTAGTTAGTAGCTTAGTTGTGATGAATGTACTCTTAGTATAATTTTTTATGGAACATATTTGCGAAACTATTTGGTGGTATAGTTTGCTCTCCTGGAATTGAGTATTTCTCAGAGCATTAAAATAAAAAATAAAAAACACAAATACTCGTCATATTTGACAAGGACTTTTCTCAGGACACCCTCCCTTATGTAGGAGTCTCCTGCAGCTAGTTTATAAATTGTTTAAGATACATAGATTAGATTGAACATTTTTGTCCTTGCATCTTCCATCCCTGGACGTAAGAACCCCGAGTCATCATGGGACCTAGTGAGCTCTAAGCTTTGAGAATATTAACTTGCCAGAGGCCATTTGAGGCTTGTAGCATACCAGGACTGGATCAGGTGACATTTTGAATGTAGATATAGCTTTTGGCATTTGTAATTCATCAGAGACTTTAACTTTGGAATGATCCAAGTGCAAAAGAAAAGATACAGCTCCATTTCTAATGTGGAATATAATGGTGTTCAAGGAAAAGAGAAAATCACCAATTTCTTCGCAAGTAATTCAAATGATTGTGCTGATAATGAAAAAAAATAAAAATTAAGTTTTGAAATTACAAGGCGTTGCAAAAGAAACAAAAGAATACCTTTTTTGTTAATGCTAGTTTGCAGTAACAGGTAATTATGCCATAATATATAGACATTTCCATCAATTTCTTCGGAGTTTCACTTGTTAATATGATAATATAGTATCATCAACAAATTTCTACTACAACTAATTTATGTTATGGTCACAGGTTACCAACATTAGGCGTTGTCTATACATTTAAATTTAACTTATGGGTTTCAACCCGTTAATTTTTGAGGTATCTAGTTTCATTTGGT
Organism: Chamaecyparis obtusa; assembly: GCA_027943335.1. Taxonomy (NCBI): domain Eukaryota; kingdom Viridiplantae; phylum Streptophyta; class Pinopsida; order Cupressales; family Cupressaceae; genus Chamaecyparis; species Chamaecyparis obtusa. Next base: position 133,707 of record BSBK01009750.1, read on the forward strand.
TGGTGATATTACTATTTGAATACCATTTTCCCATAATTTTTTGCTTCCTTAATATTTAGCTCTAGTTTGAACTCTGATCTAAACCTTATTGAGACTTGCTCCTTAGTTCCTCGATTCTCATAAAAATTAAAATAGAAATTATGTTCGGAAGAGAGATAACAATTTCAATCTCAAACAATAATCTTATTGCATACGAGATTGTCTCAATGATAATAATCGGTCTCAATTTATTAGTTGCATGTTTAAATATGACGAGTTTGAGGTCTTTTGTTTTTAAGGCAACAAGTTCATTTTTCTTTATGTAACTATAATGATGAGTGTGCTTTCTTCTCACATAACATTTATTATGATCTTTTAGTGTACTTGTCAAGTGATGCTTCACAAATTTTGTTTATAAGCCTTAATCTTATGATCTCACCCTCTTTTGAAACTTTGGCACCATTTTAGGTCAACTTCTACCCTAACAGTTTTACACATTGGCTTTGATTGAATAATTGGATAACTTTGTGATTTTCTTGTAGGCTATGCTTCTTTGGTCCCTACCAAAAGTGGCCCCATCTCCCGTAGGAGATGTTTTAGGGACATAGAGATGGGTAGGAAATAACCCCCACTCATTCCCCCCTTTTTGCAAAATTAATGAAATGTTTGAGAAATGTGTTTTTTTAAAGGGAGTGCCTGAGTACTTAAGGGGATGGCTAGTCATGCCCTATGGTCTAGGCACTTATGCTACCTTATAAAAAAATAAAACACAATTTGGAAAAAAGAGGATGACGGGCCCGTAGTGATCCCCGCGCTCCTTTAAATTGAACCTAAGCCTAAAACAACTCAATAAAATACATCTCATTAAAACAATTTCTAATTTTTAAAGTAGAAGAGAAAGGGAAAGAACAAAAATGAGAAGAGAACAAAAGAATCCACATCATTCGAGGTAAATTTACCATGCATTATTTGTTTGTTCAAACTCTTTTTCTTTTTTTATTTTTTATGAATGTTACAAACAGTTGGGGAAGGTTTTTTGTTTGCTTTTTGTTCTATGTTTGCAGTTGCCACTGTGTTTTCAATATTCAAAAGAAAAAACATGAACAACAGTGAGGTAGTGAGAGTGAAGTGGTTGAATTTGAATTTCAACAAAGAACTAATGTTCATTATAGTTGCCTTTGGGGATTCTTTTGGGAGTGGAAGTGCTCTAGAGATAATCAGTTAAAGCAACCTATTTGAATGCCCTTCTCAACTCAAACAATATGCAAAGGATCCTTCTAATCCCAAAAATCCTTTAGGGGCAGCTATAGAAGAGTTTTTTCTCATTTTTGTGCATATGTGGGGTAGGAGTATTAGAATAATATCTTTGAATATCTTATTATTTTAAGGGTCAATATTGTGTATCTTGTAAATATTAGAATATTTCTAATATTTTTTTATTCTTTCGTTATTAGAATGTTTCTAATGACAACGATTGTTTCGTAATAGAAACATCATCCTTGTAAACTATATATGAGCGTCTTGCTCATTCATTAATCTATCCATTATTTTACCAAATTACTTGTGTAATATGGTATCAGAACAGGTTTATATTTTTTCGAAAAATTTATAATTTCTTTTAGAATATCAGTTTTAATTTTTTTGAAATTCTGTTCTTGGTGTCTATTTGAATCTGTTTGCAGATAATTTTATGAAAACCCGAAGTAGGGATTCATGTCATTTTCTAACGCCATTGTTTCTCTAGATGGTGCCTTTCTCTTCCGTCGAGGGTCTCTGATCATGTTTTTTGCGTCATATACTCTTTGCACTACCATTTTACACCTAGGGCATCTCTATTGACCACATTTTTCGTGGTTTCTCCCTGCTCGACGTCGTCTGTATTTCGCGTGCTGGCTTTGCAAGTGCGCGCGATGAGATTTGTTTTAATTTTCAGCTTGTTTTTTTGGTCCTCATGACCATTTCCATGATCGCTGTTTAGTTACAAAATAAGTTCTCTGATTGTAGGCCGATTTGTTCTTTTCCACTCGAGGGCTCATTGAAATCTCATTTGTTGCTGTGTTCGACGGTCTTTTCTGGGTTATTTTTTGTCGCCATTCACCATTGTTTGTGGTTTGTTTGCGAACAGCAGTGGTCTTACTCCTGTTTGTGCCACAAAAAATCTTTGGTTTTTTGCAACTTCAGACCTTCTTCACAGCTGACTAGTGTTTTTCAAAACCCTCTGCTATTCCAGTCAGATTCAATTTTTGCTTATAGATTCTTGGTGGGTTTTTCGAGAGGATTTCTTGGTGTCTTTCAAAATTTTGTGGTTCTTTCAAAAATTTTGCCTTGGGATCCATGCCCAAAAAATCTCTTCTTCAATCTCGAAATAAGTGCCCATTTTCTACCTCAATCTTATTCAAAATGTGATTTTCACATGTTGAATGTACTCTACCTCGATATTCATGCTGCCATTTCGTCAACCACCTGTGACCTTAGTTTTCTACAATGGCATCTCTGACGAATATTCTAGTTGAGGGGAGTCAAAAATTCAACGACAAAACTATAATACCTGGAAGCAGTGTATGATGACGATTTTTGAATACAGATGTCTTGACAAAGTTGTTCTGGGCAAGACTAATTGTCCCGAAGAAGGCAAAGAGTAGGATAAATTTGATGAGCAAAATCAAGAAGCTGTTATGCTCATCAAACTTTCGGTCACTGATGATCAGCTACCTCAGGTTCCTTTCGGCAAAACAACTGATGAAATTTGGATGCATCTCAAAGGTTTGCATGAAATCTTTGATAAGAGCCGTGTGTTTTTCCTGAAGAACATGCTTTTCACAATCATGATGGATGAACAGGTGTCGCTGCAGGATCATCTTTATAAAATCAAGGACATTCGAGATCAGTTGGAAGCCGTTGGATGCAAAATGGAAGAAGACATGGTGATGATCACCCCGAAGAGTCTACCGTCTTCCTATGAGCACTTTATTGAAACTCTCAACATTGCTTCCACTTATTTTGATGTTTCGTTTTTCGATCTTTGCATAATGCTTCTACAACAAGATTGCTGGAAGCAACAATTCGAAAGTGGTACCATCTCATCTTCAAACACAAAATCTTTCTCAGCTAACTCAGTTCATAAGGATATAGGCAACTATTAGTTCTCTTAGTCTTCTGAGCAGAATCCCTGTGCTCAGTCATTAGAAGGCCTGAAGAAGAAAAATATTTAATGCAACAATTGCTGTAAGTTTGGTCATATGAAGTTGGAGTGCCATAAACGCTTAGCTACTCAAGCCAAGCAATCTAGTTCACAACCTAAAGTGCATGTTGCAGAGCACACTAGGTAGGGTGAGTTTGCCTTTTATGCCTTCATGGCTAAAAGACTTGTAGATCATGGAAAATCCTTTGCCTGGTATATTGATTTAGGTGCCTCCTGCCACTTCACTCATTGCCAGGATTGGTTCACAGCGTTTTAGCCATTCTCGAATTTAGTTATTTTTGGAGGGGAAGAGTACAACTTTGTTAGAAAAGGCAATATATAAATTCAATCTAGAGGAAGGAAACTGATTTTCCTTGATGTGTACTATTTTCTAGGACTGGAACTCAATCTTCTCTCAGTTAGTCAAATTCTGAGACATTCTCCTCGGCTAGACATGACCTTCAGTTCACATCAGTGTAGTAGCATTGATTGGGAGACTCAGTCTACTGTTGTCGTGGGTCTCGAGGATCATGGTCTATTCAAACTTGTTGACTTTGGTGGTTATCAGGAGCTTGCTATGGCAGCCCATTGGTCCTTTATTGGTACACACTAACACCAATGGTATGGGCACTGAAATGTGCACTATCTTTCTCAGCTTGTTCGGGAAGATCTTGTCATTGGATTGCCAGAGATTTAGACCCAAAACCTTGGGGTTTGTGGAGCATGGCAGGCTTGGAAGCAACATCGCACTTGTTTTTAGATGTCGGCTCCTGGAGAGCTTCTAAGGTATTACAATTAGCCCATGGTGATATCTGTGGACCTATGGCTACTATCATTGGGTCCAGGTATTTTTTTACTTTTTGTTGATGATTTCAGTCATAAAATGTGGGTGTATTTCCTTTGTAAAAAATCAAAGGTGTTTGTTTTGTTTCAAAAGTTCAAAGCTTTTGTAGAAAAAGAGTCTGGTCAACATATTGTTACTCTTATAACTGACAATGGGAGACAATTTTGTTCCTCTGGCTTCTTCGATTTCCATGAACAACATTGCATAAAGTGCTAATTAACATCCTATACCCCTCAACAAAACGGTGTCATTGAGCATAGAAACCGCATGATTATCGAAATGACTCGGTCTATGCTTGAACACAGGAGTGTTCCAAAGAAATTTTGGGCTGAAGCAATCCACACTACAGTCTATCTTCTTAATCGCTCTCCTACAGTAGTTGTCAAGAAGCAGATTTCAGAAGAGGCCTGGTTAGGCACTAAGCCTAGAATCAGTCATCTCAGAGTTTTTGGCTCCATTGCTTTTGTCTGGATTCTTGATGCTAAACGCACCAAGTTAGATGCCAAGTGCTAGAAGCTCATGCTAACCGGCTACAGTGATAATCACAAAGCCTACCGACTGGTTGACATTGAGACTAATCATCTCATCTTTAGTCGTGATGTGGTCTTTGACAAGGAAGAAGGGCCATTTCAACTGTCTCCTCTAGTTATGGATTTAGAGGATCAGTCTCTCAAGGCTCAAGACTTGGGTGTCTGTCTTCCATTAGGTCCACCGGATGGGAGGGCTTAAACTGAGAAGGCTCTAGTTGTTCCTATTCCTCCCTCTCCACAAGTTCCTTCTCCTGCAGGCTTTCCCAGACATGCAGCTACAACACCTAATGTTCCTCAGGATTCATCAGATCTTCTATTTGATGATGATCCCATTGCATCTCCTGCTTTTGATGTAGGCACTTCTACTCTTTGACCTAAATGGTGGGCTAAGATGATTGGCAATCTTCATGATGATGGGCTCATCGAGGTAGAACTGCTTGGAAGAAGAGCAAACCTTTTGATTTTGTAAATTTTGCTCTCATGGCCTACATTCACAGTGTGTATGAGCCTCAAACATACAAAGAGGTGAAATGGATACCTAAGTGAGAAGAAGCGATGAAAACTGAGCATCATAGTCTGTTGAAAAATAACACTTGGGTTTTGTTTGATCTTCCTTCAGAAAAGTAATCCATCGGATGCAAATGAGTCTACAAAGTCAAATACAAGGCTAATGGTACTTTAGATAATTACAAGGCTCGTCTAGTTGCCAACGACTTCTCTCAGTGTGAAGTGATTGATTATGAAAGTCCTTTGCTCCAACAACAAAGATGAGCACCGTCAGATTAGTCGTAGCCATGGCAACTCAATATGATTGGAAGGTCCATCAAATGGACGTCAAAAGTGCCTTCCTAAATGGTGATTTACAGGAAGAGGTGTACATGACGCCCCCTCCTAGACTCAAGGTTGCCGGTAAAGAACACCAGGTACTCAAACTGGTGAAAGCACTCTATGATCTCAAACAGGCTCCTTGGGTATGGTACATGAAAATTAATAAGTAGTTCACAGATCAGGGTTTTATTGGAGGAGTCCTGACTCAAATTTGTATCTCAAGACCACTGGCAATGACATCATCCTTCTGGTTATTTATGTTGACGATTTGATCATCACTAGTAGTTCGACATCTTTGGTTCAAGAAATCAAACAAAATTTATGCCAATCATTTGACATGACCGACTTTGGTCTTCTGCACTACTACCTAGATGTCAAGTTTTGGCAGTAGTCACATGGCATCTTTATCTCTCAATCTAAGTATGCACGGGCTCCAATTGACAAACTAAGAATACAGAACTACAAACTTGGATGTACGCATATGGAGTTTGGTCTAAGGTTGTCAACCAAATTTGGTTCTCTTGTTGAGAATGAATCCGCATTGAGGCAACTAGTGGGCAGTTTGATCTATCTTACTGCCACTAGACCTAATCTCAGCTTTGCAATGAGCTACATATCTTGCTTGATGACAACTCCTACTTAAGATCATTGGGTTGCAGTGAAGTGCTTCCGACACTATGTCAAGGGCACAATGAAATTTGGTATCCTCTATGGACGACCAAGAGATCCTTGACTCATCGGTTACACAGACTTGGATTGGGGAGGCTCTGTTGATGACAAAAAGTCAACTTCCGTGTATGTCTTCAGTTTGAGCACAGGTGCTGTCACTTGGACCAGTAAGCAGCAACAGACAATATGTCTTTCCTCAATGGAAGCTAAATATCTGCGAACAATCAAAGCTGGTTGTGAGGCAGTTTGGCTTAGAAGGATGCTTTTTAACATCCATATGTCTTAGGCAGGCCCATCATCCCTCTTCTGTGACAATCAAGGGGTGCTCAAACTTGCCAAAAATCCAGTCTTCCATGAGCGAGTCAAGCATATTGACATTCATTGTCACTTCATTCGACAATTGGTTGAAGATGGATCCGTGGATTTGCAGTATGTTCCTACGACAGACCATATTGCCGATATTCTCACCAAGTCACTCTTTCTAGATAAATTTGTTAAGTTTAGGGGGTTCCTTGGTGTAGTTGACAGATTGACCATTGGTATTAGAATAATATGTCCGAATATCTTATTTATTATTCTTTTAATGGTCAATATTGTGTATCTTGTAAATATTAGAATGTTTCTAATAACAACGACCGTTTTTTAATAGAAACATCGTCTTTGTAAACTATATATGAGCATCTTGTTCATTCATTAGTTTATCCAATATTTTACCAAATTACTTGTGTAATAAGCTAAGTTACCGGTTCGAGTTCGGTTCTAAGTTCGGGTACGAAGAACCGGCTCGCAAGTTCGACAAAATTTTGAAAAGGGGTTTGGTTTGGGGTTCAAAGAAACATGTTAAAGTTTTTAAAATTATATATATATACATATTTATGAAGACTAGAAGCATGAGTTAAAATTAGAATGTCACATAGTATCATAAAAACAACAAAAAAACAGCACAAACTTGTAATCATAACATCATATCAACATCAAAATATTAAAATAATAATATTGAGTTCAATTATCATTGTTTTGACTTTCAACAATTGGAACTTTATACTAAGTTTCAATCATCTAATGGATTATCTATTCTTCTTCTTCTTCTTCATCATCATCATCAAAGGCATTAGTTGATTCAGAAACAGTGCCAATGCCAATGGGATCAACTGCATCAATAACATTCTCGCTTTCCAATTCCTCAAATGCTTATTACTTTTTCACAGTACAAAGAGCTTGTTTGTTTGTAATTATTAATTAACATCCTACTTGAAAAATCACAAATGTTAAAAAAAGTAGTTGGCAACTCCCTTCACCTATTGAAGATATTGTTTAATGTTTAAAATATGATTTATCACTATAGAGAGCTTCCAATTAATCGGACAGGGGTCATTATCAACAATTGGATATAAAAATTTCACCGAAGAAATCGTGAGGGCTAGTTTAATTTGATGTAATAAATATCTGAACTTCAGCAGATTTTGTTTTGTAATGTTAAAGATCTTATTCAAATTCTGTAATAATTGTTTTCCGCACTAAATTATAGAATGTTTCTCAGTGGAAATGTACCTGGTTCGCACTTGGTCTGCCCTGGTTTGTCCCTGATTTGACCTGGGTTCGGCCCGGACGAACCAGCCTGCCTGGGTTCGAACCCAGAGGCGAACCAGAGCAGAACCAAGTACCAGTTCGAACCCATGTTGGTCCGGAGGGGTCTAGGGGCGAAGCAGGGTAACTTAGGTAATAAGGAGTTAAAGGTTGCAAAACAATAATCCTAGTTGAAAAGATTGAGGTAACTAGGTTGAACACAGAGAGGGAGGAAAGTAATAAGGGAATATCAATGGAAATTATGTAACATAGCATGTTATTGCTTACCAAAACTAAGTGGGTGAGTGTTTTTCTTTTAAAAGGTGAAAGAAAAAAACTACGAAGTGTTTTTTAATGCACAATCACGAGACGTGACAAAGTCTTCCATTTCTAAATTTTGGTATGCCCCTGCCATACCATTTCATGTGGCATATTGTCCCTATTACAACAAAATGCTCAAAGATGCAATTGTTATTGGTGTTTCATATTCCTTCCTTGGAGAACACAAGTTATGCCCCACCCTACTTTACCTGAGAATAATTAAAAATGCTTTTGTTGATGGAAGAAATGAGGTAAATTTGGGTAAATATTAGTTGCTCTACTGTCATAGATGGGTGGATTGATACTAAATGTTTACAGCTTATCAATATCATTGTCAGATCTTTAGCAGATTTCTTAGAGCAATTGGTTGTTCAGAGAAGAGAAAGGATGCAATGTTCCAATTGTAGATGTTGAAAGATCCCATAGAAGAGGTTTGGGCCTCTAATGTTGTACAAGAAAAGGCCGATTATGCTTGTGTATGTACGTTAGTTGGCTTGATGGTGGAGATTCTTACAAACATATTTTCTGAACTCCATGTTGTGTTCAAGGTTGAACAATGCATTAAAAGACATCAGAAAGATAGATTTGGTGAAGGTAGTAGTGGTAGAAGCTAGAGACATACAGATGTTTAGTTGCAGTGATCACACTTCTCTTCCTTTGTTCAAGTCTTTTTTGAGGAAGGAATTGTTCAAGCTTGTGGATTCTATGTCTGCTAGTTCAATTTATTAGAGAGAATGATCGAGGTGAAAGAGTCTCTACTAAATGTTGATTAATTTAGTGGGGCAGATGGCCAAAGGCAAGTACAGTTGAAGGAAAAAAGTGTGAAGCAAAAAATCTTTGACAATGATTGGTCGTTAAAAATGAAGTTAAAAATTGCTGATTTTATTATTAAACTTTAAAAATTAATGTTTTTAAGTGGTAAAATATTTTCATTCTTTGTAATAGAATTCTCTCTTAGTCATTTGAGTAACATTCTTAATCTTTTTTGAAATTTAATGTTGTATATTGTTTATATTTGCAAATATGGTTTCTTTTTCATCACACCTATTGTGAAATACAAAAGATATATTGATATAGACTCTCCTAGCTTGAGGGAGATTCACGAGACATTTAATAGCATGCTTGGGCAAATGAAGCAAGCCATTCATTGTAGGGATGCGGTTTTGGGATTTTATAGGGTGTATATTAGGTCCATTGTGATGCTGTCATGAATATTATGAACACGCCTCTTTATATGGTAGTGTGTGCTCTAAATCCGAAATGGTATGTAGTTAGGCTTGGAAGATTGCCCCTATCTTATGTTGAAGAGGGGAAAGAAGGGGAAGTGCTTTTGAAAAATGTATATTGATGATGAGTGAAGGCCTAAATTGAGGTAGGTATTCAAATAGATTTAATGTTTAAGAAATAAAATTTTAGCTTGGTCCATGTGTCAATCCGGGGGTGTAAACTTGTGAAAGGTATAGTGGCTATATGTGTAAGGGCTATAGGTAGTGAGGTGAATATGAATGAAATGCAACTATTTTAAAAATGAAAGCAAAACCATTCTTTTTGAATTGCTGCAGGAAATTGTAAACACTGACTACAAGCTGCTATAGATTGCCACAAGAGATGTTTAGGAGCAAGTCACAAGATTGTAGTTTTCTACTTAAACTCCATGTAGGTGACAAGAACTATAGTTTTTACACTATAGAACAATAGAAACTTGAGATAGAAAACTATAATCTTATCACAAATGGCCTTTGACAACTTATCCTTTATTATTTCTACAGGTTCTGCAACAACAAGCCTCCATGGTGATCTCCATTGACAAAAATCAAACCATTGACATTTAAGCACTTTGAATGAAGAGTGGAAGAAATTATACTTACTCATTGTTTGTTCATGCGATGATTAAAATGCCTCTGAGGACTGTTGCAGAAGTTATCTTCTCCATACTTTTGCGCCCTATGTTGAATTCATAGATTTAGTGTTTCAAAGCCCTAAAGCATTGGGAATATGAAACATGACGCTAATGCTAATAACGAAAGACAGGTCGTTTTTGATGTTCAAAACCGTAATAGATGCTCTAGATTCAGGAAAAGCTGCTGAAATCTGCACCAAAACTATTGAAGATGACTGAATATGCTGGCAATCCTTTAATAACTGAAAATATGCTTCTGACGATGCTTCCAATCTTGCTGATATATGTTTGAAATCAGAGACATCATGAAGACATTCAAATTGTTGTCATCTACACTTGAATTTCTGCTGTTATCAGAGACTGAAAACTCACTGAAACAGTGATGAATACATTGGGGACCCTATGTTATCATTGTATATTTGATGAAAACTGACCCCTTTTACAAAGCACACTGCCGTATATATGGATGCAAATTCTGGTTTTTAAATGATCTGGCAATAGGGTGTGTGCCTGATAACTTGTAGTTTGTATTTTGTGAACTTGTTTCAGCACAATAAGGACCACAATCGGACATATACCTGCACATTTTTGTTTGCACATGGAAGATAGCTGTTTAAACATGGGAAGATTGAAAAAACGGGAGGGGGAGTGGCATAAAATAATTCTGGCAGAGTGACTCTGGAGTGAGTCTCTTTTAATATTAGAATTATTTAGACGAAGATATGTCTGTCATGGAGAAGGGTCAAAAACATTTCTTTTGTATGCTTGTGAACAATCAGAATTTGGCTTTCTGGTTCTCTTTATAATAAAATCAAGGTTTCTCAATTGGGATTGAGACTCATACATTGTTAACACATATATTACAAATATATTGAACTTTAGTAGTAGTTGAGTAATGTTTGTCCTTTAGTGCATGTGTTTAATGCGCTTCTGATTTTCTATTTGACACTCTATGAATCTTTTGTATGGCAGAATATGTTTGTATGTGTTTAATAGAAAGTGGAAGCACAGTAGTTGAATAAACTTATTGATGCAAGGTAGTTAGACAATGGCTTCTGTTTGTTTTGTTTCGAAATTTAGAATTTGCTTCTCAGAAAGAATATGGACATTGTTTCTGGTGCTTCAAAATGCTTTTCAATATGTTGATTCTTCTCTACTATACACTTTTACAGGGTTTGAAGAGATCAGAAGAAACTATCCGTAAATGCTCAAGGCTGCAATTTCTCTTGGAGAGAAAGAAAGCTAGTTTGCATAGTGGAGACTCAGAAGAGAGTCATAACCAAAAGGTAACTGCTTATTCGTTTTTGTAAAGTGACAACTTGATTAGATGTACTTATGATACTGTTATGATATTTGTGGGGGTATTGATTTGCACTCTAGGCCCTATAACCTTTAATGTGTGCCAGTGTTCAAACATAAGAATGCTAGATAGCTTATTGGAACAGTTATAGCTACCTTCAATTTTAAAAACTATTCATATTGTGCTTTATCAATGTACTAGACCATTAATATAGAACCATATGGATTACAAGAATTAACAATTTAATGGCCCTAATGGTGTCCACTCCCAATAGAGGAAATGAGGGCTTATATATGAGCTTGATAATCTACACTAGTTGAATTAGTTTTTTTTTGCTAAATACTGTCTTAAAGGCTTCAATTTGAGTGGACAAGTGTGCTTAGAAAATTTTAACTTTCCCCAGCTATAAATTTGAGGGATCTTGCAAAAAAAAAAGGATACTACCCTGACATGCAAAATTGAAAGGCTTGTCTCAGGAGAAAGACCTAATCCTCATGTTTCGAGCAATATTCATTGATAAGATCAACAGATGCTCACCCTAGCAGTTCAATTGCCATTATTTAAATCAATCTTATAAACTAGTGTATTTTTTCTGACTTGGAAGAACATCCATTAGTTGGAAGATCATCGGCACACCTATGCCAAAATGAGGACTTGATGCCAGAAGTCTCAAATTATTCAATTGGAGCATTGTCATAAAATTATAATGAAGGTTGTACACAAAGGAACATGTTCAAGAATGCATTCAAAGATTGAGACAGATACAATATTTATAGGATCTTAGGCCAATTAAGGTTTCCCAGTATAGAAAGACAAAAAAATAGTATTTTGGATACTCATGACAGGGATATTATAGCAAAATATATTTTAAAATCAAGGTAGCTACTTTATTTACAGGAGGCTGGGCAAATTTGGGCTACCGAATATAGAACTACATCAAATTGGCACTTAGCTAATTACGAGAGGAATATCTTAGTAAGTAAATGAATGTTTGTCTGAGTTCGCACATCATGTAAATGAAATTGACTTTAATGCTAATTTTGATTCAACCATTGTTAGGGCAATGCAAGGAGTATGAAAGGCAAGGGTATATTGTTGTTCAGGAACTATGTTCAAGATTAGAGAGACATGACGGAGTTGGTTGTTTGAGATTAGTAGAATAATAAATAGGGAACAACAAAGGATTATAACAAAAGCTCCATATTTGGTGAATCTTATTAAATTACAAGCTTGCTTTGGTGCAGAAATGGGGAATTGGAGTGTAGGGGCTGGAGTTAGGAGTTTGACTACAAGTGGAAACAAAAACCCGTTTGATTTCCTATCAACATTCTGAAACTTGAAGATTTATTTAAAGGTGACATGTAGAACACTTAGACCTTTTCTTGAATCTGTGACCATTCTATATAACTATAGTGTACAAATTTTAATGATAAGCAGTGAGATCTTATTATAAGTGTCCTCATCGTGTGCACCACTATAAAGTTTGGATGAGTTTGTCTAAGTGAAAAAGTGCCCAGTTTGGGCAGGGAAGCATGCCGCATGGGTGTGGAGAGAAAGCATATAAAGTGAAAATTGGTCAAAAAGGTCCTTGGAGCACATTGCCAGGGGTTTTCTCAAGTTTTGAGAACAAAAGAAGTGTCCCTTCTAATACTCAAGGGTGTCCTTGAGGGGTTTTTGACCATAAAACTTGTTAAGTGAAAAGAGGACAATTCATGCTTCAAATTGCACCATAATGCATTTTGGACAAGTCTTTAAAATTGACCAAGAGAGGTAGAGGAGCATGCTGGAAATTTGAAATGTGGAAGATCAAGGCATAATGCAGCATAACAAGATGTTGAAAATTGGCATTTAATAACCAAAAGCATGCCATGACATCTTCTGTCATGTTCACATTGTCTTTCAAGGTCATTGATTTCAGAGCAAGGATTTAGCAGATTGTAAAGAAGTTCTGTTTGCAAAGGCACAAAAAGTTGAAGCCGTTTTTGGCAGTTTGTGCTTTTTCCAGTTTGTGCCTTTTCCAAGTGCCGTGTAGAGTTCATTGCTTGTTTGACAGGAAGTTTTCATTGTTTGGCTGCTATTACAAACACTTTTAGCATGTGTTTTTATATTTATTTTTGTTTGACTTTCGTTAACAGCAGCCGTAGCAAGTTTCCAGTAATATGAAAACGATAAACAACATTTTGCAAAGACGCATCACGCTCCATTCCACATTGATGCGCCTTCCTTTTATTTGTTAAGAGTTTTCACCAAAGGAGAATGTGTTAATCATACCATTTAATGACCAAACACCAAATTATAGTTTTTAGGGTTTCAAATCATTTTCCATTCTAGTAATGATGCCTAAGGTTTTATCAAGCAACTGCGCAAAGGATGGATTTTGAGGGTTCCATCTTCAACAAGTCTCAGGATTCTAAAACACAATACTTCGCAAGCTTGCAATCGTGAAGAAGGTTCAAAAGAACACTTTTAGTAAGTTATGAAATTCAAGTCTCCAAGATTATTTGCCTGTGGTTTCTTAACTCTAGGTTTTGCAAGCTTGCCAAGATGATAAGATAAGATAAGATAAATTATTAATGTCCAACAAGAGACCACCAAAAGGGTCTAAGGGATTGGAAGCGTACAAAAGGCAATCACCAACAGCAGGAGCACCAAATGGTGTCCAGGGAAAGAACCAAACAACAAAGGAAGCAGAAAGCAAAAGAGCCGAAAAGAGCAACAAGCTGCCCTAACCAAGCGAGAAGAAGTCCAACACCGAAGGGTACGGATTGGGGCGAGAAAGAACCCGAATCTGATGAGGCGTCGAAGAAGAAGGATCTCAACTCTCTCAATCGAGGCCCAATCAGACTCCAGGAGAGGGACCCCACACCATAGAGCCGTAGAGCACAATCAGCGTGGCTAGGGAATCCAGGAGGGATAGCTTGGACCCGATGTCTTGAAAGTGATGTTTGAAGCATTGTCTCTCAAGAAGAGCCAGCGAGCCTAACCCCTTGTTAACACGGGGCTGCATAGCAGGTCTCAAACTGAAGCAAGGTCCAGAGAACTTGACCTAGAGGTAAGTGTAGGAGGATGAGATCTCGATCTCCGTACGCTGGAAATAAAAGTGAAGATGAGAGGTCTTCAAGCAATTGAAGACCATCGCCCGGGTCTTACCAAGGTTCACCACCAATTGCCGAAGATCACAAAAGGAAGCTAAACCATCAAGGAGCCGCTGCAAACCCTCAGGGGAGGCCAAAAGGACCACATCATCAACAAATAGGAGAATAGAGATAAGGATCCAGTAGAGATAACAACCGTCACTGGGGAGTGAGAAATCGCGGAGGAAAGACTTGAGCTCATCAATGTTAATGCCAAATAGTTTAGGGGAGAGAGGGCAGCGCTACTTCACCCCAATACTGCTTTGGATTGGGTCGAAGAAGCCCTGTGGGGTCCTAAACCTACCCACCACACTCTCGTAAAGTCTCATAATAGCAGTCAAGAGAGTCTCTGAAATCCCAATGTCTTTGAGCCTCTGAAAAAGGGCCACCTGAGGAATGGAGTCAAAAGCTTTGCGAAAGTCCACGAAACAACAGTAGACTTTCGCCGAGTGGTGCCGGGCCTCCTCAATGATAGCATGCAAAGTCAAGATGTGGTCCATGGTCTGAAAATTAGTGCAAAAACCTTCTTGCCCCTTAGCATGACAATGCCGCCGATCAAGCTCTCTAGATAGAATAGTGTTCAGGATGGTGGCATACAATTTGGCAAAGGTGTGGCCAACCATGATGGTTTTGTAGTTCTCGGGATCTGAGACTGCACCGGTCTTATGGATCGGGTATATGATTTGTCGAAACCATGAATCAGGAAAGCCAGTGCATACCACTCTGTTGAAGAGCATAGAGAGAAAGGAACCCAGAATGTTGATGCCCAGTTTGAAGAGTTCTGCTTGGAACCCTTCCTCATCCGTAGTCCTATTATAGCTCATAAGTTTGACCGCCTCACATATGCTGGAGAAGGTGAAGAGATGGCAAGATGACGGGGGGTGGAACCCAGAACGCTGATGCCCAGTTTGAAGAGTTCCACTTGGAACCCTTCCTCATCCGCAGTCCTACTATAGCTCATAAGTCTGACCGCCTCACATATGTGGAGAAGGTGAAGAGATGGCAAGATGGTGGGGGGGTGAGGTGTAGAGGGGGCTGGCCGGAAATGTCGTAAAGAGTGGAGGTGTGGGAGACCAGTGAGTGGAAGTCGAGGGTGGAAGGAGGGGGGGGGATGGCGAGGGAACATAGTGTGCTAGAAGAGCTTGGGGGACTACAATAGGGAACATAGTGTGCTAGAAGAGCACTGGAAAGCGATGTAGGTGCGTTGCTTGTGACAGAGGAAATGATTGTAGGAGAGTCTCAGCTGAGTGAAAGAAGGAGAGTGAGCGGAGAATGTAGAGCGAACGGAGTGGTGGAAGGATTTGCAGTCATCGTCGAACCACTGGTTCCTAGGGTAAGTGTTCTCACAATTGGGGCTACGGGAAAAGGGGGTGGTATAGTGGGGAATGGAAAGGAGTGCAACACTCCAAAGGGTGGTCGCAAGCGAATCGAACATGGAGGAAGTGTCTCCAAACTTGGTGAAGGAGGTCTGGGGGAGGAGTCGTTTGAGGTGGGAGATGAAGAGATCACGATCGCACTCAGTGAAACAGAAGGAGGTGTGGGTGAGGGTCTGAGCGGGTGCCCGGAAAGGGGGGGTGGTTGAGGGAGGGGGCGGAGAAACATTGATGAAGAGGCTAAGAAGGGCGTGATCGGCTAGGGGAAGACGCAGGACAGTGAAGTGGCAGATAGAGGGGATGAAGGAGGTGCAGGATAGGACATAGTCAACGACACTCGCACTCCCGCAGTGAGGCTAGTAAGTGAACGATCCAGAGCCAGGGAAACAAGGGAGCCCATTCAGGATGACCAAACCTGAAGACTCACAGAGCTGAAGAAGGTGGCGGCCGTATCGCGTGAGGGGACCACAGCTGTTGTCAAAAGAGTGTTGTAAACCCAGAGTGGAAGGGTTAGACTCGGAAGTGCAAGTGGAATCGGTGTAACGGTCATGAAGGGGGGTTTGAAACTCTCTGGTCCGTGTGTTGAAGTCCCCAAGAATGATGATGTCACCAATGGCTGAGAATTTGATGATGTACTCGTGTAGGTCCTCGTAAGGGTCGTCACACTCCGTGCTATGGACAACATATGATGAGGAGGCCGACAGAAAGTAACATACTGCAATATAGATATCTCTGTGATGTGACGTAGTACAGCCAATACGGATCCACATGAATCTAGCGGAGCTGTCGGCATGAACCATTGAAGTAGAACTGGAGAAGAAGAGGGTTTATAACAAAGTTCTAAGACTCGCTGAGACTTATAGCGCTTCTTGATTTTACATTGACTACATCAGCTATTTAGTCTGAGAATGCTGAGGGGTATTTCTTTTGGATATTCTTTGATTGACAATGGTTTGATGGAATGTTTGTTATCATCCATGTTGCAGAAAAGAGTTATGACATCGTGGCATGTTGGCAGACTAACCTCCCGACTCCTAAGACAACTAAACTATAAAACTAAAAGGAAACCTACACTAAACCTCTCGAGCCAAATGGTTCAAGACAAACCTATTCTAACTATGTACAAGAGGCTTAAGCGGACAACACTCAAAATAACTATATACATGATTGATTAAACATGGTTTCTCAAAATGTTCAAGAGCAACAAGGCTTGGGTAATAGTTCTCAATCTTGCAAACTCATCCTTGCACTCTAAATTTTTTTTTGTTACCTCCTTTTCAAACTCAGGAAATTTATGTAATGACCCTCACTAGTAGGATCACTAAAAACCTCCGAATCTGACTGTGGCAATTTGTCAAACAGTTGGCATGCACTCTACGGTTTTGCTTGCAACAATGTGTATATTGTTTTGGCATCAACTTTGCATTTGAGATAACAATACCAATATTGAAAAGTAATACAATTAAACAACAATGCAAAGTTCTCAAACTAGAGTATCAAGAAACCTTCTAATTCTGATTACAATTCTCAGAATATATGACTGTGACATGTAATAATCAGATTACCATGCAATGACCTTTTTCCATGCTATAACAATGTAAACAGTGCCCTTGCTATGCATACCAATCCAATACAATGATATATGGTAATGACTGAAAATAATGGACTGATTATATGACTGTTGCAATTACTGAGATATGGCAACAATTGTATGAACAGTCACACATAACAGTGACTTACAATGCACACTAATATGGCAATATCAGATTACAAGAACAATGTTATATGAGCCTAATCTCTGCATTTACCTATGACTGATCACAACAACAAAATGATACAAGAACAGTACCATTTCAGACTTATATATCAATGACTGTTACATGCATTTTTGGCATTCAATAATATCAACAAATAACTCATGTAATGCACCTGGAAGCTGCTTCAATTACTTTGATTTGCTATGCTGCTGAAGACCCACACCAAGCAATCCTAACTCGCCCCCAAACTGCCCTTGAATCTCTGCTATGTGCTGCACACCACAGAGCCGTACCAGGCTGTACATGCACAGCTCCTGCAGAAAATAAATGCAGGGTTTTTGGAACCCCAAAATAGTATTAGCTTGGCTGCCAATGATGTATTAATCTCCCTCCAAGAGCATAAAAATTATCTCCAAGTATGTTGGGAGATATGAGCAAAATTCTGAATCCAGGCCCTAGTATGAAGTGACTGAAAATGTGCTACAATGTCTTCAATCTATCACCAAAATGATTCACCAATTAAGTGATGAATTCCAAACCCTTATTCAACCAGTTACAAACCCTCAATATCAATTTTTTAGGTCTGCTTTTTCGGACTGCTTTTTCAGGTTTGCTTTTTCGGACTGCTTTTTCAGATTTGCTTTTTCGGACTTGCTTTTTCGGCCGTCTATAATTTCGGCCCTACTAAAAATGCCTCCTGAAATGCTGTTTCAATCACAAACAAACCCTTACATCAAATTCTCAATGAAGTACCAATGAGATGGCTGAGTACCAACTCCAAACTTGCAACCCTTCAGTAGATATTTCACTACCTCAGTTATGCCAATCTAGGGGAGTGATTCGTTCCCAAAGATCGAATAGTATTTGCAGACCAAAGACTACAAATTGCTTCACAATGAAGAAGTAGAAGAAAATCCAAATCCAAGCATGTCCAAATGAGAGGCCCAGCCCTCTATTTATTCACTTTTTGGAGAAGTTGCTAAGAACTTCTAGAAACATCCTTTATAAAATCATATTATAATGCACTTTATAATATAAAAAAGTGCAATCTCAACTTAAAATTATAACAATGTAGGCCCCAAAAGTCTCATAACTGAACGTAGGCTCCACTACAACTGCATGTAGGCCTCAAACTGGATGTAGGCTCTATCGAATGTAGGCTCTGTCAGCAATATGCAATCAAATGATCAGCACAATGACTCTCTCTCCAAATCATTTGCCTACGAGAGTCGATAATAGGCAAATCCGGCACACAAAACGATGTCAACCAAAATGGGGACATGACAATTTATCATGTCAAATCAACAATTAGGGTGATACTTAAGGGCCATGGTCAATCCAAAGATCATCATAATCGAAATAAAAACTTTCATGACTTTCAACATTAAAAGTAGGAAAATATACAACCTTGCATGCTGGTATTTAAATGGAACCTGCAAATTCTCCATAGCTTTAGGAGCCCGAAGTTGGTGGTGGATCATCCCACTGGCATCAACATGAAATTCGTGAGTGATCAGGGAAGGATCAATCTTGAAGTCAAGGCCTTGGAATACTGCTTTTGGAGGCTTGTCCTTGTATAACATGAACCATGCGTCCTTGTGTGTCTCTTCGAGCGCATCCTCAAAAATTGATTCTCTGATGAGCTATCCCTCAAATATTTCTTCAAGTTGTTCAAATGCAATATCAAACCGTAACACCAACCCAAACTGTTCTTCGTTTTCTTCTTCCATGGGGTAGCCCAATCATCACTCAACATATATCGCATATCCTCATCAAATACACTTGAATCTTCATTACTTGTCATGGGATCACCAATTGATTCTTCTTTAAGAACATTTTGCAATTCTTCATATGTAATCTCATTGAGGATGGCGTCTTTAAAACTGATATAACTATCAAGCATCCTCACGAATTGATCATCAAATAGCATGTTAAGTGGCAATGTCTCTGGAGGTTGAAGATGATGGTGAATCATGCCACTTGTAGCAGCTAGTTTGTCTTGAGATGCCTTGGGCAATGATTCCATTTGTATTTCTTCCTTGATGTCTTATAACATGCCCCCAAAGAATATGGTGGTAATGGCATGTTGTGTTGCCTTTTCAAATTGGTCTTCATATCTGGGTTCATCTATGATATCTTATAATTCCTTGTTCAACTTGCTCACTTGACTACCTTCTTTTTTCCAGGGGTGTTTGAAACTTCTTGCAACTCATTTTGGAGAACCTCATCTTGTATTATGTATGAAAGTACACCAAAAATTCCCCTTTCTTCAAACTTGTGATGGTCTTCTCGTAGTTCTTCACGTGCTTCCAAATGTTGATCTTTGCTTGCTATCATTCCTCTTTCTTGAAGAAATTCTATTGCTTCCTTGATTGTCTTTTCAACATCCTCCTCTTGTGATGTGATGCATGAAGGTTCATCTTCCACTTGAATGTCCTTGTCTTTAGGCTTAACCATATCATCTTGTAACTTATTTTCTTCTTCATCCTTTGGTTTCCAACTTGAGTCCTGAGTGAAATCCTTGTTACTTTCCTTCGACAATTCTTCATACCACCCCATTTCAAATTTGACTAGGTTGATGGTATCTTGACATGATGGACAAATAGGTTTTGAATGCAACATGTTGTGTACACTACACCAATAGTGGTGCCAAGTATTTCCTCCATATCTGTTTCTTAATTTCCTTTGCATATTCTCTTTAAATTCATGTAGCTTTGATTCTGCTTTGACAAGTAGCTCTGGCTTATGTATTTTTGAAAACGAGATTCTTCTTTGTAATGGCAATTCCACCCTTAAAAGAAATACTAGACAATGCATCTCCTCATGCTTCGTGGTGTCATGTCTTCTACATTGTCCTGATGCTGCAAGTTGAGATAATCCATATGGATGTAATTACTTGTTCAAATATAACCAAATTGGAAGAACATCAACCTACCTATCCATTGAGAAACCTTTTCCTTTTGGATTTTCTAATTTTTCAATTTTTATGGATTTTCTTAAGTTTTTCACTTTTATTTCCACTTTAAAAGAGATCTAGTACCTCAAATATAACTTGAAAGCTCATTCTTGTTGATATTCTTGTGAATGATTTTTGTTCGTGCCCTCCTAGCGCCAATTTCTATTGATGTGAGTGTTGTTCCACTACAACATACAAAATCGAATACTTAGTATTATGAGATGAAACACTAAATCTCCAACTCTCTCTTGAATAAGGATGCTCATACGCTAAACAATATATATAGATTGTGTGATCAAATGAGACAACCTCAAGGTTCTTTCTTAATTGTGGACTTTACTTAGTTTTATGATGTGATATGCTAGACTGCTAGTTATCACAAGGGGACTTACGCTATTCATTCAATGGATATCAACTTGATTTTTACTTCTTCAACCAAACAAACTAGCAAGGAGATAAGGGTTTGGAAATTCTATCTAACTCTAAGAATGTATGACTATGTTGATATGGGGTGAGCCTTTAACCAATCCTTGCTTCGTTGTATTAACTAGGCATAGGAGGGTGCGAGCTTCTAAGAATGCGAGAATGATTTTCACATTGTCAATATTCATCCAAATATCCTATGAAGGCACAATCTAAATGAACATCTCTAATAGAAATGAAACACTTGCAATTTAAGCCTATATCTAACCTTGCATTGTTACTTACAATCAACAAGTACCAAAAGGTATTGACACTAGCTCCAACATTAATCACCAATCAACAATATCTTCCATCCACCTACTTCTACTCTTATGCAACATGAAATAAAATCTTAGTCTAAGTAAGAGATGCAAAGAACCATGCAATACTCCAAAATGATCATATATATCCTCCATGGAAGCATGGCAATGAATAGAGAACAATTTTGGTAGTACTTTTGCAACAATTCTCCCACATAACTCTCTCTTTACAAATGATGTGAGTAAGGCTTTATATAGGGGCTCAATTACAATGCATGACCAAGATTGATTTGAAATCAAGGGCCAAGGTTAAACCACATAAGCCCTAATTAGGGTTTCCATAACCATAGCTACAAATATTAAATGCCCACCCAATTACAATTAGGCACCACCATGCGGGCCAATAGAAAAATTACATTGCCTTCGTGGGCGAATAAGAAAATAGATTGGGTAGAAGCACTAGATAAGATGCACCAACAAATGGGTCAGTGAAAAAATTACAATATTTTGTAGGCCAATGAGGATAGGTTAGGTAGAAGCTTGTAGAAGATGAAAAGTTGTAGAAGAGGCCACCATATGATGGACCAATAAGAGGATTCCACTTGTATCACACCAAGTCATCTCTAAGAATATTCTTTCCTTTATCCCTTTTCTCTCGTGGCAGATTCAATGAATCTAAACACTGTATGGTGAAGTTCTTTCACTAGGACACTTGGCACGTTCTCATTGGTTGAGGATATGGCTGCCACCTCAACATGCTCACCCAATAAACTTGATAAATACCCCCCTTTTTATGATGATAAATCATCGTTAAGCCGTCAATTGTGAGGTTCATATTCTCCAATTGCTTCATCTTTATGAATCATCTTCCTTGGATGAATTTCTTGCTCTTCCCCTTGGATGTCTGAGAGTGTTTCTCTTGCCTTTATTTTCTAAGTTGCTCCAATAAATGGATTTCAATTTAACCTTCCTTCCAATACTAAATCTATGTTGATGTGATGATGAAGGGTTTGCATACCACCAACACTTTGATCTTCTAAGTTGCCTCCTTGGATGTGTTGATCCTTTTCATCTCATTGTCGATGAATCCTTCTTCATTCTTCACCATTAGCTTATGCATCAATCCTTCTTAAACTTTTGATTTTCACCCTCGTTTTCGCTGGTGGACCTCTCTTTCCCATCTTCTTGGCTTTAGACTTTGAGCTCTCACCTCCTTTCTCTATCGTAAAACTTGCAACAAACACCTTTTGTTAGAAAGTAGCTTTATTTTACCAAAATTGGACTAAAATAATAGATTAATGGCTGTTGGAAAATCAAAATCAGAACTCCAAATATTTGCATCAGACTATGAAATTGACGAATCTAGGACTGTAAAACCATAGAAAACTCAGAAAATTGATTTACTTTCACTCTTAGATGCCCCATCACCCTTAGTAATCTGATTTCGTTCCACTGTTAATAGAAAAAATGTCTGAGATCTAAAAATGAGGCCTAATCTGAAGTTATGTAAATCTGGAAAGGAGTGTAGACCTCTGCAAACAGTGGTGGTAATATGTTAAGAAAATGAAATCTCAGGGTTTGGACTGCTTTTGTTTGATTTGAACCTGAAATTTTCTGGAGATAATCAGATTGAAACCCTTGTCTTCTGTTAACTAACCGAAATCAGGGTCCTGTTTACTGGTAAATGATTATAATCAGAGCTGAAATCAGAATTAAATTCACTGGTAAACGCTTTCAGATGCCCAAAATCAGAACTTCAGTGCTGATAGATGTTATGAATTGGAGTCCTCTTGCTGGTAATTGATTGAAATCAGGGTTCAATTCACTTGTATATGATTGGGAAAATCAATTTTAGCCTGCAAACTTGAATAAGAAGTGCTGTTGATTGAACTTCATCACCTTCTGTGAGTAGCCCTGCTAACAAAATAATTGAGAAAAACTCTAGAATCTGCCTCTGGTAGTTCAAAGTTTCTCAGCAGCTCCTGTTATTGCAGTTGCTTTGAAAATGATCTTTAGATTGTAGCAATCACCTTGCTTATATAGAGGATGCTTAGGATTTATCGCTTCAATGCAATGCGTTTATTTTTCTTTTAAATGCCTTTCAATCAATCATTTAATAACGGCCATATTCTGCATTGAATCAATGGCCCTTTATTTAATTCGATCCCCATTGTTATTTCAGAATTTGAATTTTGGGACCCTCTATTGGATCAAATTTCTCCGTCATTGTGATTGCTAATTTTCATTAAATGCTTGGCCACTCTTGGTTTAAATCGAGGCATATTTGAATTAAATTTGAAATGCCTTGCATTAAAAGTGGAAGCTCCTCTTTGTTTAGTTGGTATTTTCATCGATTTTTGATCCATTAGTTTTCCATTCGAGGGCCTTGAACTCAGATCTGCATTTAAAATTTATTCTTTACATTGAAATTACATTGAACTTTGAGCCCTTGTATTTGGAGATGGGGTTGCATTTGCATTGTCATCGAGCTTTGAGCCTCCACCAGCATTTAGATTTCATTTGGGACCCATACCTTGAGTTTAGAGCCCACACGTTAGCTTGGGAGTCAAAATTTCAAATTAGGCCTTGGGCGCCTAGACTGGGGCTGTATTTAATTGCTTAAGGCTTTAATTAGGCCTCACACTAGGTTGTTTAGGTTAGTTCTGATGCCTTTAGGGCCTGATTTAAATTTGATTGGCCCCACGTTTCATAATTTTCAGATCTAGGAGTTGTCCCAAACGACTAATGCCTAGACTGCAACGATTTTAGGCCCCTATGGGCCACACAATTCATAATTCGGCCATATGGTAAGGCCTTAGACCCACTCGCCAGGATGGGCAGAGTCAATTCAAAATCTGAGTCTGATCCAATCATTTTAAGACCTGATCCACCTCGAATTTAGGCCCAGGTCTGCCACACGCTTCATAAATAAGGCTTATGGTAAGGCCTTAGACCCACACGTCAGGATATAGAGCAGGTCTTAATCAGTTTAAAATGCAATTTATGTGAATTTAGGGCGTGGTTTGTGGACTTTAGGCCACATGTTACCTTTTAGGACTGCCCCATTTGCAACTAAGGGCCACACGCTATGATTTTATGCCAGATCTACATTGAACTTAACCCAGTTGGGCCCATATGTTTGGCCTGATTTATCCAATCAGGGCCACACATTAAGCAATAGGGCGTTCCTCATTCAAATTCAGGTATACATGAGTCCACACATTTCATCTCAGAAGTCACTAGTTTGAACTTTGAGCCCAGTTTTTTGAAGTTTTATGGCCCATGTTGCATTGAGAAGCTTTGGCCATTCAGATTTAGGCCTCATTAGGCCTATACACCAGCTATTGGCGCCAAAATTTAGCCCAATTCTCATTGAATCATGTCCTGCTCTGATTAGACCAGGCTGACACGTTATACCCGCGGGCTGTTTGCATTGTTTGTAGGTTCCAATCTTGAGTTTTGAGCTTAGCTTTGTATGTTCTACAGCCCATACACTTCATTCCAGCCCTATCAAGCCCATATGTTAGCTATTGGGGCCCAATTCAAACTTAATTACCCCCTCACTAGCATCGAACCAGGGCTAAATTGACCCCTACAAGGCCCTCGTTTTGTGATAAAAGAGGTATAGTATTGGTTAGATTCTTCTCTCACCGTCTTCCTTGCATTGGTCCTCTTTTTCTTCATCAAACTTATGACTTAGAGATGCTTCCTTCACCCAATAAGAGATGTCTTCCTTCCCTTGCCACATAAGGAGGTGGAATCCACTCCTCTATGTGGCATTGCACCCGAAAAAAAAGGTGGAATCCACTCCTCTATGTGGCAAACTTGCCACATAAAGAGGGAAATATTACTTGAATTTTATCAATAATTTTCTTTTTATTTCTCCTTTTAGGCGATTTACGTAGGCAAATTTATGCACCTTTGGCTCAAATTTTTCATTTTAATTTTTCTTTTCCAGACATATTCATATTTTTCTCCATTTTGGCA
Organism: Chamaecyparis obtusa; assembly: GCA_027943335.1. Classification (NCBI taxonomy): domain Eukaryota; kingdom Viridiplantae; phylum Streptophyta; class Pinopsida; order Cupressales; family Cupressaceae; genus Chamaecyparis; species Chamaecyparis obtusa. Next base: position 158,754 of record BSBK01009750.1, read on the forward strand.
CTTAGACAAATATTGCTATTTTTGGTCAATTTTCACTCTTGATACTTCGGGAAGGGCTTCCAAAAATTTGAATCATTGCCAAACTCGCTCTACTACCTAAACCTGTCAGCAAAAGAAGGGGGTCCCATTTGCAATGGGGTGATGGTGTGAAAACCTCACAACACAACCGTACACCTTGGATTTGGCATTGGAATTTGTGCAGTGATTCCTGATCAGAGATATCAGAAGTTCATTGTGAGGTTCTTTCAAACAACAGGGAATTATGATAGATTAGTTTGATGCACATTGAGGGTTTGTCTGTTGACAGGGTGATCTTGCCTGTAGGCCAGGCGTAGGATTTAGGGATTCCTTCATATTTTGTTTCAGTAATTATTAGCATTGCAAATAAAACATATTGGCCCCACCTAGTCAGTTGGACGCCATTCTTATTGTGATTTCATCAATAAAAACCCTTCTTGGAGTGAGCGTCGGATTTTTGTGTATGCCCATTCTTTTGAATAAATGCATTTCTGTTCATAATAAATCAGAATTCTGATATTTCATCTCAGTCATTTTATTTTGCATTTTAAGTTTAAAACAATTATATCTATTTGCTTACTTTACCTGGCAAAGTTCAAACTATCACTGACACTGAAACATAACCTAAAAACCATTGCAAACAACTCAAGAACATCTCCCATCAGCAACAAAACAATTCAGAAAAAAATGGGTCAGATTTGGTTGGGGATCTTTCAGACGAGATGCTGAATCCAAGCAAAAGTTGGGTCTATCGAGTTATAGTGAGTTGTGTCTTAAAGTTATGATTTCAATCAATTTGAAAAATACATATGATTGATTCAGGAAGCGTATACAATGTTTTTAAAAAAAGTTGGAACAGTTTATATTTTATCCTACAAATGGATTTTGATGTCACGGTTGTGAATGGTTTTGATTAATAACAAGAATTAAATATGTTATTAATGAATCTTCAAATTTGTTTTACCATTTTTTTGGGAAGATAAACAATGCACACCTAGGGAATTGAGACATTCACCCACTAAACTTTACCATCTCATGGAATGGAGTAAATAATTTAGTTAGGGACACCAATATTTTATATTGGATTTTGCAATATGCAAGCATTTATGGAAACATAAATATTCTTCTAGTGAAGACACACTTTGCAAAATAAATATTTAATAGATAAGCATCTTTCTCTTCAGATAATTTTATGTGAAAAGTATCTCAAGTGCTGTAGACTTGTTATAGACTTAATTAATTAATTAGCTATAATGCGTGGGTGTCTCATGATACTTTACCTTTTAAATGTCTATATGTATGACATCCCAATATATTGTAATCAATGTCTCCTTTGTATATTACCTTATCAACATAATACTTCTATTTTCTTTTTCATCTCCTTTCGTTATCAATTATTATGAATTACGTAGGGAGCGTGCAGTCTAATCTTGATAGAAATAATCAATTACTTATGAAGCACTGGGAAAAGAATCTACCAAGCAGGTCTGAAAATTGTGATTGTTTTTGGCCTTTTTGTGAATCTTTCGAATCCAAATCTCCCATGTAGAGTTGTTTGAGGGCAGTACTATTTCTTCACAAGTAGAAAATCAAATTAGTACCACAGTATTGCATTGAGTTTATAGGCTTTCATATGTTTTCCTGTGAGAGCAATGCACAACACTAATTCAGCGAAGTTAAGCTGCTGTAATGGAAACATTTGAGCATTTGGAGTGAATTATAATAGAAAGAGAAGCTGGGCACAAAGGTTTCCAGTATATAATTCTAATATCATAAGCAGCTCTTAATACTGTATGATTGTCTTTATTAATCTTTTAAGTATCTCTGCAATGCACAGTTAAGATTGCAACTAAATTCCTAGGATATTCTCAAAAAGTTCTAATTGAGTTTTATGTGCTTGTGTATGCAATCATTCTACAGATAGATAAGCTGAGGCTTTTGGCAGAATCTCTTTCTGTTTCAACAACAAAGGCAGAAAAGCAAATTGCAGATAACAGGTATGTAGGATTCATCATTCATAGATGACCACTGCTGTTTTATGCTTAAAAAGAATTTTTGTTTGAATGTTTGAATTGGAAATTTTTTTACTGAATTCATTAGTGTAGTATTGTGTAAGATGCAGATTATTGATTTATATGCCAAGGCTTGTGAATCCACACATACTTTTCTTGATAGAGAAAATGAACACATGAAAAGGTAAATTTTCAGAGAATCTTAGCAATTGAAAGAAAAAATTGACTTTGTTATATGATCTATTGCCGAGAAATTATATTAATGTCTTTCCATGACTGAAAATAGTCAATTGGACTGTATTAGCTTTTTGGATTTGGCTCTTCTGAGAAAACAGAAAACGCAACAACACTTGACGATAATCCTCTTTTCAAATTAGCAGGGGAAGCTCCCAAAAAACAGAATTCTGCTCCTAAGCTCTAAGCTCTAAACAAGATTCACAATTACGCACAAACATCAGTGGTTTTTTGTTTAAAAGAAAGAAGAAAAAAAAATTGACCTACTTTTTGGTTCTTGGAAGTTAAACACAAGACCTAGAAAGTAATTCTCTCACAAACAAGGTTTTTATATGAATAAAATAACTGAGCGTGTGAAACCATAGATTAAAAACTTTGTGATTACTTTTACACCTTGTGAGAATTGGAATTCAAAATTGTTTCTTAGTGACTTTAAGAAAAACTTGACAACGAGTTATTGCAGACGCTCGTGATTTTAGGTGAAAAAATCACTGAAACTCATCAAAAAAATTCAAGTTAGGATTTTATTCGCCCAAAGAAAACCAATAAAATGTGATACAATTTGATGATTTGAACTTCACATTTTTAAGATATTTTTGTTGAGGGTTTCACTATTTTGGACACCACAACTGCGAGTTGTTTCTGACATTGTGAGGGTTAAATTTTCACCATTTCAATATTCACATGCCGTGAGGGGCATATACGTCAATGAATATATGCAAGTTTGACTGTGACTTGTCCTATCTCTAACATGTTATCAAAGAAATACAATTATGTGAGTCGTGACTGTGAACGCTGTTAGCACCTGTAAATTTGGCACATTTGCAGTGTGTTGTGACGATGAGATTATGAAGCAATTCATTGAACATACCCTGCTGCATCTACCTGACCGGTTGACACTGGTGATTAAAATTTCACATCAGTGATTGTCATGCGAAATCCTTTAGCACAATGTTTGGATGATTGTTAGTATGCCCACTCCATTTCATGGTTCCCGGGCAAGTTCCGATGCATTTTTTAAAGCGTGTGCAACTGTGAGAAGGTCAATAAAGGTCCTGGAAAATGTTTCAGATATCACACTTCTGAGGGCAACCCAAATTTTAATTTGGTCCCAAATGCCTATGGTTTCAGTTTCATGGAGTTTGGAGGTGTTTTGGTTTGAAAACAGTTTTTTAGGCTGCAAAAATGTGATCTTTTGGCAAAGTACTTTGTTCTCTCTTCCCATGTTCCTTGCGCTGGTTTGAGGTGGGTGAGGGCAGAGTTTGGTGAAGTCACGGATTTTGTTTGCAGGTGGAAATTGATATTCTCATTTCCCTTACGTAACATAAATAACGACTGGTGCAGTGTGTGGAAAATGGGCACCGCAGTTTCTCTTATCTTTGCTTCATAGAGTTGTGAGGGGATGAGTTTGGGATAGTGGTGTAGGAGCACTTGATGGATTATATGCCTCCATGAGGCCATCTTGTTATTTTGGGTTGAGTTATAGGTTTTGATCATGTAATAAGGTCATTTGAAGACCTTTTATGTATGGTTTGGTTCGTGATAGGTCATTAGGGGGTATTTTGTAAAAGTCGTCAAAAAGTTATGTTTAAAATTGCAAAAAATGCAAAAGGTGGAATGCCAACGGTCATGTAGCTCAAAAGTTGGTTGAAAATGGTTGTAGTAGTTGGGAAAAGATGTATATGGCATAGTTACAAGACTCGGTCTTGCCTCGGACTTTAGAAGCTGGATTTGGGCTCGGACTTGGCAAACTGAAAATCCCAAGAAACTCAAAGATTTTTAAGGATTTAAAACTTTTTTCATGCACCATTCAGTCAATTAACATCAAAGACACAATAATTGGGATAAATATAAGCTACTTTGCACTCATACACAAGTTTACATTGATCACATAAATATAAATGCTTGATTACATTGATCAATTGTAACATAATAGATTTCAAAAGTCATTTTATAAAGTCAATGGTAAAATAATAGACCTCAAAACAGTTCTTTTAACACCACATTATACAAAGTCAAATATCGCACATAGCTGCACATAAGTTTCAAAAGTCTACAACTACTAGACAGTGAATTGTGTTGACTCCGTCAAAATCAAGCATACTACAGAATCAGATCTCCCACATCAACTTCTCACCATTAACAAAACAAAGAACTAAACGATTCTAAGAATTCAAAAACTATATTGATTTATCAACCTCATTATATTCCTCTAGATCAAATTTACATCGATTCTTAGATTTACTTATTTAGCTACACTGCATTAGAAACAAAAATACTAACAAATTGCTGTGGGACCCTTCTCTAAAAGAGAAAATCTCAGATCTCTACCCAATTTCATGACATGATCTTTTCACAGTGAAATGTAGAATAATGCAAACACCAATCATGCAGGATATGGATTTGTATTCCAATTAAAGTATATATTTTATAAAACTTTCATACAGAATACTGTTTTAATTAGCAGATAATAATATTTCAGAGTCTAATCAAGCTTTCTTGAGGCTTCACTATCACTACCTAAATTTGTTCACAGATTCTTCACAACCCAACTACTCTAAGAAGCCAAGGAATCAACAATAACAATCAAGAATCAATAATTGGGCCATTCTTAAAAAGAATAAGATACAAATTTCTGATACATATTAAAAATATCCCAAGTCAAATATGTACATTGACCTAAAACTACTCCCTGAATAAATAAAGTAGAATTTTGCATAGCATTGTCCCTAAATAAACAAAACTTTAACAAAAATGTTTTTTTTGCCTTTGACTGGCTTACTGCTGCGACGGAGTCCTGTCAGCGGGACTCGCAGAGTCCAGTGAATCAGCAGGACTTGGCGAGTCTGCCATGACTCCGTGGGACTCTGCTGAGTACATGTACAGAGCCAAAAAGGCTCTGGAGGCCTGGCTCGGCTCAAGACTCGTAGAGTCTTGTAACTATGGTATATGGCTTGAAATAGATCTTGTATGGTCGAGCCAGGGGTGGGATGTAATAGTTGATCAAGAAAACAATAAAAATTCATTGAATTTCCCGCGTTTTAACATTTTTGTGACTGTTCCTGGCTCGGCTCAAGACTCGTAGAGTCCTGTAACTATGGTATATGGCTTGAAATAGACCTTGTATGGTCGAGCCAGGGGTGGGATGTAATAGTTGATCAAGAAAACAATAAAAATTCATTGAATTTCCCACGTTTTAACATTTTTGTGACTGTTTCAGACATTTGTATAGAACTGTCTGGTCAAATTAGGACTTGAGACCGAATGCAAAAGGTGGAGGATTGAAGTAGCTTCCTATTGCAATTGGTCTGGATTTTTAAGAAGTTTCAAGCGAGTTATTGCATTTTTACTATAACAGGGTATGAAACCCTTGCCAATTAGGGTTCAAACACAAAATTAATTATTGGAGGCACTTCCCACCATTGAAATTTCCCCTAAATTGGTAGAATGAAGGCTTTAATTGCACAACAAAAGAATTTGTAAGTTTAAGGGGTGGCAAATGGTGTTTGTTTTCAAGGGAGTGATGCCCTAGTTGAACTTTATGAGTTTTTTAGCTTGACAAGTGATGGCTCAGAATGGGAACTTGCATAATATGTAATGACCGAGGATGGGTGATGGTTTGGAGAGCATGGGAATGTTAAGATTTTCAGATTAATGCAAGGAAAAGAACAGTCTATAGATGGCCTTTAAAATTGAAACAAGTTAACATAGAACAAGATGGAAGGAAGGTACCCGATTTATTCTCCAACTTGCTCAAAATCCAATGTGGATCTGCCTTTAATGAGATGACTGAATGCTGCTACAACAGGTCCGAATTCCAGCCCTAGGTCGTACTCCAATCTGCACAATTTATTCTCCTAAAGCGCTGCTCCAAGAACCAAGACAAATTCGCTTCAAGAAGAGGAATAATATTTCGCTTGTCTCTGATTTTAGGAAGAGAGATATGTTAATGTTGGAAGCAGTAGCTGTGAGAGAGCATCACCGCTTAGACTTAAATGTGCAAGCATTATCATTTAGTGTGCTCAGTTGGAGTCGTCTTTCACATGGTGACATGGCACCGTAAACTTGTTGACTAGGCAGTTATTCATTAACGTAAGGCAACGTTCCTTCTTATGAGGTTGTCGGTCTCATTATAGCAATGCCAGATGTCCTTGGTAATGTCCGTCGCTTGGTGACTATGGGCAACCTTTCATCTTTGGTCAGTTTGCGTCTCTACAAAAGGTGATCGGGATCATTCTCCATCTGATGATATATATTATTTGGCATTCATGTAACAGACATGTTTTTCTTGGTATGGTCGCGACTTATTCTGGACGGGAATTTTGTTTTATCTTCTGTGTCTTTAGCAGCGACATCAACTTTTATATTCATGTGTTGCGGAGTTATGTTTTCAGTGTGAGAGTGTTCAATATATTACAGTATCGAGTTGTGTGCTTATCCTGCTCTGTGATACATGAGTCTCAATCTATCTACATATATTATATATATTTCAGTGTGCTGTGAGTTCTGGAATAATCACACTAAGTGTATATGTGCGGAGACTCATTTTTGTATTATCTATTTGTTTACGATATGTGTGTGGGATTGTTGAGTAGTCTATGTGATTCTCTATGTTTGTAACCAGTTGATTTAGAAGTCTGTGAGACTGTGAGACCTTTTGATATGAGAAAAGTCAGGCTTATTGATTGACTAGTTGGAGACTTCAATCATAAGCAAGAATACTTGTATTTCTTTTGAGATCTAAATGAAGGATCTATCTTTCGGGTGTGGCTGGGTTTTTCCTTCGAGTAGGAGGGTTTTTCCAGGGTAAATAATGGTGTCATTTGTTCATTTGTTATTGCATTTCTGATTATTGCATTCTTATGTTTTGGTTGACAAAACATTAACAAGATACACGTTATGTTTTTTGATGATCTCTTTTCCAAAGTTGATCTATCATATATATGTTTATGATATTAATTTTGTCACCCTTCCAAGAGGGCCGACTTGGCCTAGTTATGGGCCCTTAATCAATTAACACAATATATATTTAATTACTTGCATTTTATAATAATAATATTATTATTATAAAATCGCACAAGTTAGCAAGGGTATAATAAATGTCCAATTTGATCTTTAGCCAAAAGGCTATAATTATTAACACTCCCTCTTAGTCTTGAGGGTAAGATCAAACTATAGATCCCATCTATACCAGGACACACCCTTAACTATCATCCTCGATGGTGAAAACAAAAACATAACCATCTCAGATACCCTATCCTGAGATGTCATAGATTCCATATCTATGAAGGTAGATCCTATCTACCACAAATCCATATGTATATTATAATTTGGCTCCATAACGTTATCCTTCCGATTTGTGGATTGATCAGGTCCACAAGAATATCAAGTCCATGATATTCATGATAACATTATATTACCAAATTCTCAAATATATAGTAACATCAAGTCCTTGATGTCAACCAAGAGTCACCTTGATTCAATAGATATCAAATCCATGATATCAAGAGCATTGGTCTAACGAATATCAAGTCCGTGATATTCACCAAAAGCTTAGAGCAATGGCCTGCAGACATCAAGTCCATGATGTCCACCATATGCTCAAGTGTGGATCCTTGATCCAAGAGATATCAAATCCATGATATCATCGAGCATTGGTCTAACAAATATCAAGTCCATGATATTCACCAAGTGCTCGGAGTAATGGTCTCCTGACATCAAGTCCATGATGTCACCAATACTCAAATGTGGATCCCTGATCCAAGAAATATTAACTCTATGATATTCATCAAAAAATATAAATGTGAACTGCCACAATCCACATGCAAGCATAAATGAACTCATATATAACTTTACCATAATGAATTCTATAAAATATAAAAGAAATGTTAGTACAACAAACTCATATTTTTACCAATCCAAGTTTATTCCTGAAATGTTCAAGTTTGCCCTTTGCTAAAGGTTTGGTGAGAATATCTACAGTTTGTTCATCAGTACATACATATTCCAATTGAATGGCCTTTCTTTCCACCATGTCCCCGATATAGTGATAAGGAATCTCAATATGTTTGGACCTATTATGGAACACAGGGTTGATGGCAAGTTTAATGCAACTCTGATTATCACAATAGATAACAGTAGGTTCCATAGGTTGTCCAAATAATCCCACTACGAGTTTCCTTAACCAAACTGCTTCTCTAGCTTCGAGAGACGCTGCAATGTACTCTGCTTCTGTTGAACTCTGAGCAACATAGTTTTGTTTCTTGGTAAACCAAGAAATCATAGTTGATCCCAAGCTAAAACAACATCCGGATGTACTCTTCCGGTTTGTAATGCATCCTGCCCAATCTGAATCTGTAAAGCCATGAAGATCTAGTTTTACATTTTTGTATAATAGACCATAGTCAATGGTCCCACGAAGATATCTCAAAATATGCTCTGCTGCACTCATATGCAATTGTTTAGGTTCTACCATAAACTGACTTAGAACATTTACAACATAACAGATAAACTAGATACATAAGAGATCCAATGATCTGACAGTATAAACTAGCATCTGCTGCCTCAAAACTAGCCATGGCTTCTCTTAACTTGAGAAGGTTGGTTTCCATAGGTGTGGACATTGGTTTACAATCCATCACACCAAATCTCTTTAAAATATCAACAATATATTTCCCTTGATTCACAATAATCCCAAGAGATTGTTGCCACACTTCTAAACCAAGAAAATAATGAAGAAGGCCTAGATCCTTCATTTCAAATTCCTTTGAAAGGTCTTGCTTGCAATTTGCTATAAGGTATTCTTCTCCTGTGATTAGGAGATCATCTATGTATAGCACTAATATCAATAAGTCTCCATCTGATATCTTGAAATAGAGATTAGGATCTGCATCGTTCTTTGAAAATCCCAGATTTTGAAGATAGTGATCAATCCTTTCATATCAAGCTTGAGGAGCTTGTTTGAGCCCATATAAAGCTTTCTTAAGCTTGCACGCATAAGATTGTTGATCCTTTGTAACAAATCCTTCAGGTTGCTCTATATACACTTCCTCTTCAATTTCTCCATTAAGAAATGCAGTTTTAACATCCATTTGATGGATCTTCCAACCTTTGGAAGCTGCACTTGCAATTATTGTCTTGAGGAATATCAAGCAATGGGAGCAAAGGTCTCCTCATAATCTATTCCTTCCTTTTTAGTGAATCCTCTGGCTATGATTTTGGCTTTATGTTTCTCAATACTACCATCCGCAACATGTTTAATCTTGAATATCCATTTTGATGATACCACGGATTTGTTCTTGGGTCTAGGAACGATATCCCATACATCGTTCTTCATTATGGATCCATATTCTTTTGACATTGCTTCTTTCCAAGCTTGAATTTGAAGTGCTTGGCAAACAAAAGAAGGTTCAGAATCTATAATCTCACTCATAAATGCAGTATAGTTAGAATATTTCTTAGGTCTTTTACTTTCTCAATTTGTGGGATATAGTGAATCTGCCAAGGCATATAGGATATATTTCCAGGGCAAAGACATATTGAGTTGAGCAGAGATGTCATATTTGAAGAGGACCTTGTATTCTCTATCTCTAAAGATATAGCATGTGATGAATTAATTCAATCCAACCCTCCTGAGAATCTGAGGGAGTATCATGATGTTATTGAACATGATCCAATAAGTGAACCTAACACTTCCATCTACGAGAAAAGACCATTGTGGGCCACCAAAATGTTGGAAGATGCAAACAACTTTGCAGCTCCGGCTGGAACTTTCAGGGAAAGAGGATTTGATATTTTTCCCCAATAAACATCCTTTGCATACTCCATGTCTAGGAGATAAATGAGAGAAGCCTACTACAACTTTATCCATAGAAGATAATGTTTGGAAATTTAGATGCCCTAGCCTTCTATGCCATAAATCACTTGAGTTAATTGTTTCAACCATTAAGGCTTGAGATGAAATAGTATCAAGTCTATAAAGACACTCATGTCTTAGTCCTATGGTGTATGCTTGTTTTAATGTTGAATTTTTGGTCCGAGCCAAGACTTTCCCATCCATAAAAGCAATCTTATAACCCTTATCCTCAAGTGCTAATATTGAAACTAGGTTTCTCTTTATGCCCGGAACATATAGGACTCGTGATAGTTGCAAGGATATGCCAGACTTCATTTGTATGTTGCAATTCCCAAAACCCATAATTGGATATGAGGTGTCATCTCCTATGGTAATTTCTTCCTTAATGTTTTTTGAAAATGTATCAAAGTTTTCCCGGAACCCAGTGATATGCCTTGAAGCTCCACTATCAATAACCCAAGAGTATTTATTTGAGGTTTGGGTAGACAAGGCTGAATATAGGGCTGAATACTCCATGTTTCAAATCTTAGAAGTTTGAGACTGTTTTTCCTAATAGTCTGAATATGATGTTTTACTCTACCTAGGCTCTGATACCATGTTAAGATTTTCAGATTAATGCAAGGAAAAGAACAATCTATAGATGGCCTTTAAAATTGAAACAAGTTAACATAGAACAAGATGGAAGGAAGGTACCCGATTTGTTCTCCAACTTGCTCGAAATCCATTGTGGAACTGCCTTTAATGAGATGACTGAATGCTGCTACAACAGGTCCGAATTCGAGCCCTAGGTCGTACTCCAATCCGCACAATTTATTCTCCTAAACCGCTGCTCCAAGAACCAAGACAAATTCGCTTCAAGGAGAGGAATAATATTTCGCTTGTCTCTGATTTTAGGAAGAGAGATACACGTTATGTTTTTTTGATGATCTCTTTCCCAAAATCGATCCATCATATATATGTGTATGATATTAATTTTGTCACCGCCGACTTGGCCTAGTTATGGGCCCTTAATCAATTAACACAATATATATTTAATTACTTGCATTTTATAATAATATTATTATTATTATAAAATCGCACAAGTTAGCAAAGGTATAATTAATGTCCATTTTGATCTTAGCTGAAAGACTATAATTATTAACAGGGAAGACCTATTGTGAAGTGTTTGAGGTGTTGGTTGGTAGAGTAGAGGCGTGGAGTGTGTAGATCCATGAAACCCTCATTTAACTAGCCTTAAGAGGTCAAAAACAAGGATTTTGTAGCTGGGTGGCCTTGAAGAATTTCTTTTCAAAACAAATGTTGATTTTGAGCATTTGTAACCTGTTTAGCTCCTACAACGAAGATTGAAGGTTGGTGAAGAGTGTTGCTGGGTGTTGCTTTTAGAAAGTTGCCTAATTAGGTCTAGGTGTTGTGTCACAGTCAATTATAGGGTCAGGTGTTTTAAAGAAACCCTAACCACATTTTAGATATGTTTTCTATCTCGCAAAAGGGTATCCAAAAAGCTTCTTATCTTGTTGATACCAGGGCTGGGTCAAAAGTTATGGCCAGACTAGTCATTTTGGAGGGCTACTAGAATCTAGGCCTTGTTTGTGTGGACAATATAGAAGTTAGAGTAACTAGTGTTATTGGATGTTGTTAGGGGTTTATACATGCTTTATTTATATGATCTAAGATGTTTCCAAGTTAGTTCAAGCCTTTCAAGTCATGAAGCCTTATTATGATCTTGTAACCTTGTAAGAGCACTAGGACACTTTGGGGTAACTTGGAGTTTTTGAAGGGTAATGGTGGAGAGTTGGTTGGGAACCAACCTAAGATGACTTTATGCTCTTTTGAAGTCTTGAAAGGCCAAGAGTCTATCCTTGAGAAGGACATGTTCTAATATGATTGCTTATTTGGGTTGTATGGAAGATATAAGCCCATTGTTGTGAAATATGCATCATTTGTGTTGAGTTGAACCCTATCTCTATATCACATAGCATTGATATTGTATTCTCTTGCCTTTTGAGAGATCGATGCCAGAGAGAAAGGGATGTTATGTTTTGATTTCACTTTCTTTAACCCTTGTAGAAGCGAAAGTCTAGCCCTTAGAAGAATCTATGGAGGCCACACACTGAATGGAGAATAATGACGATTATTGTACTGATAATGGGAGAAATGATGTCTTCAGCTATGGGCCAGGTTTTGAAAAATACAATATGGTAAGAAAGAACTTTCCTGTTTTGAAAGTGTAGCAAAACTTTCAGAGCTTGAAGTTGCTTGGTCAAAAATTGAAAGGTATTATGTAAATAATTCTAGTCAGGAGAACTTAAATGGGAATAGTGATTGTCAAAAGTTTTTATTGAGAACTATAAAATGTGGTTTTTTTATATCTTCTTGTGGAAATTTTTGAAGCTCAGTCCAGAGCATTATTTGGTGCCTGCATACTGAGGTTTGTGTAAATTAGTTGCTTTGTGTAGTTCTGTGTTGCAAGAATACATTTTCTTGTTCATTGTTAATTTGTTTAGAGTATGTTTTCTTTCTGACAACAATCACTCACAGAAAATATATGATTTAGTTTTTTTGTAAACTAGTTACTTTATGTAGTTTTGTGTTACAATAATACATTTTCTTGTTCATGTTAATTTGTTTAGAGTATGTTTTCTTTTTGGCAACGATCACTCACACAAAATATATGATCTAGTTCAATGTATGCTTTTTGCAGGAATCAAAAGGAGGAAGCGCTAAATTATCGTGTGGCCAAGGCTAATGAAGTGACTGAAGTAGAGAAGGTATAACTTCCTAATTATGGTTTTCAATTTGGGTTACCACTTCAAAATGTTTCTATTGTATATTTTGTTTCATTTGATGTTTTATTATTTTTCAATGGCTTTTTTTTCATGATCAAATAATTGGAACTTATAAATCTTCTTTTGTCTTAGGGGTTATAGTTATTTAATCCTTTTTTTTAACTTGTATGTCAGTATTCTTTAAGTTCTCTGGTGCGCATATGTAATGTCTGTTTTTTTGGGGGGACATTAAAAATTAAATGACAAATTTATAAAGTATTAAAATGACTTATTTGGAGCTTAGTGAAAATTACTAAAAGTCTTTTTAATTTTAAAAAAGGGATTTAAAAGGGACAAAAGAAAGAAGACGAAGAGATAGGTAGTGTTGAAATATAGCTTCGTTCGTGTTTAAGTATGCCTAGTAATTATAAGTATATTCATACAGATATATATATATATATATATATATATATATATGTATATGTATATATATGTATATATAATATACATTAGTATTAATGTTAATTGGCATATTGAAGAAACCGATCGAATATATTACTGTAGGTATGAAAGACTGTCATCATATATATACTGCATTACAGACACGATAAGTATTGTGTACTGTAATGTGAGTACAGTTACACGATAGGTATCGTGTCACTGTAAACACATTACAGTGCACGATAAGTATCGTGGACTGTAATGTTGTTACAGCCATGATAATTATCGTGTGTCTGTAACAACATTACAGTACACGATATTATCGTGTAAACACACCTTGGTTAAGAAACGTCACAAATGTTTAAACATGCCCCTTCAAATTTACGTTGGTTGATTATAATTAATGTAGGGTCATGACCCTACATGGCAACCACCATGCACGGTCATGACTTTACATATTATATATATATTAAAAGATAATTGTAGAATCAATCAATCACCAAGGCAATTGTATTCTACAGCAACATATATAAATCTAAGTAATATATATTAAATCTTCTGATCTAATATTCCTTAACATGGTATAAGAGCAAGTTTATTAAGAAGATATATTATTTACTTTAATTGATATTTCACATGAACATAATAAATTTTATATTTGTGTTTATTATAATATCAAAAGGAAATGGCTCACAGTATGAGAATGGAAGATAGACTTGAGGGTGCATCCAACTTTATATCTTGGAAAACTAGAATTACTTTGCTACTCTTAGAACTCGAATTGGAGGATTACATATAGAAAGAACCTACAATACCTGAAGATGAAGCAAAAAAATCCACCTGGAAAAGGCGAAATAACAAAGCCAGAAAATTGATTATTGACTCTGTAAAAGATTCTATTCTTCCTAGCATTTCAAGATTAACCACTACATTTGAAATATTCAGAACCATCCAGGACACATTTGAAATCAATAATGCTAGTAGATTATTGACCTTAAAACAACAACTTATGAATATGAAAATGAACAAAGGTGAAACAATCAGCTCTTACTTTCTAAGAATATCAGAACTAAGGGATCAACTCGTTACCATTGGAAATAACATGGATGATCTAGAACTATCCTTAATTTCTCTAAGAGGATTACCTATCTCCTAGGAATCTTACCTAGCTACTTATCCCGTGAAAGGAATTGGGACCTGTTAAATCAAGATAAGAGGAGTAATCTTACAGTTAAAAGTACTATACGTACCTGGAATAAAAAGAAACTTAATCTCCATTTATGGACTAGCAGATCAAGGATATAGTCACATTTAATGAAGATAAAGTTCTTCTCTGGACTAAAAATTCAAATATAAAAAATGCCATCACAATAGGGTGTACGGAAGGAAGTCTATATAAATGATGTGGTGAACAAAAAAATTGCCTTAAGCCATGAATTTCAAAACAATAATGAGATATGGCATAAAAGGTTAGGCCATATTAGATATAGTGCTCTTCCAACCCTAAGAAGAATCACCCTAGGGATACCTCATCTTAAATCTAAAACACTCAGGTATATGCAAAGGATGTGCCTTAGGAAAGAATACAAAAGGATCTTTTCCAACAAGTGAACACAAATCAAAAAATGTATTAGAACTTATACACACAGATTTATGTGGTCCTATGTCAACACATTCTTTGTCAGGTGCCTTATACTATGTAATCTTTGTTGATGACTACTCTAGAAGAACCTGGATATACTTTCTGAAACTAAAAGAATCAAATGAAGTTCTATCTAAATTCAAAGAATACAAAGCACTAGTTGAAAATCAAACTGGTAAGAAAATAAAAACTCTAAGGTCTAACAATGGAGGTGAATATACCTTTGATAGTTTTAAAGAATTCTGCAAATCTGTTGGGATTAAGAGGGAGTATACAGTACCATATAATCCTCAACAGAACGGAGTAGCAGAAAGAAAGAACAAAACCATTATCGAAGCAGCGAAACCATGATGCATGATCAAAACATCCACATCTCTTTTTGGGCTGAAGCAACAAACACAGCAGTTTACATACAAAATAGGTGTCCTTATGCTATTTTAGAAAATACTACACCAGAAGAAGTGTTTACAGGGAACAAACCAGACCTAAGCCATCTAAGAGTGTTTGGTTGTCCTGTTTACATACATGTTCCAAAAGAGAAGAGAACAAAATTAGAACCTTCTGGGAAGAAAGGTATATTCATAGGATATAGTGAAGATACTAAGGGATATTGAATTTACATTGCTGGCCAAAGATCAGTAGAAATCAACAAAGATGTAAAATTTGAAGAAAATTTCATATCCACAACTACTGAGGATGATTCCATAACAGAACTAGATAAAGATCTTGCAACTGTGAATGAGAGGGAGAATAAAACTATAGAATCTGAATCCACATCTTCTAATGTTGAGTCTACATCTTTAAATATTGAACCTACAAGTCCAAATGATGAAAATAATGTAACATCAAATAACACCAAGAGACCTTTATGGGCAAGGAAGATGTTTGAAGAAAATAATATAGAGCCAGATCAAATATTCAGGGAGAATAAAGAACAAGAACACAAAAATGTTATGCTGCCTGTCTAACTGAGCTTGCAGAATCCGAATCTGACAGTGTTGAAAAGGCATTAACAAAACAAGCTTGGAGAGAAGCCACGATTGAAGAGTATCAGTCCATTATGAAAAATGATGTTTGGGACATTGTGCCCATACCCAAAAATAAATCAGTAGTCTCTTCAAAATGGTTATTCAAGATCAAATATGGTTCAGATGGCAGCATTGAAAAACATAAAGCTCAGTTTGTTGCCAGAGGATTCTCACAAAAGGATGGGATTGACTATGAAGAAACCTTTGCCCCTGTAGCCCGTTACACCTCTATAAGAACCATTCTTGCAATTGTAGCATCTAAAGGATGGAAAGTACACCAAATGGATGTCAAGACAGCTTTTCTGAATGGGAAAATTCCCCATAGTCTAGTCCTACTTCTTGTGCATAACCTTTGCAGACTAGCCTTGCTTTGTTCCTCACCACCTTTCCTTCTTCATTCAATTTGTTTCTCAACACCCACTTGGTGCCTACAATATTCTTGTACTCAGGTCTGGGTACAATAGTCCATGTTTCATTCTTTACTATTTGCTCTAGCTCCCCTTCCATTGCCTTGACCCAGTTGTCATCCTCCAGAGCTTCTCTGGTAGTTTTAGGCTCTATGCTAGAAAGCAAACAGGTACTTTCTCTAGCCCTTCTCTTGGTTAGAATGTTGTCACTTTTATCACCAATAATGTTATCAGTGGAGTGATAGGTGACATACCTTGGCAGAATTGGTCGGTGATCCCGACCTTCTCTTTCCGGTTGAGGCACATTTCCAGCAAGAGCATGAACATCTTCTTGTTCATCTTCTTCAATTGGTCTTATGTTTTGATCCCTTCCTTGCTTAGGCACATTACCCTGTCCTATGGGTCTGTTTACCTATTATCCTTCATCAGCGGTTATTATTTCATTGAATTCTATTTGGTCATTTACATCATGGCCTTGGTGACTTTCAGATTCACCTCGACTGATCTTATCACTCGGTTTTGAATGCTCATCTATCTTCATGTTTGCAGCCCACTATTTTTCCCGTCCTTTTGTTTAGACACCAGTAGGCTTTACTTTTGGTGGAGTAACCCAAAAATACGCCTTCATCACTCTTTGGCCCAAACTTGCCAGAGTAAACATCTCTCTTGATGTAACAATTGCTTCCAAATACTCTAAAATAGCTTACATTGGGAGTATGACCAAACCATAACTCATGAAGTTTTACCGTTTCCTTTATTGACTTGAACCCGGTTCAGTGTTTATACAACAGTGCTGATTGCTTCTCTCCAGAAGTGATGGGGTAGATCCTTCTGAATCATCAAAGTTCTTGCACAATCTAGTAGAATCCTGTTTCTTCTTTCAATGAGCTCCGTTTTGTTGAGGGGTTCTTGGTGCAGACATCTGTCTTTTTATCCCTTGTTCATCATAGTAGTTAATAAACTCTTGAGAGGTGTACTCACCGCCTCTGTTTGACCTTAGACACTTTAAGTCGTTACCGACCGCCTTCTCCACTCGGGCCTTGTAGATCTTAAACATATGGAAGGCCTCTGATTTTTCTTTTAGGAATAGCATCCACATTATCCTCGAAAAATCATCTACAAAGAGCATAAAATACCTGTCTCCATTGTAGCTCTTCGTCTTCATTGGTCCACACAGATCTGTGTGAACAAGATCCAGTACATTCTCAGCTGAAAAAGACTTGGTACTGAAGCTTGTACTTGTCAATTTACCCAACTGACATTCTTTGCACATGGGCCTGTCTGGCTTTATGATGTCAGGAAATCCTCTGACTGACTTCTTCCTATTCACTTTGACTATATTGTCAAAGTTTATATGGCAAAGTTTTTTGTGCCACAAGCAGCTATTGTCATCTTTTGCCATAAGGCAAATTTTCTCTATTTCACCTTTTGTTGTTGTCATAAGGCAAGCCCCTTCGGTTGAGTTTAGGTAGAACAGGTTCCCTTTTCTCTGTCTACCGATGACAACTTGTGCTCTTGATTGATTCTTGAGAATACATGATCCCTTTCCAAACTCTAATAGGTATCCTTTGTTGTTCAGTTGAGCCACACTCATCACGTTGTACATGAGTCCTTCTACCCTGTACACATCATCACAAACAACTTCATTACCAAGTGCTATTGAGCCTTTGCCTCTAATAGCACATGGATTATTGTTTCCAAATGTCACTGATCCACCATTACTGAGCTTCAAGATGATGAATTTGTTTTTGTCACCAGTCGTGTGGTGAGTGCATCCACTGTCAATGTTCCGGTCCTCACATTGGTGGGAGCTGGAGATAAGTGCCATTTCACTTATCATTGTGCTTTTTTCCTTTATTGCCACAAAATTAATTTCATCATCTCCCGATTCTTCAGATTCATTGTCAGTGACACCTTCCTCAGCAAGGTAGCACTCCTTTCCTTTGTTCTTGATTCGGTTGAACTTTTCTTTATTTTCATTTTCAAGACACCTGGCTGCAATGTGTCCTATCTTATTACAAGAGAAACATTTTAATGGAAGTTTCCCTTTGTACTTCCCTTTTCTTCTCGGAAATCTCCTTGCGATGAGTGCTTCAAACTCATCTTGCTCTTGTTCTTCTGAGAGCAGATTGTCAAGGAAATGACCAGACCTCCCAGTAGAACTATTACTAGTCTCTCTTCCTTTCTTAGTGGAAGCAATATTTACAGAAGACTTAAAAGCAGCATCTAACATAGGTAAGCTATTATTCAAAAGTAGTTAGCTTACCAATAAGAGAGTCAAGGGTGACTTGTGATGTGCTCACTGATCTGAGCTCCTGTATGGCTGAGATCTTGATAGCATATTGTGGCCTCAACGTCCTTGGTATCTTATGACATCTTCCTCACTCAGTGTTCCTTTAGCGCTTTTGATGGAGTTCATCACTTCTTTTGTTCTGTTGCTGTAGTGCTCAATGTCTTCACCTTCATTCATCTTCATGTCATCATATTTGCCTTTAAGGCTTTCTACTTTTTCTCTTTGAAGTTGTGGGTCACCTCCATATACAGTTTTTAGCTTTGCCCACATTTGACACGCTGTTGTCATATTTTCAATCTCTGCATACACGTTGTTAGGTAGTGTACTGGCTATCATATCCATAGCAGTTGTGTGTTCACTTCTGACCTTCAGTTGATCAGCCGTCAAGGTACCAGTAGGTTCTTTGTAATCTGTGATCACATGGTTCCAAAACTGATCTCCTGTGGTTTTCACGTACAACTTCATCCTGCTGTACCATAGACTAAAGTTTTTCTTAGAGAACTTTGGTCCTTCCTTTCTCATCATTATGATCTTTTCCTTGTTGCGGTTAAGTAGCTCAGAAAAAGGATGTGGCTTTGATACCAATTGATGGTCCCAGCCAGTGCTGAGAGGGGAGGGGTGAATCAGCATCCTATAAAACTTGAAAACACTATGATATCTATGAACTATTATTGCATGCAAAATAGATCCCATAAAAAAAATAATTAACACAAGATCACAACAACATAGAACACCAGATATATTGCGTGGAAACCCAAAACGAGAGAAACCCACGGTGTGAGTAGAACTCACAAATTTATCACTCTTCTGAAGTGATCCTTGTGAAAAGCCTTCCCTATTAAGGGATTACAAATGCACTGTTAGGTGCGACCCGGTTAAGGGATTTAAAATAAGGCCTGTTAAATCATGCCTTGTTAGAGGACTTTAGAACATCTACTAGATGTCACCCGCTTTAGGGATTTGATACAAGGGACCTGTTAATGTCCACCCAAATACTAAGATTTGACTATTGCAATTGTTTGAGAGCAATAGAGGGGTTGATGCTTTGAAATGGCTTTCGTGAGCCTGATAAGATCACCGTTTCATCCACTTAGAGTCATCACCGGACACCTCAGGTATGCTCTCTTCATGTTGTTGTGCTTCCTTGCACACTCTCCTCTTCTTCTTCTTCTCTTCTCCTTTTCCCTTATAGTAGCTTTGAACAGCTTATAGTTTCACTCTTTTTCTTTGGCAAAATGAAGGCAAATGATTTTCTTCACTGACTGAAGAATAAATAGACTTCCTTCCGAGCGTAGGACGGATCTTCCCGCTCTTTACTGTTGCGATCTTCGATGAAGATCTCCTTTTGATCTATCATCCAATCGTGTGAAGAAACATCAGATGCGTGACACAAGCTTTCCCTTAATGGAAGATCCACCATGAAACCGCCATTCAGTCATGTTTCAGTCTTGTAATGGAAACATTAGATACGTGTCGCATGCTTTCCCTTAGAAGAAATTCCTCCATGAATGCAATAAATCTCGGCAAAAGAATCTCCTCAATATCTTTCAACTGTGCCTTTCACTGATCTTTTCCGTAATAGAAAATCCTGCGTGATTTGTGCAACAAATCTCGGTAGAAGAGTCTCTTACGTATCCGTTAACTGCGCCTTTCACTGGTTACATCTTTCCTTATGCAGTGTTTTGGACTCTGTCTTCATCGGTCACCGCTTCGGTTAGTGACTTCATTTGCCATTGCTTCGATCTTTGTCTTCATTGGTCGGTGCACCGGTTAGTGACTTCACTAGTCACAATCTTTGAGCAATATGTGCATTTCTTCTCCTCATCGTGTCATCGGTTACCGGTTTCCTAAACAGTTTCTCTTGTCACCCGTTCCCTAGTATTTGGACAATGTTAGCCTAGACATTTAATGACATCAATGACAACACCACTTTACCATGTACCGGTTGCATCCTTACCGGTAATGCCAACATATGTTATTAGACGTCGGTGGGTTGGTTCCTCCTCCGCATCCTTGTGCATCTTCTGCACCTCCATCTATGCGCAAGTCTTTTACTCCACCTCTATCATTCATGTCTTAGTTGCCTCCTTCGTAGTGTACCAATACTCTCTTCTCCCCAGAGTTTTTGGTTTTTGTTCTCCCTATTCTTGATCCCCTTGAGATAAGGAGATTGTCAATGCCCCGCGACGTACTCTCAAATAAATACGCTACCTCCTCTTCGAGATTTCCCTCTTGGCTATTGTCCTCTTCAGAATGTATAGATGGTTTGGCTGGTATCGAGACACCACCTTCCCAACTATCGTTGTTAGATCCTTTGTGCGCCCAGGAATTGTTTGGGAGTGGTAGTTCTTTGGCAATCTCTTCCCACTCCCGTCTTGACGGTTGTATTTCATCACCCCATGCTCGTGATGGGGGACCAACAGACTGTTTGACTTGTTGTTGTGGCCGTTGGCATCTCTCAGCTTGCTCTTGGATACGCAGAGACCTCCGTACGACAATTTTGGCTTCCTTCCCTCCTGTCTCCGCCTTCATGTGTTGCCTTCTCTCCTTGTTTGGTAGGTTGGGTTTTAATTGTCGGAGTTACTTATGCTTGCTAGTATCACATGGTTCCTCCTCCCTCCGGTTCCTCTCTTTGTATTGTTGTTATATTTGTTGTCTCCACTACTCCCTTTCTTGTGCCTCACGTTGATCTTGGAGTTCCAACAATGCTCGGGCCAACAATCTCAAAAGGCTACCCAGAAGATCGTACATAGGACCGCTCACGTTGAGTTCGACGCATACAGTACTACTTGAGACTTCTCTCTCCTGAGCCTCCCGCTGTACGTATTCATCAACCGATACGTCCCACGCGTGAACCAAGTTCTGTAATAACTGGTCCTCACGGGCTACTTCGGCATCGTCTTCTCCATCATTGTTAGTTACCAGGACTTGTTGGTCGAAGGTACAACCCATTAGCTGTCATCTCGCCAATCCTACTTCCCTTGACCACTAGGTTCAAACTTGGGCAACGACGCCAAAATGGCAGATGCCTAAGCTGACATGGTTTGCACAGTATATATAGATTCAACAAGATTTCATAATACCAAAGATAAATGAAATACAACATTAGCATGAATAATATAGAATCACATTACATCATAAATGACAGAATGATATATCTTTCGTAGCATAATAGTTCCAACATTAACATAGTTGGTTGAGTCTCCAACCGTCATCAACTGGCGACACAACTGACACTCCTTTGGAATAATGTTTTATTACATTAACTAACAAAAGTCTTATTTAACTATTCATGACATAATTGCCGCCTACAGTTATTTGAAACACGGCAAACACAATCTTTAAGCAAACTGAACTTGCAAACTATTTGACAAAATCCTTGGAAGCAAAAGAGTGAAACAGGGCAGATTCGAAAGAATTCTCAGATTTAGAAAAGGCATCAAATGATGTAATGGAGTTGGCCAAAGTACTCTATGAGACAGGTAGCTAACTTGGGTTGGAATTACAAACAAGGGAAAATGATCTCAACACTTTGATCCAATTGGAAGGATGTTTGACCATTCTAGAGCAATCACCCCCTGATTTGTCGCAGATTGCTCTTGTTCCTACAGTGACTGCGTTGAATTAACACAGCTGGCTGAAACATTTAGATGGTGAGATAAGGTTGTTGGTTACTTCTTGTTTGATGGAGGTCACAAGAATCTTAGCACCTCAAGAACCCTATGAAGAAGACATAATGAAGGAGGTACTTAAGTTAATTGTTGATAGCTTCCAATACCCTGGGGACATCGGGAGTCATCATTTATCTTGAAGGATTGCCATACTAAAATCATTTGCAGAAATCAGATTGTGTAATCTTATGCTTGACGTGGGATTGCACGATTCAATACATACCATGTTTCAACATTTCTTGGTCACAATCAGGGAATAACACAATAAAGATGTTGTTGCGGCCATGGGGAGCATTATGGTTACGAGTTAGCCATCTCAAGACAAGAACAAAATGTCTCTAAATCTGCTTATGAGTTGGTCAACTAGGTGCTCAAACACTGTGAGCAGAAAATTGAGAAGTTCAAAAATAGTGGGCTGAAGAAGAACTAGTTTCATAAAAAATACAGGTTATAGGGACTCCCAAAAAGAGTAGAAACCAAATGAGGAAAGAGCAGATGTGTTTTACATGTCAGGAGGCCTGGACACTTGAACATGTTTGTGGTATTATTCAGGAAGAAGATATATTGCAGCCAAGTGGTGATGAGGGAAAGGTTGCAGATGAAAGCAGTGCCATGACTCATGTGGATCGGGTTAAAAATACAGCTTTAAATATATATCTTACTGCGCATGATGAAAGCACAAATGATAATAGTTTCCAATCAACTAAGGTGGATAATGTGGAGGAAGAATCAATCAACACAGGTGAGGAGTATTCAGAACTTTTTATTGGTGATTCTTAGATCCGTATTGATAGGATATGTGAAGAGAGAAACTTCTTTGATACATCCTTATATGATCATAATGCTGTCCCATTTGTGCCACATGAAGATTGCATGGCATTTTCTAGATACAACGGAGTGTGATGGAGATAATGTTAGCACAGTTGAGAACAA
This sequence comes from Chamaecyparis obtusa, assembly GCA_027943335.1. Taxonomy (NCBI): domain Eukaryota; kingdom Viridiplantae; phylum Streptophyta; class Pinopsida; order Cupressales; family Cupressaceae; genus Chamaecyparis; species Chamaecyparis obtusa. Next base: position 182,053 of record BSBK01009750.1, read on the forward strand.
ATCAGAAAACTTAATGTGTGGCAACCCATGTTCCTTAAATGAATATGAACTAAAACCTTTAGCTTTGCAAGATTTGAAGGATAGATTATTGGTCACAAGGAGAGGGTTGTGCAAGTATTAACAAGGGTAGATGATTATTATAAATACATTGAATATCTTATGTGGGAAACTCAAATTGATGAGAGACAAAAAGGAATTTCATGTGGAGTCACTAGCATGCAATTACACACAATTACAGAAGCATTTGAAAAGATGAAATCAGATTACTTGCAGTCTCTGTGGATAGGGATCTTGCTATCAAATTTGTGGAAGACAAAGAAAGTGAGATTGATGATCTTGTTACTAGCTAAACATGACTCATTTCTCTCTACACAAATCAGAAAATCAGATGTCTATTTTAAATACAACCAAAGAACAAGAAGTTGATACAAGGGAGAGTGAGATCAAACAAATAACAGAGGGGAATGATGAACTTTTTAAAGAAGAAATGGGAGGCAACGATCCTAACAATTTACATACTAGGGACATCCAAAATGTTGATGGAAGGAATGAAAATTTTCACAAGGAAATACCTTGCAGCCTTGTGACATCTTTTGAAGAAGATTCTTTTGATGCATCACCACCTTTGATCACTTGGGAAGGACATTTGGCAAGTAAAAAATTTGGTGATTTGTGTAGAGTCCAAAGAAAGTATACAGGATGAGCCTAAATTTCTGATTTGGGACAGCAAAGGTTTATCTTCGTATTCACATGAGTTTGCAACTTTTACACATAAACAATAATGAATAGGGGTCTACAAGTGTTGGTACCCATAGTATAAGTATTGGCCATAAAATTTTCAGTGAAGTGTTTGAAAGGGATTAAGATATGACACGAAAGTATGGTAGCAATTCTGAATTTTGTAACAGTAGTCATATTTCTTTACACCATCATGAGGTAACAACCTTTTCCCATGAGAATGAAGATAATCCAAGTGTCACTAGTTCTGAAATTTCATTTGATGGTGATCAATTCTTTGACGGGGAAGTTGATTTTGTTGATGACTCTTGCGGTGAACCAGACACTCAAGAGTTGTTTTTCATGAATGATGAATGCATCTACAATTCATTCTCAGATTTGTCACCAATTTCATATGACATGGCAATTGTTAATTTATTGAATGGTGATTTTATCTTCATAGATACTTTAGTTGATAGTGGCTGTCCTACTTGGTCTTCCATTGTACTTTTAGATTTGACATGGTCTACAATAATTATTGAGCTAAATGGAGTTTTATGGAGACATTTATACTTGAGGGATACTCCATATGAGATGATTATCTTTCCAGTACAGAGGTATAGTGACAACATCAATATCATTCTTATTGCTGACTTGGGTTACAACAACAACATTTGGTTGCCTAATGAGTTGATGTATGTGCATACAGAAGTGGCCTTTCAAAGCTTTTGGGACTAATTCAAATGGACGTTATAGGAAGATCGTATTATTATAGACATCTATTTCTACTCCCACGGTCGGATGAATGGATTAGTTTGGGATCTAGGTGTTGACATAATCTGTGCTCTGTTTCTCATCGATCATGATGAGTTGCTTTACAACTTAAGGAAAAGTGTTGTTATTTTTAGAGTGCCGTAACAGATTGGTGAAGCACGTTTTTCATATTGTCTTGGGATCGAGGGATCTTATTGATGATTAAGTTGCATCCGAACATTTTGCTTCATGGTGCAACAAGTTTTGATTTCAGTGATTCCGGAATGTCCCATAGAGCATGTTGCAGATTTATATGGGATCTTGATATTGGTATGCAGATTCATGATTGCTTGATGACAAACAATCTCTAAGGAGGGAGAACTGTAATGTCCCTTTTTCTGGGGGGACATTAGAAATTAATTGACAAATTTATAAAGTATTAAAATGGCTTAGTTGGAGCTTAGCGAAAATTGATAAAAGTCATTTTAATTTTAAAAAAGGGATTTAAAAGGGACAAAAGAAAGAAGACGAAGCGATAGGTAGAGGGAAAATAAAGAGTCACTGCATTGGGCTTTATAAGAAGAATGTTAGATTCATTTCAGCATGCTTGGTTTATATTTGATTTGTTAGTCTCCCTTGTAGAGTTTGAGAGCTTTAGCTTTCAGTTCTGAAAACTTGAGGACGAAAACCTTCAAGATTTCTTGGTGAATTGGATGGAAACCCAGTTCACTTCTTAGTGGATTCGTGAGGGAGTTCACAGTTGGGCATAATGGTATTAGAGGTATTTCACACCAGCTGAAAAGATTGTAATGATTCATCTTCTTAATTGATTTCAGATCTTATTTTAGCTTGATTTTATATGATTTCATGTAATCTATTGATTTAAGCATATAGTTTGCTTAAATTTCTATGCAACATTTGGGAAATTTTTTGAAACAAATATCCTTGGGGGATATTACAGCATATGAGTGGGATGTAAAGTAGAAAGTGACTCGAAATGATTTAGAGAGATGCAATAGTTGTGATGAACCTTACTGGTTCAACCTCTATCCAACCTGTGACTATCTGTGTTTTTGGTTTGTTTTTGCAAAGTTTTTTTTAATTTTTTTTTTTTTTGAGAATATATGCTTTTTTGGTTTTTTGAAAATAATTGATAATAAACTGATATGCTTGCATAGAAGAGAAACTAAAACTAAGTTTTAGAACATTGCATTGGTAATGCTATCTTATCAACTGAAAGATAGATACAAGCACGAGGAATTGATTTATTAAATTCTGGAAATATAATTGCAGCTGAAAGAAAACTTGGAGTCCAAACTCATCACTTGAAAAATTGACAGAAATCTTTCAAATTCAGTATGCAATGCACTTTTATTGCTAGATGGCCAAAACTAGATAATGAGGAAGCACAAATTCTAGGCGATTTGGTCTAGAAGCCAAACGTCTTGGCTTTGGGTCTCACGTGGGGCCTAGAATGTTGTACCGCTGCCCTTGAGGTTCAATAAAATCAGTCACAAAATGCCGCAAACAGCTGCTATAAGTCGGCTATGGATTTACCCTTGATTTGGCATTCAATCTTCCAAAGACTTCAACCAATTTGCACATATTGGACCTTTGAATGAAGCTCACAATCAAGCAATGATTTCAGCTGGTCTTTCACAGCTTCAAGAATGCAAAACACTGAAGAGATTTCGTCCTCCAATGCTGAAAGTAATTGAACCCTAGGTCTCATACCATAATTCCCAAGAACATTCAATATCAAAGACAAATAATCATATGCATCAAGAAGTCGATTTTCTTTCTTAGCTTTTATAATTTCTTCACAAGTTCAATTCACGAAGTTTCCCAAGTAAGTCTCATTATTAATGACTTATATAATTGCTTTGACTTGACTTTATAAATAATCCTCAATTGGGTGCCAACTTTATTTAATCAATTAATGCTCTTTAATGATGTCTTATGGCCCCATTCACTTGGTGAACTTTATAATAGAGTTTATAATGAATTATTAATAAAGTACACTTTATTAATAATTAAATAACATGAACTTGTGCCATTAAATGCAGCTCACTTGGTCAACTAGGAATTAGGACGACCACTGCATATACCATGACTAGGTGTTGAGCCAAAAATAGTAAGTGAGCATATATGACTTACTATAAATAATAAGTCTCCCAAATTAAGCCAAACGAAGAGCAATCCTGAATGCTTTTTGTTAAGTTTTATGGCCTTTACGGCAAACATCCTCTACTTGAGCAATAAATCGATATGCTAAATAATAATAATAAATATTGGGAATATTTATTATTTATTGTTTATCATCAAATCTATATATATGTTGATTTAATTAATTAAGGGCCCAAGGTCGGCCTCTTGGCTTTAAATATTAAATAGATTTATTAAGACCAAGTCGGCCCTCTTGAAGAAAATTCAATTCATATATATGGTATTGGATTCTAGGGAGAGAAGCACCAAAAACATAACGTGCTTCCCTCCCCCAAAAGTTTGATACTCTGCCTTGAGCGAATTTGGAGGCAGCAGCGAATTTAAGAGCAATGTATGGAGGCAGTAGCGAATTCATAGAGGAGCAGCAGATATGGAGTCAACTGCGAATTCATGGAGATAACAGCGAATTCATCCAGGAGCAATATTCAGCGATTGTTATTGGTGTGAACTGCAATCACAAGTCAGCGAATATATATTGGTGTGAAAGATAAGAAGCTTTGGCTAGTAGATTAGAACAAGTCTGAGCATGAATAAAGATCAGATTATGATCTGATCCATACAAGCAACAATTATTGGCAATGTTAACTGCAAGTTGGTTAGGGCTGGACGCCTCTTCAATACACTAACACTAAGGTACTAATCAGGTTCTCCTCAGCACCATTGTTAGTACAGTTTTGAGGCACATAGATTGGAGTATACTTGGTTGATATCCGGGTATCTTCTATCCTTTCTTGTATACTTTACTCTTTGTTTAGCTTTATAGTTTGTTCATTCCTAGGTAGAATTTGAAAAATATCAACACTTTTGACCGATGGAACGGGAGTAGGCCTCTTGCACTGCCAACTGGGACCCCCTAACCATCAGTCTTATCCTACGGGGGCCAATAATAGGCTAATCCAATCATAAACCATATCATCCCCAAAAGGGGACATTACATAAGCTATGCTTGATTTTCTGCCATAAAAATAAATTTATAGCTAAGTGATTTTGGCTATAGGTTACAATGTATTCTATGTGAGTGTACATCTCCTATATTGTATTAAAACCTCAAAAATCCTTGACAAGAAGTTGATTATTTTGACCTTCCAGTTGCAAATTAAGATGTATGAATGAGATGATGACTTTTGATAATTTATCTTCCATAATGGTCTGATAAGGCTTTAGAGGATGAATGTGACACAACATTCATTCACATCAAAATATATGCAGATGTTATTTGTTGAAATATAGTAAGAGATGTTAAGTAAACTAATCATATCAGTTAAGAGATGTTAAGTAAACTAATCATATTAGTTAGTAATTAATGGACATCATGAAGAGTCATGATCCTCCAAGTTGCTAACCCTTTGTATAATATATATGCTTGATTGGAATGAGGAATCAATCAATCACAAAGGCCATTGCATTCCTCAGTCCATCAACAAGAGCAGATTATTCACTTACCTATTCATCCTATATTCCTAACATTATTGTGGGAAAGGAACTCCTTAAAAGGGGAGGGATAGGACACTATAATATCTCACTCATAAATAAAAAAGTTAAACACAAAAGCTAGTTATGACACTGGTTTATGCATTTGGAGTGCTGTAAAGAACTTAGCTTTAGCATTGATGAGGTGAAATAGATTTTAAGGTTCCTGCTTAAACTGAGAATTATATATGATCAAGTATCAAGTGGTGATACATTGTTTGAGAACCATAACAAACACTTAATCTAGCACTAGATTCAAGTTGGAGGGGGAAATCATTTGCAATTTTCCATTCTAAATTTATTAATCCCACGTGTGTATGGTTTTGGTCCTTGACTAGTTACCCATAGGGAATCTAAGGTGGTTGGGAGGGACTTTGAGTCAAACTCAGGTAAACCTAGAGGGAGGTCTTGTCCTCCTCCCCACCACCAAAAAGAAAGGGAAAAAAAAGAAAAAAGTTATGAAGTCCCATGAAGTCTGAAAATCTCCCTGAAGAACAAATCAGCTACCTGTGCTGCAGTGTATGTTGTAGAAATTGTAAAGAAACATGCAATCTTAGTTGACCTATCCCCTACAACATATGCACATTCCTTACCCTATACCTTACGTAGTCCAGTGATGAAGTCCACGGAGATGCATTTCCATTTTTGATTAAGAATGGGTAAGGGATGAAGCAAACTGGCTAGATAAGTGTGCCCTGTTTTGTTTTGTTGGCATGCAGGACAGTCTTTGAAATACTTAAGGACTTCATTTTTAAGTCCTTTCTGTGGAAACCTCTTGTGGATCTACTTGTAAGTCTTAAAGCGTCCCAGGTGACCAGCCATAGGTGTTCACCTTAAGTTGTGGATTAGGCACCAAATAAATCCTCTCCTTGTAAATAATCAGCTCATTAATCACTGTCTACTTGTCATTATGAATAGTGTCCTCAATTATTCTTGCTGCCCATGTTCAATCAGCAATGATCTCAACCAATGAGTACAAATGAGGCCTTTTGGAAAGTGCATCGACAACCAAGTTCTTCTTTCTCTTAAAATATACAATATCAAAACCACAGGTTTGAAATATACTCACCCACTTTTGCTGTTTATCATTGAGATCTTTCTAAATCATAATTTATTTGATACCATTGTGATCAGTCTTAATGACGAACTTGCCTCCTACCAAATAAGTTTAGAACAAGGCCAATGGATGCATGATGGCCAACATCTCCTAATCATATATAGAGTAGCTCTTCTCCACACCTTTCAACTTCTTGCTCTCGAAAGCTTTGGGATGCTTAACCTGCACCAGTACAACACTCTTCTCTTGAATCATCATAGTCCAACTCAAAACGTTTAGAGTAATCTAGAATTGCCAAAACTGGGCATGTTGAAATCAGCTATTAGAAGTGGTGAAAACACATTTCCACTGCATCATACCACTCGAAAGCTCCTTTCTTTTTTAAATTTGTAAGTAGGGCTGCTGTTTGTGACAATCTCTTTACAAACCTTCTCTAGAATATACATGACCAAATAATCCCTTATGTTGTGAGAGATTTGTTGGTGTAGGCCACTCAACAATAGCCTTGACCTTTTGAAGATCTACTCTTACTAACTCTGAATTGATATTTTGACCTAGATAGATAAGTTCTAGTATGCCAAAGTCACACAGATTCTTTGGCATACAAGGACTCACTCTCCAATATGCTTTGTACCTCTTCAAGATGCCTCATATGTTCTTCTCAAGTTTTGCTAAAAATCAGGATATAACAAAAAATCCTCATACAAGATTGGAAAGTGACTTGTGTATTAGGCAAACCAAAAGGTTTCACAAGAAACTTGAAGTGATCAAAATGACATCTAAACGTTGGCTTCTCTGTATCCTCCTTTATCCTGATCCAATGGTAACCCGTCCTCAAATCAATTTTGCAAAAATAACAAGTACCATCAGCTCATCAATTCTAGGAGTATAATGCCTATTTGTTGTTTAGAGCCTTGTAATCAATGCATATTCACATTGTGCCATCATTCTTCACCAACATTATTGCTTAAGTAAAAGGGCTCTTGTTGGGTTGTGGAGCTTAATAGGGAACTTTACAAGTCATTTTGGACAGTTTGAGACAGTCTCCTATTTTTTAGAAGGGATTTCTATTTTTTAGGGATTGACTGGAAGTTGACCAGAACACATTAGGAAACCTCAGGGATCATTGTGGAGGCTTTGGTTGCAGTTCCTATTTTTTAGGGAGAATCTCTAACTTTGGGACTGTAAGTTTGCCTTCTATATGTAGACATCACCAAGATGACACATGCATCATCAATTTTCAGTTTTGGATGGCCAGGTGATGGGATTTGAATAAAAATTAACTATTAAAGTATTGACTTTAAGCTTTAATAAAATAAAATAAAGTGATTAATAATGTCACTTTATAATAAATTAATAAAGTAGTAAAAGGACCCCATGTCCTAATGAGATAAAATTGTTTTAAAAAAGTGGTCATTTGATTAATGTTGAATAAGACCCTCAAAGGGATCAAATTCTCTAGAGGGAGAAAATAAATTAAAAATAAACTTATGCGAAACAAAAGAAAACCCTAAAGGGCTGATTTGGGTTTTGGAGAATAAAAGAACATTTGGAGGCCTCATTTTCATTATTCAAGGGTTATTTTTGAAAGATCTCTCATTTGCAGCTACTAGTAGGTATTTTTTGAGGACGAAAACCCTTGGAGAATTGTGAATTGTGCAAAACCAAATTCATCATTGAGGGGAAATATACAGGGTTTCCATTTGTGCTATAGTGGTTGATCTACAGGCAGATTTCATAGGTTTTCTTATAGCAATAAAGTTTCGAGTATTTGCTGTTTTTAGATTAGAATTATTAATAAATAAAAAAGTCGCCTGGAGGTCGATTAGGCTTGTTTGATGAAATTTCCACAAGGGAATTGGTTGCAACAGATACAGGCTGATTTATGAGTAGAATTGAATGAATAAAATTCCCTAATTCCAGCCGTACCACCCCGCCTGCAAGCCATACCAACTGGGAAAGACATTGGGGTTTGTGCAGATTTCTTGATCAGGAATTATTAGCAGCAAATCTGGAATTCATCAGGCATCAGGGAGACTTTGTGGATCAGCTTGTTTGACACATTGGGAAATTTCCAGTTTGATTCAATAAATTTGCCTTCAAGCCATACGTAGTGTTTAGTAATTGCATTGTTTCTTTCAATATATGTTTTCAATAACTATTGTAGTGTCAAGTAAAATCAGTTGGAGCCACCTTTGCAAGTTGGACGCTCTTATAATGGAATCTCCATTGAATTCATCAGTTTAAATCCTCCTTTGGTTGAGCGCTGGATTCCAAGTATGCAAACTCTTGGTCTCGGTGATTCAATACTCTAAATTTTGAAATAATTGCCTTGATGCTCTAAATATATCAGATCCTCAAAATTTATATCAGTCCTATTGTAAATTTGTATTTTGGTTCAAAGCATTATTTGTTGCTGTGGTTTCATGGTTAAACTTTACATTATTATTGGCATTGAAAACACATCCCAAACAGTTGCAAACAATCACCAAAATTTTCAATCAACAAATGTCAAAATCAGAAAAATTTAGATGGGATTTGGTTGGGGATTTTTCAGTGGTATTAGAGCCATGATCTTGCCAACCTGTAGGGTAATGATCAGTTGTTTCCATTTCAGTTTTCTGTGAGTTTTAGTTGTGGACAGTAGAATTGGTCATTATGGAATGGTTTTCCCGCAATAAACAGGGATGGAAAGAAGGTTTACAAACACAACATATGATCTACCATTTTTGCAACAATTTAATGACACAATGTCAAGGAAATTTGGGCATGCTAGTGGTTCATTTCCATCTACTTGAACAACTAAGTGCCCTTGTGTTTCACTAACAAATAAAGCAATTATGGCCAGCTATGACAAGTATCTCTTCATTAAAAGATACAAGACACGCTTTGTTTCACACACTTTTTGGGTATACCAGATGAGGATGAAGATGACTTGATGTTTTCAAGTCCATATTAGCAGCAATAAAAGAAAGAAATATCAAAAGAGAGTAAAGAGGCCATTGGGAAAAGTGAAGAGTTTATTGTGCAAGAACAAAGAAAGGAAGAAGAGTCGCTTGTTTGTAGCTTGCGGCCTACAAGTGATCACAATGAATGCGAAAGTCAGTCATCATGTGGGAGTCCTAAAGAAGAAATAACTTTGGATCAAGTGGATGTTCACAACACACCATTGAGTCATCATTTTGATCACAAAGTGGAAGAGATTACAATCATGGAACAACCCATTAGAGAGGTTGAAAACATGACACCAAGGTATGATACCTATTGTGATTTGTGCAACAACAATACTAATCATGAGGTAGCATCCATTTCACATGAAGGCAATAATGTTGTTGAGACTTGCTATGATGGTACTCAAGTTGGGAATGTTACACATGAAATATATATTGTGGATCCAAACCACAAAGGGCCTGAATTCGTTCACCATACTATGAAAAATGTTAAAAGGACACAAGAGTTGTGTGATTGGTGGTCACTAAGAGCTAAGAAGTCCAAATTGTTTGCTGCCGGAGCAAGACAACACTTGCAAGAGGTCAAGGAAAGATGCAATCAGCTTGATAATGCAAGAAGACAAAGAGAGTCATACATCAAATCCTTATTTCTTCCAAGGGAAGAATGTGTAGATGATACAAGGAAAGAGCTTCTTGAGGTAAGTCCACAAGAAGAGCATGTTGAGTTGTGCGAAGAAGAAAGGAGCTAAGTTTGGTCTAGTTTGCATCATGAAATTTATAACTCCTCTTTTAGAGAGCTCTTTGAAGGCTCAAAACAATGATGATAATATTTACAAACTTGGTGGACCATCCGCAAACAATATGACCATGTGTGTGAAATGGAATATACTTGATTTCATTTTGGTTATTCATGCATCATCTACGATAGGACAATTGTTAAGATCTTATGAAACATTTTGTTTTAAAAGCTTAACAAAGAGAATAAGAGGTTGCTTGTACAAAGATCTTGCATTTTGATAATATTTGATTTGCTTTGCATGCTACATATTGGGTTTGGTTAGTAATGGAAAATATATCCGTTTATAATGATGATACTTTGATTGAATATGTTGAAGACAAAGCTTCAAGATATGAAATGTGTAATGTCCCCTTCCCAGCAGTAGGCCATTTAGATGCCCGATTAGTCTATCTATCCATCCGGATAGGATAATGGCTTCGTTTCGGAGGATGCCGACCAGTCATAGGTTTGTGTGGGCAAATATTTATTATTTGGGCTCTGTTTCTATAGTCAAAATCACTTTATTTTATGAAGTGTTGTTATAAAGTCACTTTATGTCTTATTATAAAGTCACTTTATGTTATAAAAGTGACTTAAGTGAGCTTTTATCCCACATGGCTTAGTTTGGCGTGATTGCACTCACTTCGAGGTTATAAAAGAGAAAAGTACATCTCGGAAAAAGCACCATGAAATAATATAAAACAAAGGAAAATAGAAATCTGGTTACTTGCTAACTGGTTATTTCCGAGGACGCAAACCCTCTAGGAAATCTGAAGAAGGTTGGACGCAAACCTAGCTTTTCTTCCTTGGGTAGATTTATTCAGATTCTACATTTGCATAAAAAGATGATCTTGGTTTTCAGTTGATGCTTCTGAGCCTTCATGCTCTAGCTTATTCAGTTACAATCCGGTAGCGAATGACATCAGTATTAGGCGACATTGGAAAACAGGGAGTGCACTCTCAAAATCTTCTATTACAGGTACTGAACTTTGTATTCTTCCTAAAGCATCTGGTATATCAAATTCGATACTAGAGTTGGCATAAGAGTCTTCAAAGGGGAACGCCCGCAGCAAAGAGGCATTGGAGATCATTGTGTGGGAGCTGGGTGGTACGCTGTGAAGAGCCAGCGCGTGATTGAGACCCGAGCTGGGTGTGTGCGCTGTGAAGAGCCAGTGCATGACTGAGACCCGAGCTGGGTGTGTACATGGTGAAGAAGCTGTTGATGTGAGTTTTGTACCACTACATAACATATAGCAATTGAAATACTTGATACAGCGTATCAAACACTCAACCCTCTCTTGAAAAGTATATAAGATACTCCAAGGTTCCTTACACCTGTGGATACTAACTCAGTTAAAATGATGTGATTTGCTGGTAATCACTTGGCGGCCTTACGTATGTTTATCTGGAAATATCTCAACTTCTACTATGATGGTGATAAGACTTCTAACTTTTGCAACCTTTTCAAATGATCTCTCAATTTATATCACTTTCAACTTTGCTCTTTCCAAACTCTCAAACTTCACTTTCCAACTTCTAATTCTCAACTTCAACTACTAAGTTACTGATTACCTCTACTCCTAAGGATGGAAAGATTGGCAAATGGACGGGGATCAACCTAATGAAGACATACCAGCGGTGTTACCTCCACAGGTGCAATGATTCTAAGGAAAGAAGACTAGATTACCACACAAGGCTCCTTGACAAGCCGCCAAGATGCTAGTGGCCTAGTATAGGATCCCTATCAAACATCTACCAATATCACCATGCAATTAACCATCTATCATTACTCTTCCTTTAACACTTGCTTGAAAATAAAATCTACTTTAACAACTCAATTGAAATGAAATCTATCTCTAACAATTGGAAGTAGAAACCATGCAATAACACCAAGTGTTCTTAATCACCATGCAAGACACAACAATGATAAGAGAAGCAATTTTGGTATTATATTAGCAACAATTTTCTTCAACCCTTTACAAATGAGAGTACATGGCCTTATATAGAGGCTTGAAATTACAATGAATGGCCAAGATTAAGAGGCAAAACCAACGATCCAGATTGAATCCTAGAAACCCTAATTAGGGTTACCACCCCACAGGCCAATGAAAAGATGCCACCTCATCAATGGACCAATGAGAAAAAGAATAGTGGTAACCAATGAGAAGGCACCAAAAATGGTAGCCAATCTGAAACTAACACCTACCCTACCCAAGAAGAAAGGGGAAAATGCCACATGGGCTTACATCAAATGGTCTTCTAATATAACTTTACCCTTTTCTTTCATCTTTTTGGCATAAGTAATGAACTTAGCCAACATTTTATCAACTTCTTCCATAGGAGGGCAAGGTGAATGCCTCATCTTGAGCTCAGCTGTGGTGACCATGTCCTTTGCTGCTTGTAGTACTTGCTCATTCTCCTTCTCATCATCCTTTGCAAATTGAACTAAGGCCTTGAGAGAGGCGAGGATGTCAAATCTTTTCGTTACAGGGACAATCCTTCCCAAATCATCCAACCTCGATCCAAACTCTGTCTCATTGAAATCCTCCTCTATTATTTCTTCGAAATCTAGTGCAACTCTAGCATCATTCATTGTGTTTGAAATGAAAACCTCTATGCCTGAACTGTGTTGTGTCATTCTGTCCTGTATTTCATCCAGCGTTCCCAATCTGAACATTAAGGCCATGAACCAAGACTCGACCATTGTTTTCTCTCCTTCATTTATCACCTTGGCCTTCACCAACGTTCCTTCTGATATTCTTATAATTGCTTCCAACCTAGGGATGATATACTCACGAATTGGAAGGAAATCCCTCCATCTTACTTCAAACTCTCTGAATTTGTTCCTGATGGTTATAAATGCCCTGAAAATGGCAGTGAAAGGAAGCAAGAAATCTCGCCCTTCCTGGATGGTGTCATTGATCCACTTCTTAGCCTCTTGTTCGAAATTGTCCTCACTATCTTGGGGAAGAGCTGCCCTAGGCACCTGTTGGATTGGCTGACTGGTTCCATCATAAATGCCCTTCCAATACTCATTTTCTCTTTTTAATTTAGCATTTGCAACATTTGCCCTTGCCAGCTTCTCAAAGACCGAGGTTACACTCTCTTGAAGCTCTTCACACTCTATCTCATCTGTCGCTGTTCCCAAGTCATGCTCTTGAAAATCATAGTCTTGAATTGAAATTTCTTCCATTGTCTTGGTGACCTTTGGTATGGCAATTTGAACTTTCCGGTGACCACCATCCCTGATTACCCTCGCTACTGTCTCTGCTTGCCTATGTCTAGCATTATCCTCCCTTTCAGCATCCCTTTGAATTTCTTCAATTGCTTGGATGGGTGGCTCCAGAATAATTGGCTGGAGCAGCCTCAACATCCAAGCGGGCCCAGTGAAAACTCCCACTGCTGGATTTGGCTGAACTAGCCCTACATACTCATCATCGGGTGCCCGAACTTCGTTTTGTACTGCTTCACCCTCAATATCAACTTGCATATCTTCTTTATCACTAGAGACTGCCACATCCTCGCTTACTTGATTTTCTGATAGAGGAGAATATCCACTACTGCTATCTTCACTACTTGACTCTGAACTTGAGCCCACTTCAACTGCTGCACTTTGTCTACTGACTCCATGCTCTTGTCCTCTATCCTCATATATACTTTCTCTAGATGGTTCTTTGTTCTGTTTCTTTGCCGGTGGCCATGGATCTTCCTTACCCTTCTCAACTTCTATATCTTTACTCTTGCCCTTACTGGCTTGCTGTTGCTGCTGTGGTGGCCGTCGGCCACTGCCCTCACCCTGCTGGCTAACCGATTTTGCTTGGCCCTCTACTGGCCTCATTTTCTCATAAGTGAGGCGTACCCTTGACCTTTGCAACTGACTTAACTTCTTGTTATACCACTCCTGAGTGTGCAGTTCAACTGTCTTATTAATTGCCTCTAAGGATGGATCCTGCTGATCATTCCAATTGACGGGATCTAACTCTGTTCCTTCTACTGTGTGTTAGTCTTCTCTTAGCACATCTTCGTCTTCTTCCATCTGGTCTGGGATCATAAGGTCTTTCCATTTTATGGTTCTCATCAGGCTTAGCGATAGTCTTGAGAAAGCTAGCTTCCTCACATGAAAGTCATCTTGTGCATTAGCCCAAAAATCCTCTATCGTAGGCACATGCCTAAATGTTCCTCCTTGAGCGGACTTGATTAGACCATGAGGATCGAACCCTTGTCTTGCTTTATACCAAGCCAGGTGATATTGCTCTAACTCCTTTTCAGCGGACGCAAAGGCAACATGGTTGGGACAACTGTCATTGCCTATCACAAGTGAGAGGGTAACCCCTGCTTCACCCCTCTGTTTCATCATTTTGTCATATTGCTCAAGCTGTCTAGCCAATTCCATCAAAACCAATCGATCAGGTGGATACCTTGGGAGCCTCTTGGGACAAGTTGTACATCCGGCCACCCTTATGTAAGTGAATCGTTCAAATTGGATGAACCAACTCCCATACTTCTTAACTTTAGCCTCTGCCTCCGGAGAAAGTCTCCGAGCAGGAGTTCCTTGCAACATCCTTACTAACTTCATGGCAAAGGCATCATAAAATATCTTGTAATCCTTGGTGTTGCGCAAATGAAGCTGTGGATAGCACTCATACACCAAGTATTGTCCAGGCCCATGGCCAACTTCTCCCCTAGCCTTAAGTCCCGGTTTTCTAAATAATCTTGCTATTAAGTAAAAAAGATATGATCCCATGTAAAACTGCTTTTGAGATAACACTGTTCTAAGCTGTAACTCTAGATTTTCACTAATTATTGCAGCCCAATCAAATTTCTTCTTTCCACTTTCTATGCCATCAATGAAATAGTACATCCAAGTTTCAAATTGCATACCTTGTGCTAAGCCCATGATTCTGTTGAGGAGGACGATGAGGTCGCCATATTCTGACTTGAAGTCGGATCTGATAAGCTTTGAGGTCTTGGTGACTCCCTTCTTGCCTTCATGTAACCAATTCTGTTTTAGCTGAGCAAAGTATGTGTCCTGGTTGTCATGGTATAATCTGGTGGCCTGGTCAATGGATAGTGCCTCTGTGCCATTCTGCTTAGGTATGTTAAATGTATCCTCAATCAATGGACCGCTGATGTTTGCCAAAACTTTCTCTCTATCCATCATGACTGACTTGCTCTGAATGTTAAGTCTAGATGCACACTCCATGATCAAATCTGGACAAGGCAAGGTAGGAGGGAAGGCAGCTGCGTGCACAACTCCGGACTTGTAGACCTTCTTTGCAATAGGAGATTGGCTGTCTCTCAACCTATCTCTCAATTGAATCATATCAAGGGCACCAATGTTGGTGTCTCCAACATATTTCAATTTTGAGCGGAAGTTGGAATTGGGTATCATGACTTCCTTGTCTCCTATTTTAGCATTAGTTCCTTTGGGTCGCTTGCTTGCATTAGCATCAGCCATCCTAAACACTTATCACTCCCCGCCTTTTCTACAATGCTGGTGAAACTACACTTATCACTCCAATCTTCGCCTAGGGGTGGAATACTACACTTATCACTCCCCGCCGTTACCTTAAGATGGGCTACACTTATCACTCCAAATCTTCTCCCTAAAAAATGCAATGCAATGATGCAAACTACACTTATCACTCCCTGCCTTTGCCTTAAAATGGACTACACTTATCACTCCAATCTTCGCCTAGGGGTGGAATACTACACTTATCACTCCCCGTCGTTACCTTAAGATGGGCTACACTTATCACTCCAAATCTTCGCCTAAGATGAAATGCAATGATGAAATGCAAGCAAGAACTTGAGGGAAAAAAGCCAATCAAGACAATCGAGTAATCAACTTAATATCCAAACACCTAACTCTACTCTTGAAATTAGTTTTCAACACCTAAACTAGCACTAATGAAACGAAAGCAATTAAAGAGAGAGGAAAAGATAGGCCACTCACCCAAGTACAACGAAGCTAGGAGTCCCTTGTCAATGCAATTAGCTAAGCTTAGCCTCCAAAACTTCCAAGTCCACAAGAGAATCTCCCCTTCCTTCAAATCACTCTCAAAATCTGATTGCTATGAATCTTCTATTACAAATCTGATTTGCCTCAACTCAAGCTTCTTCTCTTCATCAAACTCTCCAATTTTCGAATTTGCTTTTCGGATCTGCTTTTTCGGACTGCTTTTTCGCTCTGCCAAGAGAAAAGGAGAGAAGTGAATGAGATGGTGAAATGAAGTGGGGGAGAGCTCCCGTTATATACCAAATTTTGCCTCCAAAAAAAGCAAGGCCGACTTTGTAGGAGGAGGGAAAAACAAAAAATTAAAATTGCCAAATTAAACATGAATTAAATGAAATAAATTGCCCAGCCCTAGGGGATTTTATTTTAATTTAAAATTGGGTCAACCTAGTGCAAAATTATCGGTTTAAATTAGCCAAATCCGAAATTATCATAGGCCCTAAACTTGAAATTTTGAAAAAAGGTCATTTAGGCCTCCAATATAGCTTTAAACCCTCCCCATTGTGGACCCAATAACTTGCCTTGAATTTCACACCTTCTAGGCCTTAAAATACGTTGAATTTAACACACAAAGGGGCCCAATTTAAAATTTCTAAATTACAAACACTTAGCCCAAAAAATATGATTTTAATGCATTTAATCATGACAACCAAAATTAATTTTTTATTATTTTGCAACCCAAAAATCATTTTGCAATTTAATTTCCATTTGGCAATTTTATCCTTTTTTATTTTTGCAATTTATTATCTCTAATTGGCAACTTTAAATTTATTCTTTAATTTCCATTTTTCTCCACCAAAAAAAATTTACAAGATTTTCCCAAAAATATCCAATTTCACAATTAAATTTTGAAAATCTCGAGTTCTTCAATTTCATCAATTTTCAAAATTCATCTAAGTCTGAAAATTTTGCAAATTTGCCCTGCCAAATATTTTTCTAACAATCGAAATAAAATATTCCTATTGAATTTCGTTTGGCCTAAAGACAAAATCAACTGTTTAGGAAAATCAATGTTTCACACAAGGTGAAAACAAGCTATACCCTCCCAAGCACTTCAAAAATATCCCAGGTGTAAAATTTTCATTTCAAAACCTCTGGATCGCCCAAAAATTCGCTAAGGCACCCAAATACCCGGATCTAGAAAAATTGTCAAGGCTTGCTCAAAAAAAAGGGGGTCCCCAAATTCTTTGGGGCGATGGCGTGAAAACCTCACAACAGAAGCCAGCACTGGATTGAAGCCCGAGTTGGGTGCGTGCGCTCTGAGGAGCCAACGTTTGACTGTGGCCAAGGTTGGCGTGTACGCGGCTAAGAGCCAGCGTTTGACTGTGATTGGAAACAAAGACCGGATGCAGAGAGGCTGCTGTAGCAGCATTGTTGTAGCAGAAGGATCACCGCACGGACCTGATACACTCAACACAGGACAGGGAAGGCCGACTGGTTTAAGTGTCTGCCGGTGGCGACATTGGCTAGGCGTCTTGGTATTCTGAGACAACAGGCTTGCACGTCCCAACCCTGGTGTATGACGGTTGGTCCCAACTCTCATTCTTAAGCAGTTTTCTGTACATTTGTTATTGAATGAGAAATGTGTTTCGTTCACATCAGTTGAACATTGTGTATTATTTGAAAGTTTACTGCATGTTTAGAAATACAAAATTGTTTGATAGTTGTTGGAAGATACAATATTGGAATATCTCATACATATTAAACAGTGGCAAAGAAAAACATCAATCTACACACATAGTTGCAAAACAATACCTTCAGCTGTTTGAAGGCCACCAGCATACAAAGGATAAATAAAAATTCAGTTCAGTTTGGGTTAGAACACTACAAAATGCTAGAAGATGGGACTGCCAAGTGCATGCTAGTGTACTCTATCATTGAAGATTTCAAAGGCAATGGAAGAAAACGTACAATCAGTCCTAAATCTCTGATTAAGGACAACAACACTATATCTCTTTGTGCTCATCAGTTAGCTGCCTATACTCATTAGAAAGTAAGTAATATTGACTGTCCAATTAATGGTGTACACGATGCAAAGGTTAGATGTAATATTTTTGATAATGCATCTTTTGAGAAGACCAAATTTGTTTACTTTTGGACAGGATGACCAAATCAGTCCCAAAGAATGAAAGATAGTTGGCTTATGAAGGCAAGTAATGCCAAGTTGATGACTCATCAAGCCAAGCTTCATCTTCAACACATTCATGACATTCATTTCTCCATTAATGATGAGAAACATGGGTTGTTTAATTCTGAATTTTTAGGTGATGATAATTTTCCGCGCGGAGTTGATGAATTTGTTGATGACATTCACTGTGGATCAGCTACTCGAGAGTGGTCTTTGATGGGTGTTGATGGCATCCATAGCTCATCTTTGGTTATGGCATCAATATTTTGTTGGTAGGTGACTTCATTTTATTTGATACTTAGCAGACTAGTGGCTGTCCTACTTCGGTTTCCATTGCATTTTCAGGTTTAGCATGGTCTACATCAGCTTTCAAGTCTCTTGGGAGTGTGTGGCATGAAGTCTATTGGAGGGACATAAGGTATTGGATGAATAATTTTGATTTGCTTTGGTTAGATGACATCACGTATGTTGTTGGTTTGAGTTATGACATAAGGGTTTGGTAGCGATTTGTGTTGGTTCCTTGGCATGTGGGAGTTCATTTTCACATTGTCTTGATGATCTACATACATGGATGGTTACTTTATGGTGATTGGTTGAGATACTTCTACATCTCATATAGCAGGTTCTATATTTTGATTTGGGATCTAGGTATTGTCATGGATGTTGCATTGTTTCTTTTGGATAATGTTGTTATTATCAAAGTAGTGTCGTAGATCGGCGGAACAACATTCCCGAGCTCGATATGGGATACCGACATTTGGTTCAACATGTAGGTGCAAATTGCTTGGAGGCAATAAATCTCCGAGAAGGGAGGATTGTAATGTTTGTTCCTTAGGTAGCTCAAACTACAACAGAGCAAGGGTTCCTGTAGGTCAACACAGTGGTTACGGGACCCAACAAGGGGTTGCGGAGCTTAGGAGGGAGCTTTACAATTCGCTTTTGATAGTTTGAGATAATTTTCTGTTTTTTAGGGACTGATTGAGAGTTGATCAAAATGCATTAGGAGATCTCAGGGATCATTTTGGAGGCTTTGGTTGCAGTTTCTATTTTTAGGGAGGATCCCTAATTTTTAGGAGGGGATGTCAGTTTGCCTCCTATATTTAGACATCACCGAGATGACATGTGCATCATCAGTTTTTCAGTTTGGGATGGCTAGGTGATGAGATTTGAATAAAAAATAAGCATTAAAGTATTGACTTTAATATTTAATAAAACAAAAGTGATTAATAATGTCACTTTATAATAAATTAATAAAGTAATAAAAGGACTCCATGTCCTAATGAGATGAAGTTGTTTTTAAAAGTGGTCATTTGATTAATGTTGAATAAGACCCTTAAAAGGATTGAATTCTTTAGAGGGAGAAAATGTTAAATTTCAAGTAATCAGATCTAATCTAATAACATGACAGTAAATTTAGACAAAATCAGAATAAGGCACAACACAATATTTACCCTGGGAAACCTCTATGAGGAAAAACCCAACATTTAGATCTAAATATTATTACTTTTCTCCTCTTTCACTTGCAATAACTTCGCTGTGAATTTGCTGAGGATCCCCGATCCACGAAGCAAATCACCTTCAAAGTGATAGCCCAGATTCAATCAGACTTTGCTAGATGAGATGACTGTTGATGCAGATCTGGAGCAGACTTAGTTGTGGAGATTGTTGCTGAAGGTTCAGACTGCTGATGATAAGTATAAGACTTCAACTATGCTGCCAAGCACCTTGCTGTTTGTAGAGTGTTTCCTGCTGGAGCAGATTGACAGGAAGTTTCAGATCTGGAGTAAATTTGCATGAGAAGCAGCCATAGTTTGCTTGCTTAATTTCAGAATATATCCACCAAGGATTCGCTGTAGGAACAAGTCATAAACTCGCAGCTGAAGCAAGTTTGAATCAAATCAAATGGCAAAGGAAAGAATTCACTTAGATAGCAGGGGCAGTTCACAAGCTTGTTCTGTTTTCCGTCTATTATGAATGAAATCCGAAAGTCTTCTTATATATGAGGAAGACATAATAGTATGGTAGGGTCGGCGTCCAAGGCTGACCTTGAAACTTAAAATTTTGGCGCCAATAATGCAAACTTCCATAGACGTTAGAGTATAGGAGGAGGGGCCCGGCCCTTAAATTGATATTAATTTATTGTATTTATAAATACAATAGCTCGATTAAGTTAAATTAAAGATATAACTTATATTTTTAACTCACAATTATTTATTTAATTTTCCTAATTAAACAAATAATCAATCCATAATATTAATATTAATTATCCAATATATATATTTAATTACATAATCTCCCAATTCAATATGTTATTTAATTCTCCTAATTAAATAATAAGTTATTTATTTATTTCTCCAAAAAATAAATAATTAATCCTTAATTAAAATAATTAATTCATTACTTTAATTTTCCTAATTAAAATAATGAGGGCTAGGATCCAATCTAGCTACTAAACATTAACTGAAAATAGATTAAAAATAAACTATGTTAAATAAATGAAAACCCTAAAGGGCTGATTAGAGATTGGGAGAATAAAAGAACATTTGGAGGCCTCATTTTCCTTATTCAAGGATTATTTTTCATAGATCTCTCATTTGCAGCTATTGTTAGGTATTTTCTAAGGGCGGAAACCCTTGTAGAATTGTGAATTGGATGAAAACCCAGTTCACCATTGAGGGGAATCTATATAGGGTTTCCATTTGTGCTACAGTGGTTGATTTACAGGCAGATTTCACAAGTTTTCTTACAACAATAAGGTTCCTAGGGTTTGGTGTATTTATATCAGAATTATTTAATAAATAAGAAAGTCACTTGGAGGTCGATTGGGCTTGTTTAATGAAATTTTTGAAAGGGAATTTGTTGTAGCAGATACTAGTTGATTTATGAGTGGAATTGAATGATTAAAATTACCTAATTCCAGTTGTACGACTCCTTCTGTAAGCCATACCAACTAGGAAGGGCATTGGGGTTTGTGCAGATTTCTTGATCAGTAATTATCGGTAGCAAATTTGGGATTCATCAATCACTAGAGAGACTTTGTGGATCAGCTTGTTTGACACATTGGGATCAGTAATTATCAGTAGCAAATTTGGGATTCATCAATCACTAGAGAGACTTTGTGGATCAGCTTGTTTGACACATTGGGAAATTTCTTCTTTGATTCAATAAATTTGCCTGCAAGCTAGGCGTAGTGTTTAGTAATTGCATTGTTTCTTTCAATATTTGTTTTCAATAATTATTGTAGTTGGAAATAAAATTCAGTTGAAGCCACTTTTGCAAGTTGGATGCTCTTATAGTAAAATCTCCATTGAATTCATTAGTAAAAATCCTCCTTTGGGTGAGCGCTAGACTCCCGTTATGCAAACTCTTGTTCTTGGTGATTCAATACTCCAAATTCTGAAGTAATTGCCTTGCTGTTCTAAATAAGTCAGATCCTCAGAGTTTATATTAATCCTAATCTAAATTTGTATTTTGGTTCAAAGCATTATTTGTTGCTATGGTTTCATGGTTAAACTTTACACTATCATTGATATTGAAAACAAAACCCAAACACTTGCAAACAAACACCAAAATCTTCAATCAGAAAACGTCAAAATCAGAAAAATTCAGATCATATTTGGTTGGGGATCTTTCATTATGCCTCTTCAAATGCCTATATGGTGTGGTGATTACTAGTTTGGTACCCTCCAATTATATCACATGCTCAATTCCCCTCTTAGGTGGCACTCTAGGTAGTATACTCTTGAACACCTTGCTATGCTTCGATAGCAACGATTGAATGTCTGGATAATATGTGTTCTTTTGCTATTTTGCAGTTGTAGGCATTATGAGACACTCAACTACCCACTCCACCTGATCTTGTCTAATTAGCCATTCCATCCTTTTGAAGGATACAACTTTGGGACCTCCATCTGATAACTGTCTAAGCACCATCTTCCTTGTTGGAACATGTGTGTCATTGTTTGAAAAGATTGATTTGCTGACGCCCATAGGAGACAGCTAGTCCATGTCCCAAATCAAAAAGGAGATGTTGGCAATTAGTCCAACAATCCGCCCTTAGCATCATTCAAGGGGTTTTGAACCTGGAATCCAACTTTGATACTAATTGTTGGAACACGTTTGCTGTTGCACAAAAGGATAGACTTGTTAACGCTAGATACAAACGCCAAAGACAAATAGAACCATGGGAGGCGGTTAGTTAATGTCCGGAATCCAAAGGAAGACATTGGCAATTAGTCCAACATTCTTCCCATTTGATTGAAACTCCATTTCCACCTTCTGTAGATTAAAAGTGAACTCCACAAGTGGTTGCATCCAATGCATCCTTGGAATCATATCAATATCTCCTATATTAACCCCTTAAAGTTTATCCTTCAACATAATATCCTAGTTGTATGCTCAAACTAGAAATCTTATGAGTACATGTGAGCTTATAACAATCAACTACCATTGCCCTAAAGCCCTCATGTCCTTCAGTTTGAAGTCCTCCCCTAGCCACAAAGACCTTATTAATAAAATTATGGGTGGCAGCGGTATCAATTAGAGTTATTAGTTTCTGCCACCTATAGAACTCCTCTAACCTTAAATGTTATTGCCATTTGGTAGCTAGAGATTTGGGCAATGGTACTAGCACACTCCTTGCTACTCTTCTGATGAGCTTTCCACTTGAATACTCTCTGAACTAGATTGCAATGCGGTTTTTCTGATGCTTATTCTTCTGCTCAAAAGTTCTCTATCCACTTTGCCTTTGTCTTTGTTGGCATCAAGTGATGGTAACCGGTAAGCCTACTACCGGTACAAGTATTGTCATTGATTGGCAAAAGAGTATAGAGACTTGTCATCTCTACAAAGTCTAAAGATCCAAGGAGATCTATATCAAAGAAGGATGGTTTGGCCGATGGTGCCAGTATTCAAGACAGTTGTGACTGTACGCAAATACGACCGCTCACAATACAAAGCCTTAGCCACTGGGAAATATACACAGTTAAGGAAAAGAGGATTCCAGCATCAACCGAGGACCGAGCTACAACCGGTATAGACAAGTACAGATAAAGCAATAGCTAACTGGTGTCAACAATACAACTGATGACAGTGCAACCGGTAAGCCAAGCAAGGGATAGCAAACTGAGGACTGTGCAACTGATAAGCCAAGGAAGGGACAGTAACAGGTCAAAGACTCTTACCTATTTGCAACATGTAGAACTGAACCGGTATATTAGTGACTCCGGTATAAACTGAGGAAGTCATAGTCAACTATCTGTTCCAACCAACTCTTTGACCAAGATTTTCTGCACTAAATTCGGAAGTCTTTGAGGTAAACTGGCAATCGGTTTGAGGCAAGTCTAGAGGATTTAAAGCCGAAATTAGTGGCTTTAAAACAAAGTGTTATCTCCTATGAAGGAAAGTTGCTTGACACGCAACTACTAGTTTCTTCATTAGTCAGATAAAGCAAGGGCATGCATTAGATGCTTCCTCAGTGAACTGGTACTCCATTGAGAAATGAATCCGATAAGGATCTATAATTAGGTCATGCATAATGAGTACAATTAGGGGTAGGACCCTGTATATTCTTCTGCCTAAGGCAAATAGAAGTTGCCTTCATTTTATTGAGTAAAAGAGTGAACCTGTATGCTGAAAATAAGTCGGGGGTGAGAAGAAGAAAGAAGAAGTGAGAAAGAAGAATGTGCAGAGAAGCACAACTGTAGAGGAGAACACACCTATAGCGACCGGTGAAGCTTCTCAGTTGAGCACAAACAAAGATCTTATCATGCTATGCAAAGCCATTTGTAAAAGGTCAATCCTTCTATTGTTCTCTAGCAATTACAATAGTTAAATCCTAGTATTTGGGTGGACTCTAACAGGTCCCTTGTAT
This sequence comes from Chamaecyparis obtusa, assembly GCA_027943335.1. NCBI lineage: Eukaryota > Viridiplantae > Streptophyta > Pinopsida > Cupressales > Cupressaceae > Chamaecyparis > Chamaecyparis obtusa. The sequence goes on from BSBK01009750.1 coordinate 206,021, forward strand.
CAAATCCCTTAACTAGGTGACATCTTTCAAGGTGGTCAATGTCCTTTAACCAGGCAGGGACTAACCGGCCTCATTGTAACAAATCCCTTAACCGGGTCGCATCTAACAGTGTGTTTTGATCTTTTAATCGGGAAGGCTCCTAACAGGGCGTACTCTAGAAGAGTACAAAATTTGTGAGGTCTCTTCACACTGTGGTTTTCACCCTAACCGGGTTTCCACGTGATAAATCTGGTGTCACTGTGTGATTGTTTACTTGTTATTATATGCTTAAATCTGTTTGCCTTTCTGCTGTAAGTTTTCTTCACTGGATTTAAAGCAAAGAAGTTTTTAGAGGTGCCGATTCACCCCTCCCCTCTCAGCACCAGTTGGGATTGTCAATTGGTATTAGAGCCAAGTCTTGTTTTCTTTACTGCTTAACAACATAAAGAAAAAGACAAGATGATAAGAAAGGAAGGAACAAAGTTTTCAAAAGAAAACTTTACTCTGTGGTGGAGCAGAGTGAAGCTGTACATGAAGACCACCGGAGATCAGTATTGGAATCTTGTTACCATCGATTACAGTGAACCCGCTGGCACTTTGACACCTGATGAACTGAAGATCAAAACCGAGCACACGGCTACTATGGATATGATAGCTAGCATGCTACCTGATCATGTCTATGCTGAGATCGAACATCTTGATTCTGCATTCAAGATGTGGGGCAAGTTGCAAACAGTCTATGGAGGAGATCCAAATGTTCAAAGAGCCAAGGTCGAAAGCCTCAGAGGAAAATAGGATGACATGAGGATGAATGAAGGAGAAGACATCAAGCAATACAACAACTGGATCAAAGAGCTAATCAACTCCATCAGAAGCGTTGGAGGAAAGCTCAGTGAAGAGGAGGTGGTTAGCAAAATACTGAGAACTCTCAGACCTTAGTATGCCATCAAGATCTCTGCCATTCAAGAGCTCAGATCGGTGACCAAAGATCAAGTCACCCTAGACTCCCTAATTGGTAAGCTAACTGCCTTTGAATTAAGTAATTTTGACAATAGGTTACCCATTCAGGAAGCAGCTTTTAAGTCCTCTGTCAATATCTCTTCCACCAAAAAGGGAAGAGAAACCGGTAATTGCTCTACCGGTAAGATTGGCAACCTTGTTGAGAATCTGCTCTCAAAGGAGATGGAGGAAGATGAGTTTGAAGCACTCATCGCTAGGAGATTCCCCAGAGGTAAAGGGAAGTCAAGGGAAAGCTCCCTTTGAAATGCTTCTTTTGCAACAGGATAGGACATATTGCTGCAAGGTGTCCTAATAATGAACATAAAGATAAAAGAGACCGGTTCAAGAGCAAAGCAAAGAAGGAATGCTATCTTGCACAGGAAGGAGTCACAGACAATGAGTTTGAAGACTCAGAGGATCCATAATTTGCATTTGTTGCAATAAAGGAGGAGAGCCCAGTTGTAAATGAAGTTGCACTCATTTCTAGATCTCATCAGCATGATGATTGGATCATTGACAGTGGATGCACTCACCACATGACCGGTGACAAGAACAAGTTCATCAACTTGGAGCTCAATGACAGCGGATCAATTACCTTTGGAAACAATGCCCCCTGTGCCATCAAAGGTAAAGGTTCTATTGCTCTTTGCAACAATGCAGTCTGTGAAGACGTGTATTGGGTTGAAGGACTCAAGTACAACTTAATGAGTGTTGCACAACTGAACAATAAAGGATTCTAGTTGAAATTCGGACAAGGTTGTTGTATAGTCTAAAATCAGTCTGGAACCCACGTTGCAACCGGTAGACAGAGCAAAGGCAATCTGTTCTACCTAGACTCAGTGGAAGGAGCTTGTTTGATAGCTTCAATCAGAGGAGAATCAAGTAAAATTTGTCTTGTCTCCAAGGAAGATAAGAGCTGGCTATGGCACAAGAGACCCTGCCACAAACTTTGACAGTATCATCAAAGTAAGCAAAAAGAAATCGGTTAGAGGACTCCCTGAGATTACAAAACCCGTCAGTGGGGTTTGTAAAGACTGTCAGTTAGGAAAACTGACCGGGGCAAGTTTCAACAGTAAGACGTTTACTGCTGAAAGTGTTTTGGACCTTGTGCACACAGATCTGTGTGGACCAATGAAGACAAAGAGCTACCATGGAGACCGGTACTTCATGATCTTTGTAGATGACTTCTCAAGAATGATGTAGACACTCTTTCTTAGAGAGAAATCAGAGGCCTTCCACATGTTTAAAATCTACAAGGCTAGAGTAGAAAATGAAACTGGTAAAAGCTTGAAATGTCTGAGGTTAGACAGAGGAGGTGAGTACACCTCTCAAGAGTTCACTCACTAGTGTGAGGAACATGGAATAAAAAGATAGTTTTCTGCACCAAGAACTCTGCAGTAAAATGGAGTAGCAAAAAGAAGAAATAGGACGCTGATTGATTGTGCAAGAACTCTGTTGATTCAGAAGGATCTTCCTCATCACTTCTGGAGAGAAGTTGTATGTACTGCTGTCTACACACTAAACGGAGTTCAAGTCAAAAAGGGAACTGGTAAGACTCCTTATGAACTATGGTTTAAGCATACTCCCAGTGTAGGTTACTTCAAAATCTTTGGTAGTAAATGTTACATCAAAAGAGATGTATTCTGGGAAGTTTGATCCCAAGAATGATGAAGGAACATTTTTGGGTTACTCTACCAAAAGTAAGGCATATCGGTGTTTGAACAAGTGAACAAGCAAGATAATTGAAAGCATCAATGTAAAAGTTGATGAATCTTCAGAACCAATTAAGGAGACCGGTCATAATAATCATGACAGTCTTGAAGAGCAAAGCGAAGAAAATGTCTTTGAGTTCAATGAAGCAACTACTGAAGACGAAGAAGAACACCATGTGAACAGACACCCGGTTCATGAAAATGCACCTTGAAGCACAGGGTGGTGAACAAGAAGATGTTCGGAATCATGGTGAAGAAATTGCTCAATTGGAAGAACCTGACCGAGAACAGCGCCCGGTTCTCCCAAGGTATGTCACATATCACTCTACTGATAACATTATTGGTGACAAACACGCTAATGTTTTGACCAGGAAAAAGGCCAAAGAAAATATCTATTTACTTTCCTATATAGAGCCCCAAAACAAGGGAAGCCCTAGAAGATGAAAACTGGGTCAAGGCCATGGAGGAAGAAATTGAGCAAATTGAGAAGAATGACACATGGGATCTTGTGTCAAGACCAAAGGACAAGAATGTCATAGGGACCAAGTGGGTTTACAGAAATAAGCTAAATGAGGAAGGGAAAGTAATAAGAAATAAGACAATATTGGTCTGCAAAGGATATGCCTAGGAAGCTGGACTGGACTATGGAGAAACGTTTGCACTAGTAGCAAGACTGGAAGGAGTGAGAATTCTTCTTGCTTATGCTGCACACAAGAAGTTTAAAGTGTATCAGATGGATGTCAAGTTTGCTTTCTTGAATGGAATTCTGGAAGAAGTCTACATTGAACAATCGAAAGGCTTCACATCTACACATGATGATGGTATGGTCTGCAAGTTGAAAAAGGCTCTTTATGGACTCAAGCAAGCTCCAAGGGCATGGTATGAAAGGTTACATTCATATCTTCTGACCATAGGATTCACAAGAATCAGGGACAACAACAATATGTATCTCAAGACCGGAAAAGATGGAAATCTGATTGCTGAGATCTTTGTGGATGATATCATCTTTGGAGGAGATGACAGGATGAGCAAAGCCTTCGTTGAAGAGATGAAGAAAGAATTTGAGATGTCTATGATAGGCGCAATAAAATTCTTCATTGGATTATAGGTCCATCAACTGAAAGAAGGTATCTTTATATCTCAGGCCAAGTATATTAAAGAAATTCTTAAGACTTTTGGACTTGAAGACTCTAAACCGGTTGGAACCCCAATGATAACCAACCTCAAGTTATCAAAGGAGGATGATGCAAAAGAAGTGAATGAAACTATGTATTGGTCCATGATAGGAAAATTGAAGTATGCTGTTCATAGTAGACCGGACATTGCACATGCAGTTGGCATAGTGGCAAGATTCTCTGCTAATCCCAAAGAGACACATCTGATAGCAGTAGAGAGAATCTTCAGATATCTAAGGGGCACTGAAGAATATGGATTATGGTTTCCACACAAGGGAGGATTTGAAGTAAAAGTGTACACTGATAAAGACTGGGCTGGCAACATTGATGACAGAAAGAGCACAAGTGGCAGTGCATTCTTTCTTGGTGGAAGAATTGTTTCTTGGACAATTAAGAAACAAAATTGTATTTCACAATCTATTGCAGATGCCGAATATGTTGCTGCAGCAATCAATTGCACACAGATAATGTGGATCAAACAATTGCTGGAAGGAATCAAAGAACAGATACCTGAGCCGATAGCTATCTATTGTGATAGCACCAGTACAATTAACATATCCAAGAACCCTGCTATGTACTCCAAGACAAAGCACATCGCCATCAAGTATCATTACTTGAGAGAGCTGGTACAAGACAAGGAGGTGAGATTGGAGTATGTTCCCACCAAGGAACAAATTGCTGATATCTTCACCAAGCCATTACCGAAGAACACTTTTGAGTATCTCAGAGGTAAACTAGGGGTGATACCCCTTCATGATCTTCAGTAAACTTGGAAAGGTGATCATCAGTTCATTACGCTTCAATAGAGGGTTACACCTCATCTTTTATGGACTGATGAAAAGGAATGTTGCTAATAGGGGGAGCAGATTAGACAAAGGTAGTCTTTCTGACTAGCGTTTGACATTATTGTCAAAAAGGGGGAGAGTTTAGAACGGAAGACTATAGCAGTAGCAATGAGGTACAAGCATAGTAACTTGGTGATATTGTGATTGGCCATCAAGGTTTTGCCATCAATGCCAAAATGGGAGATTGTTGGCATTAAGTGATGCTAACCGGTAAGCCTACTACCGGTACAAGTATTGTCATTGATTGGCAAAAGAGTATAGAAACTTGTCATCTCTACAAAGTCTAAAGATCCAAGGAGATCTATATCAAAGAAGGATGGTTTGGCCGATGGTGGCAGTATTCAAGACAGTTGTGACTGTATGCAAATACCACCGGTCACTATACAAAGCCTTAGCCACCGGGCAATATACATAGTTAAGGAAAAGAGGATTCCAGCATCAACCGAGGATCGAGCTACAACCGGTATAGACAATTACAGATAAAGAAATAGCTAACTGGTGTCAACAATACAACCGAAGATGGTGCAATCGGTAAGCCAAGCAAGGGAAAGCAAACCGAGGACCGTGCAACCGGTAAGCCAAGGAAGGGACAATAATAGGTCAAAGACTCTTACCTATTTGCAGCATGTAGAACTCAACCGATATATTAATGACTCTAGTATAAATCGAGGAAGTCATAGTTAACTATCTGTTCCAACCAACTCTTTGACCAAGATTTTTTGCACTAAATTCGGAAGTCTTTGAGGTAAACTAGTGATCGGTTTGAGGCAAGTCTGGAGGATTTAAAGCCGAAATCAGTGGCTTTAAAACAAAACATTATCTCCTATGAAGGAAAGTTGCTTGACACACAACTACTGCATTCTTCATTAGTCAGATAAAGCAAGGGCATGCATTGGATGCTTCCTTAGTGAACTGGTACTCCACTGAGAAATGAATTCGATAAGGATCTGTAATTAGGTCATTCGTAATGAGTACAATTAGGGGTAGGACCCTATATATTCTTCTGCCTAAGGCAAATAGAAGTTGCCTTCATTCTGTTGAGTAAAAGAGTGAACCTGTATGCTGAAAATAAGCCAGGGGTGAAAAGAAGAAAGAAGAAGTGAGAAAGAAGATTGTGCAGAGAAGCACAATAGTAGAGAAGAACACACCTGCAGCGACCGGTGATGCTTCTCAGTTGAGCACAAATAAAGATCTTATCAGGCTATGCAAAGTCATTTGTAAAAGGTTAATCCTTTTATTGTTCTCTAGCAATTACAATAGTTAAATCCCATTATTTGGGTGGACTCTAACAGGTCACTTGTATTAAATCCCTAACCGGGTGACATCTTTCAAGGTGTTCAAAGTCCTTTAACCATGCAGGCACTAACCGACCTCATTGTAACAAATCCTTTAACCGGGTCGCATCTAACAGTGCGTTTTGATCCTTTAACCAGGAAGTCTCCTAACAGGGCGTATTCTAGAAGAGTACAAAATTTGTGAGGTCTCCTCACACCGTGGTTTTCACGTGATAAATCTGGTGTCACTGTGTGATTGTTTACTTGCTGTTATTATATGCTTAAATCTGTTTGCCTTTTTGCTGTAAGTTTACTTCATTGGATTTAAAGCAAAGAAGTTTTTAGAGGTGCTGATTCACCCCTCCTCTCTCAGCACCGGTTGGGACTGTCAGCCTTAACATTCATTTATGAGATGGGTTCCATGGCTCCCTGCAATGACAACATAATTTCTTCTTTCAAAGACCATTCAATTGCTTGCTATCCAACCTATTTATTTCAATTCTTGACTACTTTGATTCACAATGAAAATGTTTTTTATCCTTGTCCTTTATATGTGGCAATCTGTTGGACTGAAATTTGCTCCTCGACATAGAGGTCCTCATGTCCCCGGTCTTTTTAATGGCTTATTTTAATGTAGGTGGATTGATTGCCTTACTCCAACTTCTTAAAGGATCTGAAAGACCATCCATAAAAAGAGTATTGAGTCTCATCTCTAAAGTATTTGTTACCAACACCGATAGCATGTGAAAATCAGCAACATACACACATCTATTGAACCCCATTGTTTCAGCTGAGACAACTCCTTAAAGTGCAACTCTAGTTCCTTCTTATCAATCTGTTAATGAGCTTCTTTGAACTCAGTGTAAGACATGTTTTGATTATGACCCATAGTGATCATCCCATGATACCACCACTCATGGGAATACCATCAAGGTGAATAGTGATGCATTTGATAGCTTTATCTTATGGCATGAGATGAAGATGAAAAGTGCCCACCTTTTGCATCAAAGCTTTAGCTAAAGTCTTCCCTGATTTGTCATGCTAAGGAAGGGTTAGTTTCTCAAACATTTTTTGCATGTCCTGATTATGCACGCTTCCATGAATGCTGGATCAATGCTTCATTTTCTATGTTATCCCTTAGAGATATAGCAGCTTGAAAATCTGGGCCTCCGTCTCTCCAATCCTGTGTAAACAGATTCTGCAAATCAGTAACTTGTGGTTCATTGTCAACTTGTCGTTGATCTCTGGGTTTGAAAGCCGACATAAGTGGCTTGGAATTAACAGTTCTCGCTTGCTGGTTCGCATTTCCATTATTAATTGAGTTATCCCCTTGACCATTGTTACTACCTTGCTGTCCATTATTAACTCCATTGTTTGCACCGACATTATTGTTATTGTTGTTATTAACCCCCATTTGACAAGCCATGAACTCAACTAACTGCCCAAGATGTTGATATGTGTTTCCTATCCTCTAAGAATAGCATTCAACATATTCATTATGTGTTCTTCTATGTTCTATGACCCATATTTGCCGCTGTCTGTTCTTCTGCTACCAAGTTAGGATTAGACCTGTTTTTGTAGGCGTTATAGTGATCTGTGAAAGTCTGATGCTAAAACCTTGACATGTCACAATTGTGCTATTATGAAGCCCTTAGGATTGTAGGATAAATTGCTTTGATAACACCGTAATATGCTCCCTTGTTTTTTTTTGTTTTGAAATGTTTTAGAGAAGTAGACAGAGATACATAAATTGATTTCACAATAAACTCATTTGAACTAATGAAACGACAAAAGGATTCTTTCAATTGCAATAAAGAAGAACCACAACCAACAATGAATTTGAGAATTATATCCAGGACTGAAGTAACAATACATCATCAAAGTAAAAGCTACCTAAATTGTGAAATTACATTACAATGAGATATCAAACATAGCCATTTGCTCTTTGCAAATAATATTGATGAATATCAGAAAAACTAGCAAACTGGGAGGATAAACCCTAGACGCCACACTAGTGATATACAGGCCTAGGCAACCCCATGCAGCTACAACTCCAGCACAAAACCTAGGCATTTCCTCTCACAACGCTCCCATGTCCCCACCAAGGCTGAAAGGCCAGCAAGAAAGGAAGTACGACCAGCAAGGAGGATGGAAATCTGCCTCAAAAACGTGCAATACTCTTCCAATATTCTTCAATTAATCTCCCTTAAATCTGCTCTGAATACTCCGTGCTCGAACTGAAATTTCAATTAACTGTGATCTTGAATGAAATCACCAGTGAACCTTCCAGATTATATTTTTAACTAGCGTAGAGGATATTGCTTGCAAGGGTTTTTGTCCTTCAAAGCCACAAGATGAACAAGTTCAACCAGCCAATTCTATTCTCAAAATATCAATTCCAAGCATGCTGAAAAATGAGAAAAACCAAATAAATAAGCTTCTAGAAACCCCATGCCCAGATTAGGTTATCACTCTTTTTTCTTAATTCAGTTTTAAATCACCTTATTTCTCCCACTTTGGCGCCCACTCCCAAAATTGTCATATTATTTAATTTTTGCAAAGCATGTTTTAAATTTCACCTTGGGTGCCCACTCCTTATTGAATTTAACTATATAGTTTAAATGTTATTTAAATATTTTAGACCTCATTAAAACACAAAATATTCATTGTTACCTGCTCAAACCAACATTCCAAAATAGAAATAATGCCATCTAGCCATGTTGGTGTCCAACCTGACACTAAAAATAGTATGGTCAAATCATCCAAATTCACTCCAGAAAAAGGGCATTATGCAAATCTCAACTAATTGAGCTCAAGACAACGCCCATCTTTATCAAATAATTTGGGTCAATCTGTAACCATGAGTTACCTAACCCCAACTCATTAGCATATAGGAGTATACTAACGTTCACCAAGCTGAAAGTGCTCAATCTGTAACCATGAGTTACCTAACCCCAACTCATTAGCATACGGGAGTATACTAACGTTCACCAAGCTGAAAGTGCTTAGGAAGGGGACATTAAAGGAGGAGAAAATCTGAAAAAGTCTTTTGGTTTCCTTTGTGGATTGGAGCATGGAAACCCCTTGATTTATTAGAGATGGTTCTATCCATGGATTGCATTTGTGTTAGGGGTTTGAATATTATTTTAGTTTCTGTTGATATTGTAGAGTTTCTAGTGTGGTGAAGATTACCAGTGCTTGTTTCATATTGTTCAGGCCATTTGCTGCTGTATAACAGATATTATCAACTTTAGAGTTGTGGATCAGTTTATGCTGATGTTTAAGGTGTCATACTACTTGAAGCCGCTGTACCTCCATACAAATTAATCACCACATTCCAAAATCATAAACGATTACCACTATTCCCATCAGTTGTTTGTATTAAGGAGATTGCATACTCAATTGTAGCTGCTGTTTACTATTAAGTTTGCCGCAACCTATTGAATGAGATGCCATACAAAATAAGAACATCCATACGGTGACAAAAGGTGTGGCTGTTCTTGTTAGAGTTATTGAAAATCATTTTTATTGCTGTTGCTGGTCTTGCTCTGTGCCATACAGTTGTAGCTATTAAGTTGCAGCCTGCTGTACCTTTGGGAATGTATTTGGTAACTTAGTTTGTACAATATTAAATATAGCATCACTGCAATTTATGAAAGATATCAGTAGGCTTTGCTGATAATTTATGTTAAGGTACTTTCTGTGCTTGGTATTAGATCATGTCAATATTCAGGAACTGCAGCTAAAGGGTATTAGAGAATAACATGCTTTGCTTGGCACCAGATCCCCGCCACTTGGAAGTCAAGTAGGGCTACAAGTTTGCATCAACATTAGATTAAGTTCAACCATTTTTTTGTTTGAAATACCCTGGAACATAATTTCACTGTTGGCTTTGTTTTCTGTTAGGGAAATTTGTTAAGATCATCACAACCTTGCACATATTCTTTTTAACCACAATAAAATCAGCGTCTTTCTCTGTTTGACGCTCCACTAGTAATATGGGGTTGAAATTGCAAACTAAGTCATCTGAACTCTTCTCAATTATTATTGTGACAATAAGCTGCAAAAGTTGTATGAATGCATTTTATTTTTCAAAGTTTCCTTTTCAGGTTTTCTGAATTAAGTAGATTATGACTTATTACTATTTGTTAGACATTCTGCATTTTCTGTCTTTATATTCTTCTTTTAGTACTCATGTTATTTCTTTTTCTTAGGAATTGTTAGCTGAGATCGAAACGCTCGATAAAAGAAGGGTTGAGCTGGAGGAAGAATTGAAAAAAGTGAGTTGTGCATCTTTTAATATTATGATATTGGAACCTTATTTTTCGAATTTTAGATATATTGCATTTTCTACTATGTTCTCCCATCAAAGCAACCTGATCTTTTCATTGCATTGTCATACTCTTAAAGTGAAATACTTTACTCAAGAATGAAAAGGAATGGAAACTAATCCAGACAGCATTTTATTCCATTAAAACATGAGAAAATCACACATGCATGTATACATCATATGTAAAGAAATTTGTGCATTGCATAAGTCAAATCATGGTGTAAATTTAATCATTGTATTAAAATAAGCAAGTAATTATATTAAAAGGAGCAATATGGCTCGAATATCATTTGACAGCCAACATAACAAATTAAAATATATCTTAACTTTCCCAATTCATTGTCAAAATTGTTTACTTCTTTCTGAAGTGAAACACATAGGGATCTATAAAGGTTGTAGGTAGGAATAGGTCGTTGCAAAACAACAAATTGATAAGAAATTGGTTTTCTACAACCAATACATGTTCCTAGCTATATGGTATCTATGGCATTGTGTGCACCCATGAGGGGGCTATCCCATCTATTAATTATGGGCTACCTCTATATTGTCTTTCATCAATAGAGTATTAAAGTTCCTTTTGTGATATGATGCAATGTTGCTCCCACACTTTACTGAATTGGCTTACAAAACTCAAAGGCTTCAACTATCTAATGTTTGTGTACCTAATCAAATACTTTCTTCTTGCTAACTTTTGTGCCTTGTTCTAAAATCATCTAGTTCACAATATGTTGAGCCTTGACCACTTTGGGGTTAGATTAAGTTAGTTTAGGAATGGATTGCATCATTTCTTTGAACTTCATATATACCTTGACTTCTTTCTAAAAGTTGTCACTCAAACATTGATAATGTGTAATATCCTTGACTGGATATTATCTCGAAAACTCCTCGAATAAAACTCAGAAATATAAACTAACATTCACATGCAATATAATACTGATTCGATAGAAATAACCAGCAAATATATTCCAATAACTTCTCATAAAAACATTATCGTATTATACAACAGCAATACAATAACCATGAATTACAAATATTCCAATCTGAAATATAGAATGCTACAGGAAGATTGGATGATAAAGAACCTATGAATACAATGGTGAACTCTGCTGTGAATTTGCACCGGAGATGAATTGGGTTTCCGTCCAATCCACCGAGAAAGCCTGAAGGTTTCCATCCTAAGGTTTCAGAACTGAAAGTTGAAGCTTCCTGGATTCTCCAAGCGAAATAAATTCATAAACTAAGCATCCTCGAATGAGACTCCAAGCCTTCCTTTAAAGCTGCAGCTGTGACTCTTCAGTTTCCCCACTCCATCTCTTCATATTCCACTTAAAGTCACTTTTAAATAAATATAACTGTTAAGTTATAACGTGACATAATAAATAAAGGAATCTTCTGGCATTAAAACGGAGGACCAAACGAACTCGGATGATGACGTGTGATAGCTTGTCGGAAATCTCTCGGTGAGACGCTCCAAGTCCACTACTTGAATTCCAAGAAAACTGAGTTCTTCTGACTTACTATAAATAGTAAGTACCCTGGAAACCTTGTGGAAACTGCTCCGATTGGCTTGAAACTGAAATCTCCTAGGCCAAACGCCCCTCTGATCACTGTCAAGCCTCGGTTAGCCCACCGAACCATAATGAAAAGGCTAACGACACGGCACGAAATAATGTGCCCCGAAAATAGGACATTACATAATGATATTGGGCACGTTACAAAAGTGTGATTTTGAGGTCATCATATCCTAATTAGGAATGTTGTTTTTTGTATAAAGCTTCCTTCATGTGAAAATTTTCCTTCGAGGTTTCAAATTGCATGGTTTGCTCTTGCACTAGCTCCTCACTTGTTCAATTCGGATTCTTTTGTTGCACTTCTTAGTTGTAAGCTTGGTAGCTACACTTGCAATTTTATTGCCTTTTCTTTTGTGGCTTATATTCATGATTTAGTTTTAGTTCACTTAAAAAACAAGGTTCCTTTTACCCATATGTTTTTTAAAATTATGTTTGATTATCCTTTTGACTTTGTAGCACTTATCATCATTCATCTAGCTAAAATCTCACAGAAATCATAGTAGAGACCACGTATGTTGAATTTTTCTTGTAAGTTAGTTCTAAAAGCACCATATTCATACTTGTGAAGTCCCCGAGGAACTGCATACATACATGTGTGATGTAGGATCATCTTAGGGGTTGAGCAATGTAAACAGGTCCTTTGTCAAAATTTTAGAGCTTGATTATTAGAAGTGAAACCTAAACAGTTTTTAATGTTATCATGGACATCTCTGTTCATTTGTGTAGTACTACACAAGCACTATGCAATTTCTTAAAGTGCACTTGTATATTCCTTACCTTACCATAGAGGCCCTAATATTCTATTTGCCTGTGTTGTAGTGGAAATACCACAAAGTCAAGGAAAAAATTGCATTGCCATGTGCACTCATTGTGGACAACACATCAGTTTCTTTTTGCACAAATGATCTTCTAGCATCTTGGAATGGTTTGGAGTTGTTGCACATGTTTTAATGCATTTCAAATATGGTCAGGGAAGTGGAACCAGCAACTTACTTATAATGGGGATTGGGTGTACTACATATTTCCATTTAGGATGATTTGGCTCACAGAACAATCTGAATGATATTATTGGGGAAGTGAATTAAGAGGGAATTTTGATAGTGGTTACTTATTGGGTGGTGCATCATGATTCTATCGAGGAAGAACCAGTCGAAATTGTTGTACACTTGGAGTGTTTGAGTTGAGTCACTTCAAACATTTGGTTTGGGGTCACTCAATTAGTAGGTAATCAAAAGACTATTAAAAAAAGCATTTCTAGAGTTATCAAAATGAGGGCTAGCATTTTTTGATGAATATCTATTGTCAGGGTTGGTATGTTGAAGGAATGTATTGAAGAAAGAGTTAGTGAGTTGAAGGAAGATCGAGAAGAAGTTTGTAGTTGGTCTTAAGTTGGTTAGTAGGTTAAAGATTATTGAAGATTTGAAATCCTTAACAGCAGTCAAATGGCTAGATTTAATATCAACATGGAAGATTAAGAAGATAATATTGTTCCAATTAATTTTGTTTTTGTTATGCTAGATCAATGTTCTTTAGTTGTCTTTCTTACTTTGTGACTGGTTTGGCATGTTGGGGTTGTGGGTTAGGACATCCCTTAAATTTTAATTCCATGCATAACTACAACTATTGGTATTAGAATTGGGGTAGTTTCTTGCAAGTGAATTGTTGATTGAGAGTCAAGATGTCACCACAAAGAGTTGTGGGTAGAGGTAGAGGAGTTATAGATTGACTTGATAAGGTGTTGAGTGTGCTAAAAATGGGTAAATTGTAATGTCCCCTTATTTTCAATGATCACACGAGATGGGTGATTAGCCTATTTTCCATCCTAATAGGCTAATTGGAGGACAAAAGGGGATGATTCGTTGGTCACATCGATTATTTTTTGGAGAAAGACGACAATGGAGTAGTGGTGGAGGGGGTGGCGCCAATATACAAATTGAAGTGAATTGAAATCTTCAAGGCGAAATCTGCAATATAACATCTCTTTGAGTGCCCAATGAATGGTAAACTAATTTTTTGAAGTTAAAGATTGCATTTAGTACGTAATGGCGTGTGCCATACAACAAGCAACTTGGGGCATCCCTAGCTGAGGTGGTGGTTCTGGGGGGGGGGGTGTTTCTCCCAAGTCCCCAAGTCTCGGAAATGTCCCCCTATAGGGGACGTGAGGTTTTTGGGGGAGACACGTCCTTGTGGAACATTGGAAAATAATAATTATTTAAAGGGGTTAAATATTATTAAAGTTACTTTATGTTATAAAATATAATTTTTAAAATATGGCGACTTTATGTGAAGAAAGAAAAGTAAAGTGAGTTTTAATCTCACATTGAGAAGCAGAGGCTTACCCATTATTTAAGAACTCTTTATAAGGAAGCCCGCCCTTCACTATTGGCATATTATGTGATTATCTTATTTATGTTATTTCTCCATAGTTGGTAATAAACAGTGGCTGGCTTTCTAAGGACAAAACCCCTTGAAAATACGAAGGTTGGATGGAAACCTAATCTTCCATGAGAGGTGGATTCAATGAGAATTCACTACCTAGGCTTATATGTAGCAGTTTTGATTCTAATGATAGGAGTTTAATGCAGATTGAACTCTTCATAAGGTTATTCAGATATGATGTTATCTTTCAACACATATAGCAAGAAATATGCAGACCTTATCAAACTCATATCAGATTTGTGGCAAGGAGAAGAAGCGTCTCTGGGTTCCTCAACATGCGAGCTCAAGTTGAAGGGTTCCAGGTTATCATCAGATTAGTAAATTCTTGGCATTTGTTTGCAATCACTATTAAGTATTTGTATCTAGACATGGGGCATATTCAACTTGTGGAATTGATTGGGAAGCAAGGGGAGAGATCATGGCTTGAGTGTGGGGTGTATTTGAACTTGTTCAAGGACGGGGACTGGAGTATTAATGTCATCACAACCTGGTAAACATCGACATAAGAGTTCTTGGCAACGATGGCTTTGATTTTTAGCAACCACGACATGGTATGAAGCACAACAATGTTTGGACAACTCAAGGAGACTTTGAGCAAGGGTTTTCTCATCTAGAAGAAAGGTTGAAATCACACAACCAAGAGGAGATAGGCTTGTCTACGAGGTGCAAATAATATCATTTTGATCACTATTAAATTTGTGATGTATTGTATCTCTGTATATGCCATTTATGACGGAGATCATATATTCGATGAACTTTAATTGAGAAAGTAAATCTGGAATGTCGTAGCAGCTTTTGTTGTTATATTTTCTTATCTGTGTAACCTTCTCTTGATATACGAGTTGTATTTTTTCAATATATTAGAGAACTGAGATTCCTTGGAAAGTATGCCAAGTGTTTGATATAATTACCATGGGAGACGAGTAACAAGTTCTAAACATTGTATTCACTCAAGTGTTTGGCAGAATTACTTTAGTAGTTCTGTGTTAATTTGTGATTTCAAGTGTTGGGACAAGTGTTTGACTAAATTCCTATTCAATGTACTTATCGTTTGTGATGAAATTTGAGTTCAATAGTGGTAAGGGTTCTTACAGTGGTATCAGAGCCAAGACCCTTCCATCATTTGGGTTTACTTCATTTTGTTCATGCAATTGTTTGACATAATTACTTCAGTAGTTGTGTGTTAATTTCTGATTTCAAGTGTTGGGACAAGTGTTTGACTAAATGCCTATTCAATGTACTTATGGTTTGTGATGAAATTTGAGTTCAATATTGGTAAGACTTCTTACAGTGGTATCAGAGCCAAGACCCTGCCATTGTTTGGGTTAACTTGAGCTTGTTCATTCAATCAAGTGACAGAGAAAGAAGGTACTAATAGAGGGAATTAAGGAAAGCTTGACAACCCCCTCAAGTGTGTAACATCTAGATTGATTGGTATTAATTAGGATTCATCTTCTAGCAGTACAAGATAGGTTGCAAGTATGGGTGATAGAAGAGACAACAAACAATCCACCACGAGATGAGGCCAGGGAAGTTAGGGACACTTTGAGAGGAATTCAAATAGGAGAGGAAGGTGGCTAATGTATTATAGCAGCTCATAGTGGCAATTCGGCGAATGAGTGTTGCACTTAGGGGATCACAACGCAATGAGGTAGATGAAGATAGTATGATGGGTTGCCCACGAAGAGAAAGGGCTCCTACACGCACTTCAAATACACCATTGATGCCAACTTTCCTTGCTGGAAATGAAGAAGAAGAGGTGAATAATGATGAAAGGGACATAGCATTCCAAGATAATGTTATGACCATGCACGATGAGTGGAATCTCCTCCCAAAACATGTTAGAACAGATTTGTCTTTCACCCAATACATGGTACAGCGAAGGGAACTTATGAAAGAAAGACAAGATAGAAGGAGAAGGTATCAAAACAAGGACCTCAAACAAGCCACCAATAAATTGACTCTTCCCACATGTGATTGAAGCAAAAAAAGAAGTGCAAGGTCATGGATACATAAATTGGACACTTTCTTGACTCTCAAGCCTATGAAAGAAGTTGAGGCAATTAAAGTTGCAACTATGCATTTAGAAGGTGTAGTCTATGACTGGTGGCACCACGGTGTAGTCTATGATTGGTGATACCGAATTGATTGTATGCTTTGACCACAAACATGTAGAAGTCTTTTAAAGAGAGTTGGCACAACTAAGGCAAAGCAAATCTTTGGATTCTTTCATAAATGGGTTTCAAGGTATCACTATTATGGTACCTAATATGTCTGAAAAGAGGAAGATCATGCTGTTTATTGAAGGGTTGAATGATAAAATTAGAAGACTGGTTAAAGTTCTCAAGCTCAATACACTCCAAGATGCTATCAAGACAACCTTTGATCTTGATACACCATCCACTTCAATTCAGCCTCCTAAAAATTTCAAAGGTTCAAAATCAAATCTGAAGTCATATAATCAGGCCAAGAACATGCCACCTAGGATGGACTTTGAGACTAGGAATGAGTTGAGGAGGAAGAAGTTGTGCTTCACTTGTAAGTTGCAATCTGTCTTGGACTACAGAACACAAATGCCTTGGAAAAGAGAAAATACATTATATAGAGGTCACTTCAGATGTTGAGGAGGAGCAGATGGATGACAACAAATCTGAGGATAGGAATAATGATGAACATCATGAGCATCAGGAGCAGCCCCCATTTGGAAGAGATGAAGAAAAGTTAGCTGATCAGATTAATGTTGCTATTGCTTCATTATTAGGAGTTCCTACATGCCATCCATTTCGTTTAAAGGGAGTACTTAAGGGGCATCGAGTTATTTGTTTGCTAGATACGGGTGCCACACACAACTTTATTGATGACTGTTCGGTGGTGAAATGTGGATTATAGGTTGAGGAGATTCCGGGTTTTGGTGTGAAAGCTGTGGGTGGTGATACCTTGAGCTGCACTGGGAGAGTTCCTAACCTTTGTATTCAGATGGGTAATTACATGTTGACCAATGATTTATATGTGGTCAAGTTAGAGGGGCTTGATGTGATTTTGGGCATGCAGTGGTTACAATCTATTGGTAGATACAAGTAGACCACCGCAAGATGCAGTTAGAGTTTGTTGAAAATGGGAGGAAGGTATTATCTGATGGAGGACCTAGAGTGGTAACAACACATAGGATGGAGGCCATCCTTAGGGATGATGATGTAGAGTGGGCTGCCTTGTGTTTTGTGTCTTCCAAAACGAATCGGGAGGTCAGCAACATCATGTAGACATTCAGGCTGTGCTTGATAAGCACAGTGGGGTTTTTGGAGACATTCCTCTAGGTAGACCTCCTGAACGTGGATTTGAGCATGTTATAGAGTCGAAGGAAGGTGCTAAGCTTGTCATTACTACACCATATCATCATCCGAGACACTTCAAGGAATAAATTGAGAAGACAATTAAGGAATCACTCTCTTTGGGACATATTAGATTGTGCTCTAGTCCATTTGCTTCTTTAGTGGTCTTAGTGTAGAAGGAAGGTACATTACGGATGTGTATTAACTATTGTGTCTTGAACAAAAGGACCATAAAAAACAAGTATCCTATTCCCTGCATTGATGAGCTACTTGATGAGTTACATGGGGAAGTTTATTTTTTGAAGATTGATCTTCGCTTGAGATACTATCAAATTCGTGTTCGTGAGGAGGATGTGCACAAGACAACATTCAGATGCCACTACATGCATTTTAGTGATGCCTTTTGGCCTCACTAACACACCTGCCACATTTTAGTCATATATGAATCACATCTTCAATAAGTATTTGTGAAAATTTGTTTTGGTGTTCTTCGATGATATTTTGATATTCAATAGATCTTGGGAGGAGCACCTTCAATATCTTGATGAGGTGTTGAGCATCATGGAGGCACAATCTTTGTTTGCTACAAGATCCAAATGTGAGTTTAGATTGACACAAATCTTATATTTGGGGCATGTGATATGGGCTAATGGTGTTAAGGTGCATCAGGAAAAGTTATAGACAATTATGGATTGGTCGCCACCTAGGAATGTTTCAGACTTGACAGGATTCCTTGGGCTTTGTTCCTATTATAGGAGATTCGTTAAGGTTTTTTCACAGCTTGCAGCCCCACTTGCAGACCTTACATGGAAGGGTGGATTCAAATGGTCTGTGCACAAGAACCCACAATTCCTGCAGTTGAAGGATTGATTTTGTATGCTTCAAAGAACATTGTGCAACAGCAAAAAGGCCTGCATGTGCTGCTTAGTCTGCTGTGACCACGATAGTATGCAGTTTTACCTTGGAACAATGTAGTATGCTGTGACCATGATAGTATGCAGTTTTACCTTGGAACAATGTAGTATGCTGTGACCATGATAGTATGCAGTTTTACCTTGGAACAATGTAGTAAGCCTCCTGTGTTCGAATATCACTGTGGAGTTGAATATATCATGGGCTTGGCAAATTCCTTGATATTACATATAGTCATAATGTTTAGGTCTTATAAACTATGCTCTGTAATATCAAATTTTTATCAACAAGCTTTATCAATTATTTTTTTCATGTAAATATAAACTTTGAGTAACTATACTTGTATTTTTAATAAATGTTTATATTTTTCTTGTCTAACAATATCTTTTTGATGTCATTTTAGTAGTTTTTGCATACTTTACTTCTTCATGTCAATAGTTACTAAATCACTGTTTGCTTTCCTTGATGTAGGTCAATATTGCTCTAGCAGCTGTCAATAAGCGTCGCATCAATGCTCAAGAAGAGAAAGAACAGTTTTTTGAAGCAAGTAGTCAAATTGTTTCTCACTTAAAGATGAAGGTATATCACGGTAGCATTCACATGCCTAGATATGTGTTTTCTTTCCTTTAGTCAATTACATTTCTATTCTTTGTAGATAGCATATTTCACACTTTGTGGATTTTATTGCATGGATTGGCACTGACAGATCAAATCTAAAATGATGAATGACCATTTGGCACAGTTAAGCGAAGCAATGAGGAGTATGAACATTGGATTGGTTCATACACATAGGTAAACTTGGAATTTTAATCCAAATGGTAGTATGGGTGCAGGAAGATGAATTGACGAGATCAGTGGCTCAACGCAAGACTGAATCTGTTGTAGTGAATACATGGACAAATTTTCTTGAAGATACATGGATTCTACAGTCCTCTCAAAGTCAGCAGAAAGAGCAGGCGGTGAAGTAAGTAGGAAGTAAACAATATACTGTTCACCTATAAGATAATGAGACCTTTCTGAACAAATTATCTTTAGCTTAAACCAAGGAATAGAAAATAGCAATGCATATTGTTTGTGGAACTCTCAAAATTATTAATAACGTGAATATCTTTATGGGCATGTTAACTGATCATTATTGTTATATTTATGTAAAGGGATGCTTTGGAGGAAGCCAATAGACAATTTTTGCAATTTGTCATTTCAAAATTGCCCGCATACAAGGTAGTGTTCTTTCATTTCAAAAATTCTGTGGTACTAGTCAGTATTAATATACAATTGCCATAAGCCTTTAAGGTTATCAGATTATTATTCTGAGGAAATGTTATTCTCTACTTGAGTAACATTCAAATCCAATATGTTTTTGGTTTGGTGTCTCCGCATTTAACCATTTGTGTAAAGGTTTAGTTTCTGAATATTTTAATTATGCTAAGTGCAGGAGGATTTAGATATTTTGCTTGATCAAATGACAGCATTTTCAAAAGTTATCAATGATATGTCTAATAAGAGGTATGCTCCAATAAGAGCTTTTTGTGTGGACTTATTCTTGAACATTCATGGTCTTGGGGAATGAACTTAAGTGCTTTCTAAGATTTCTGCAAATTTAAGTTTGAACAGATCACAGTTTGACAAAGCAAATGAATCTGAGGTGTCTGAAAGGAGAAAGGTTGAAGAGAAGTATCTGGAAGCAGAGTCGCGGGTTAGTTTTACATGATTTCCGTTTTTTCCTTGATATAACTAATGCTGAGGTTTCTATAGACAATTGAAGATCCATGTATGCTAACATATATGGGTATTTGTACTCAACTAAACATAATTTTGGAGTCAAGAATGACATAACAAGAAAAAGATCCAGGAGTCATTTTCTCATTTTATAACAACTTGGTGCATTGAAAATATATATAATGTCCATAAGTCATGAGAGAAAATATTCACATGGGCTAATATACCTTGAAGAAAAACAAATGATTTTCCATGAGAAATAAGTAGATGAAAATTGTTCATCAAAGTTTCTGAATTTGATTGTGTAAAATTTTTTTACACAATCAAATCCAGAAACTTTGATGAACATGCATATGGATTGCGGAAATCTGACAGCTTTGATAGATGAAAATTTCCAAATGAGGTATAGAAAGAGAGTCTGTATGTAACTTAGGAGACACAATATAGCGATGGCTTCAATAGGAACTGTACCTGTTTCAGCTAGAAGATTAGCGTAGGGGAAAGGAGTTTTTAGTTTGAATTTAGTTGTGATTATGTGTTTTTGGATTCTATCTATTTGCATCCATTTCTTGTTTAAGGTGTTGCTAGCACATAACTCACATCCATAGAGCATCAATTTTAAAGAGTAAAAAAGTGCTCTCTGACCTCCCAAAGTTCTCTTCCTTTTGCAAGTTTCCCAACTAAGTTTGTTGTTGAATGTAATATTCTAACCCAGTCTTGGCTGTGTATTTAGTATGTGCTGTATACTGAAGGTGTTCAAAATGGTACTGATGATATTATATTGTTTACTCCGAGTGCACGTTTCTTCTTATTCAATAGCAAGTAATTCCCTGTGTAGGCTTCTCATAGCATTTTTTTGTCTTAGTTTTGTCACTGTTTTGCTGTGTATTAAAATGTTTGAAATACATATCCTCCAGCAAATTTTACTAACGTGTATGTAATCTCAGAAATAAAGAAGTAAACTCCTACGCAAATAATAATTGTACAGTACTGATAAACACCAGATTGCCAGATTTATTCAATGCTTCATATAGAAAATACACTGACAAATATTAAAGTAAGTACCAACCCGATACTCTGATGCTCAAGCGTGGCCTACAGACAGTTTGTGATTGCCGCTTTATGGAATGCGCATGCCAGTCATCGCTGGTATTAAATGCTGGATCAAATGTGAAGTCTGGGCGCGCGGGATGGCTCTGGCAACAGTGGTTAGCGTGTAACCTGGCTCAATACCTGCGTCTGGATTACCACAGTCTGGTTGTATCTCCAAAACGGCACTGTTGCACGCATATGAAAGGATGCCTTCACTGGTGCGGGGCTAACAGTTCCGCCCACCTCCCTGGTGTGTCTACGTTGGGAGTCTTCCTCACCCTGCGCTCACAGCCTGGGGACGGGCTTCCCTGCTTGTGCGCACTGTCTGTGCAGTCTTCCACACCCTGCACTCACTGTTGTGACTCTTCAGTCATGTTCTTCATCTACACAGCATCAGCACTAAGGATGCAGTGCGTATGGTAATCACAAGTTCGGCTAGGATGCACTGAAGTGGTTCCGTTTCATTTAGTTACAAAATCATAGATATGCCTAGTTCGATAACAGCTCCAACATACTGAGGTTGACTAAGCAGTGTCCACGTTTAACCTTCCAATCTTGTTCACTATATTACCGTACGGAAAATTTGTCCCTACTGTAACACCTGGTTTGTATAAGCTGAATCGTTACAAACAACTGATTTCTTCTGTGTAAAAGTGATGCACATGAAAAACTTTCTCTTACCAGTCTATTGGAGCACAAATGTAAAATCTGTATGATTCCACCTCTTGAAGAGATGCTGGGGCTACATCCAATCTCTTCACAATTTCCAAAGGGTTTGCATCCTCGGAAATAACCAGTCACAAATGCAACTAGATTTTACCTTTTTGTTTTTAATATCTCATGGTCTTTTTCCCAAGGCGTACCTTTTTCTTTTATAACCTCGAAGTGATGGAAAGCATGGAAAACTAAGCCATGTGGGATAAAAGAGCTCACTTAAGTCACTTTTATAAAATAAAGTAACTTTAAGTCATAAAGTGACTTTATAATATCACTTTATAAAATAAAGTGATTTAACTTTAGAAATAGAGCCCAAAGATTAAATATTCGCCCACCGAAGCCTGTGACTGGCTGACATCCTCTGAAAAGAAGCAATTAGCCTATTCGGATGGGAAGATAGACTAATCAGGCGCCATAATGGCCTACTGCTGAGAAGGGGACATTACAGTCCTCCCTTCCCAGGATTGCTTGCCCTCAAGCAATCTCAATGCAGGGTGCTGCAGAATAGACTCTCCCTCCCATGTGGCATCCTTGTATGGTAAGTCCTTCCATCAAATCAAGTACTCTCGGATAGCCCTGTTGTGCAGTTTCCTCTCTCTGATCTCAATAACCTTAGCCAAAACCAAAACTAGTTTACCCTCCTCATCCAGTGGGGTTAATCCATCTGAAGAGACTACCTCCTATCCAATTGCCTTCTTGAGGCAAAATACATGAAAAACATTATGGATCTTGCTATCTGTTAGAAGCTTGAGCTCGTAAGCTACCTTGCCAACTCACTTAGAAATGCGACAAGGACCATAAAACCGAGGCTTGAGCTTCTTTGACCCACTCTTTTTCAGCGAACTCTGTCTGTATGGCTGATGACGAAGGTAAACCATATCCCCTGTCTCAAAACTTTGCTCTGTCTTGTGTTGATCAACATACATCTTTTGCTGATTCTGTGCCCTCTGAATGTTCTCCCTGAGAGACTTGAGAATATCCTGGTGATCCTGTAACCAGTCTCTCGCAATTGGGGCGCTGTCCTTTAGAGCCATGTTTGTAAAAGAAAGTGGCTCGCTGCCATAGTGAGTCCGAAATGGCAACATGCCAATAGTCATGTGATAGGTGGAGTTGTAGCAAAACTCCCCCAAATACAACCATCGAACCCATGCTCTTTGTTGTCCGACTACATAATTCCGGAGGTAGCCTTCCACCCATTTGTTCACAATCTCTGTGTGGCCATCTGTCTGTGGGTGGTAACTGGTACTAGGAGTCAATTCGGTGCCTGCCAATCTGAACAACTCCTGCTAGAAGGTGCTAAGGAACTTATTGTCTCTGTCACTCACAATGGTCTTGGGAAGACCATGCAGCCTAAATATCTCTCGGAAGACAAATTTTGCTACCTGCGAAGCTGACCAATCTGCTGCGATAGCAAAGAAATGAGCGAACTTGGTGGGTCTGTCGACCACCACAAAGATACTGTCCCTGGCCTGCATCTTGGCAAACCAATAATGAAGTCCATTGAAATACCCTCCCACTTCTGAGCTGGAATGGGAAGGGGCTGCAATAACCCGACCGGATGCTCATGCTCGGACTTGTTTTGCTGACAAGTCTGGCACTCTCTGACATGCTTGTTGTTGTAATTTTTTTTTAATAAAATTTATGTCAACTATACAAAAATTTAATTGTGTTTTTGATTAAATTAAATTCGGTTTTAAGACTAAGTATTTTAATCAAATAAATTTATTTATTTAAAGTTTTAAGTCGTTGAATTTAATGTTTATTCTTAGTTTTTACTTTATTTTTGTTTTATTTTATTGTTGTTTAATTTTTAATAATATATTATTAAAATTCTTAAGTCATTTTTAGTCGGGTTTTTATACATAATTAAAATACATGTAATGTTATTTTAAAGTTTCGGATATATTAAAATGGATTTTAAATTTTCATGAGATTTATAAAGATAGAGATTTTATATTTAGCGTTGCATATATTTTAATATGTCAATATGTGTGTAAACTCAAATAAAACTTCCGACCCACATCCCAAATCAGACATTTTTATTTTCATTGCATGTAAAAGTTAATGAAAGTTTATTTGCAAGACTGAGAAATTCCCGATAGAGAAGTTGGATGTTTTTAATGATGTTACATTTTATATTGCATGAAAAGAGTCAATGAAAACTTAAGTGTGAAATGCTTTACATACCCCGACATGCATTTTGGCGGATATTTTAAAGACCTTTGCATATGTAGTTACAAGTGTAATTCAATATGAAAAGGCTTTTGAAACTCCCGATAATTAAAAGTCGGGCCGTTTTACTTGTCTTACTGCATATTTCAAAGCTTGTCCAAGCATTTTTGAGCTCTGTTTTCATGCCAAGGTTTTCGGAACAGAACTCTAGTTGGCAGAGGCCACCGTTTGAGTCAATGGAAGACGCCCTGCTTTTAATCAAGCGAACTCCCAGTTCTCCAATCCAAGACGCAGAGTCTCATGGCTTTAAAGCATATTTGTGTATTCATTTATTCCAAGTAAAATCGGGATTTTTGACAAGCGTTTTTCCTTGGCGAGTTGGGAGACTTCTTCTATTTGCATTTGGTCTTGCAGCCTTCTTTGAGTACCATTAGATTGTTTTTCAAAGTTTTGTGCCTTGGTCCAGGTACGTGGCCTTTTCTTGTCCATTTCTGATCACATTTGCAGTAGTTCCTATTTAAATAGTTGTTTGTTTGAAAAAACATGTGTGTATCTATATTCAAGGACGTTTCTAGTCAAAAAAACGTGATACATTTGCAATGGTTTTCATTTTTCTTGGTCGTTTTTATGAAAAACGTGACTGTTTTTGCCTTTATAATTATCATTTTTGTCTTATTTACTGTCGTTCGTGCTCTTCAATGGTTGTTGTATGCCCTATGCTAGATGTTTTTTTGAGTTAGACTTCATTTTTCAGCTGCAGCCAGGGTTTTATGAATAAATTTTCTGTTAAAAATGGGATTTGCATTCATTTTTTTGGGTCTTTTGAAGTCATATTTGGGGGTTTTTGTTTTGTAAATGCTTATCAGAATTTTTCAAGAGATTCAAAGAGGGTTATATGTGAAGATTTCCATTTTCACAATTTATTCATGATTATGGCAAAATAATTGTTTAAATTTGGTTGAAACACAAGCAAATGAATTCCTTCTAGTTTGAATTCAATATATATATATATATATGATGTTGAAGAATATTTCCAATGCATATGCCATCATTTCAAAATAGTGTTGAGAAGTTGAATCCCTCATTCATTTGCAGCCATACCCAGAAATTTCATACACATACTTACATCTTGAGAAATTGGTATTCACCATGCTCATCATAAAACAATAATGCAATGGTGTTTTCAAATCAGGATCCCTATGCCTAATTGCAAGTCAACCACATGAAGCCTTTCATGAAATCCAAAGTGTAATTCTTCCCAAAAGTTCCATTTCATAATTGCTTATCAGGATTTTCCATACCCATTGCATATTTCACTGCATGTTATTCTACATGTAATGCAATATGTAATCACCTTAAAAATTTCCGAGTACATTTTCGCCTAAATCCTTCTTTGTTTCAAAATTGGGATTTTTAGCACCTATTACATGTTTTGTTGCATGTAATCAAATATATAGTCACCTTGAGAATTTCCGACAAAAGCTTCTTCCAAATTCACTATAATTCCAAAATCGGGATTTTTGAGACCCATTACATGTAATTAAATGTGTAACTACCCCAAAAATCTCCATGCTAAGTTTATCCAAATTGGATATTTTTACACCAACTGCATGTACTGTTACATGCAGTCAAATGCGCAATCGCATCTAAAATCTCCTACAATACCCAAGTTGAAAAAGCAATTCCAAGTGAAAATGGGGGATTTTTGACCTGATTGCAAAATGAACTACATTCAACTACACATGCAATCCTAAGTGCAGTTGGGTCCAAAAACCCCGATTTCGCTTAAAGTCTAATGTTTTTTCCATGTAGTAGGAACTTTTTGGTCCAACTACATAAAATATGACAAGTTGAACTACATGCAGTCAAATTTGCAGTGTCCCCAAAAATCCTTGAAATGCAATTTCTTCCACTTTTTGCTTTATCCAGTTTGCATACACAATTTGTCAAGCTTCAAAATCAAAGTGAGGATAAACGTCAACACTTTCTGACATTACATTATTTAGATCTTTTCATCTTGATAAAACATGTGTTCATTAGATGATAGAAGAGCCAACCACTACACCAGAGAAAGGAATGAAATTCAAATTCCATAAATACCTAACTTCTGGTGTTCCTACTTCAGTGGTCTCGAATTTGGATGAGATCAAAGATACAAAAGTTGGGCATGTGGATATGTCTGAATTTGTTAAGAGGACAGAGGTTGCAAATCCAAAGGATGAGACGCAAAAAATTCTCAAAAGCCATATACACCTACTCTCAACTTTTCCTGTAGCAATATTGGAACCCGAGTTCATAATGGCATGTGCAGCCCATTTTGACAAAGATTCCCGGACAATTAAGGATTCTAAAGGTCAGCTTGTTATCAGGCTAGATGTAGAAGCCATTGACAAAGTTTTCCATGTTCCTTCCGCTCTGGTATATGCAGATATTACTCATGAGAAAGCTTTAGAGTACTCTAATAAAATGGAAGATGACTACAAGAGACAGATCAATATTGTTTGGTTTATTAAACCGAGGCAATCAATCTCAATCCGATGGCCTGCGATGTTGTACAAAACTGAGCTCAAAGAAGATATCAATGACATGATTACTCTTCTTGGCAGAATGCGGGGATTGAAGAAGTCCAATGTTTTTGAGTCTTGGATGTTTCAGTATATTGCCATCGTCAAAAAGGGAAAGCAAAAGATTTTCTGGGCAGAATTGATCAGTGATTCATTGTGTGAGCAGTTGACAAAGCTGTCTACTACTCATACATTTTATATGAATTCATATCTTGTGTACATTGTTGCATCCTTCCGAGCATTACTAGGATTATCCTATGAGGGAGACAGAAGCAGATTGCCAGTATGGGGATACTACAGTCAATTACATATGATTACAGGGAGACACCATTATCATAGACTTCAAGATGCCTTATTCGGAAATTTTATGTGTTTGCTTAACAAAACACTTGAAAATAGAAGGGTTTTAGAGGCAGCCTGGAGGAAGGTAAATGAATATGGATGTATGTTTTTACAAGTTTCGACTTTCACCTACATGAGAGTCGGATGTTTTGATGATCATCCTTACATGTTGCCAAGGTATCTGATTGATAAGATTTGTCTAATGGAGGGGAAGGCAGCTAATGTATGTACATGCTAAACAGCCTACATCTCATAAAACTGGATTCGCAATCTCTACTCAACATCCCTTGGTAATTGGCAGGTATTCACTTACTTCTACGGTAAAGTCTAAGGCAATGGAGACTGAACTGTAGGAGATCTAACTGAAAAGGTTCAAAATCAGAGTTGATTTTGATTATCAAGGTATGTGGGACAAAATTAGAAGATCTTTAATTCATGTTCATCGTATTGAAGATGTTTGGATAGATCTTCGTACAGATAAGGATATCAGAAGGATGGACTATAGCAGGTTATCCTTAGAACAGGTCATTGATATGGATCTTGTTGACATTCCGGATGGAATGGAAGATGATGGAGACATATTAGATCCAGAATACCAGGTAGCAAAAGTTGCATCTCAGGACCTCCCTGCAATCCAATGGTCGTTAAAAGAAAATTTCTCCATAATTGACAGATTTCAGTCAATCATGGCTAATACTCATGCTTGGCTTAAGCGTTATGGTATTAAGATGAAAAGGTTTAAATCAGGGTCAGATGATGATACAATTGGACCTATGGGCTGGAAACCAGAAGTGAAAGGTAAGAACAAAGATAATGCATCTTCTTCTGGGACCACAGTAAAATTGAAATTGAAATCAAAGGAGAAAACTTAGGAAAGTTCAGGTAAAGAAAGGGAAAAGGTGGTAATACAGGAAAGTCTTGAAGTTGAAGATGATCAACAAGAAGAGGAAGTACAAGTACTTCTAGAAATACTAGATACACGATCTACCCTTGCCGAAACTACACAGGAGTTCATTCTTGCGGATGCGCCTGGTTTCATGATTGATCCTAATGTTGATTCATTTTCAATAGTGTTGATTCCTCCTGTTCAAAATACGCCACATGACAACATGGTCGGTGTTTTCTCTTATGCTTCTTGCCCATGTTCATCCATGATTCCTTTAATGGAAGGTTATTCTTCCCTTAGTGACTTTGACAGGTTCATGTCAGAATCAATGCCGCATGTCACTACAAGACCTACTCCTACTGCTATACAAACTGAGGCACCAACCATCGTAAGCATCACAGCATGCACTCAACCTAGCATGTCACAAGTTGCGTCTGAAGAGACTCCTGCTATTTTATCTGATCTTCCTTTGTGGTTTAGTGTTGTTGTTCCAAAGAGAAAGAAGCGGGAAGTTTTACCAAATATTTTTGATTTTGAGCAACTGAAATAGGTCAAGGCCAAGGGTGTTAAGAGAGCCAAAACGGTTTCATGGGTTAGGATGGACAAAAACAAAACTAAATATTTGGAGATCGCAGAACCTCTTATAGAAAAACCCCGTGATGAGATGCAGTTGGCTGACTTTAAGATCACCAAGGTAGATTTGGGCAAGCAGACACACGCTAGATTGATCAACGATGCTCAAGAGTTTGTAGTATTACTAGCACAGGAGTGCGATGAACTTAAGAAGAAGAAAAATCAGCTCAAGAAACAAAATGAGTTACTCATGGCAGTAATTTGAAAGGTAACCAGAGTCTTAGAGCAGGTTGATCCATTAGCATCTTCTATTGCAGAAGAATCTGTTAGGCAGGTTGAGAGGGCAAGAGAAATGGCTACAACCATTAACACATGGGTGAATCAGATGATGGCACAAGGAACAAAATTGGTAAAGAAAGCACTCCAAGTGATTACTTATGCTAGAATGGTGACATCTCAGTTGAATGGAGTTCTAAGAACTTTCGGTCAGAACTTGGAGTCACTTGGAAAAGGCTTGGAGGTTTGGAATAAGTTTTCAGATTTGAAACTGGAGATGCTATGTGAGAATGGGGTAATACCTTCTCGTGAGAACTACATCAAATCTAAAGAGCTATTGGTGAATAGAGGCCAAGTCATTGAAGGCTTCGTAGCAGATTTAGAGGTGGCTATAAAGACATGTGCTGAAAAAGAGCAGGAAATTAGCACTCAATTTATGAAGATATCATGCACATTGGTAAGTAATGACCAAAAGGTAATGTTAGAAGATGATATGATCTCGGAATTCCTGTTAATGGTTCACCTTGAGCTTGAGGCAAATCATTTTACATTGGCTTCTATTCACAAGCTCACAGGTTATCAAAATTCACTCAAGCTTCTTCAAACTATTCTTGAGGAAAGTGATGCCATAATTTCCAGATGCTCGGATACGATCCTCAAGACAACCACAGTTGCAGATAACACCATCGTGCCAAATCCGAATGAAATTCAAGAGAGCATTCACAAATTTCGGGTCTTCATGGCACTTAATGAAGAAGATTGAGAAGTGCTTTAAACATTAATATAGATTTCTCATTGCTTTCTAGGATTTTAGATATGCATTTTTATTTTGAGTTTTGACAAGTTACATGTAAAGCATAAAATTGCAATTACATATGTAATGGCACATGTAAAGTGAAAATTTGCAATTACATATCTTGCTACATGTAATCCCATTACAAAGGACTGTAATGTTGAATAAGTCAACCCTAGGTAGTTAGTTTTCCATGTTTTTCTCATAGCCTCTCTCCTATAAATACAAGAGGGCTCATTGTAAATATTTATCTTTATGCATTGCAAGAAAACTCTAGAGAAATTGTTCAAGTTCAAACTTTGCTTTAATTTGTGCAAGTTGATTTTTGAGTAAATAAAAGCAAGTATTTTTCAATCTTTGAGTTGAGAAGATTTGTGGAATTATTTGTGTTGTTATAGAGAGACCATTAAATCTGATTTGTGTAGACTTTGTGCTATAATTGTCAATTTGAGCTAGTTAAGAGTGAATGCATTGACTTTGAGTTGTGGTTTCATATCGATATTAAGGATAGAAAAGAAGTTTCATGTGTTCAAGTCTTTGTGCTTATCATATTGCTGCTTCATAGTTTAAAATCTTTTCAGGATAGTGTATAAGTTTGTGAGCTTATATATATTCCTTAGTCTATAGTCAACTAGTACACTTTACAATTAATCTTTCGGTTGATTTTGAGTTTATTGGTATTATTGCCCCAACTAGTACTTAGAGGTGAAATTGTAAAAGTTTTCAGTTTGTAGAAGTGTATCTTTGTGAAAGTGAAACCTTCCTGAAGAAAGAGGAAGTGATACATGAAACACCCAATTTAGATTAAATTTGAGTTTCTTGTTAAGTTTTAGTTAAATTAGTTGCAATAAGAAGTGTGCCTCCCCTAAGTTGAGAGGAGAGATTATTTCTCATACATTGTGTCTAAATATCTCATTATGCAAGTAGTGTGTTTACGACTACCTACAAAATATTTAGCCAACAATGCTAGAGGACATCGTCCTTGAGGCCCTTCCATGAGAACCTCTCTTTGACATCCCTGTAAGTTTTGAAGAACCCCGGATGTCCTGCTGTGGGCACATCGTGAACAACCCTCAGTATCTTAGCCTTAAGCTTAGAGCCTGACACGAGGTAGATGCTATCCTTATAGAAAATAATGTCATCAACCACCCTGTACCTACTATTCGGAAGCTGACCATCCAAAACCTGACAAGTTTGAGTATTCTTAGAATACTCAGCCAGCAAAAGAGATTTCCAATCAGCGGAGATCTCTGATAACACAAAACAAGCCGCTACTGGGGGCCTCTTGGAAAGTGTGTTAGCTACAATGTTATTCTTCCCTTTGACATACTAAATGTCAAAATCGTATGCCTGAATCTTATTAAAATTTCAAAGTCAATTCTAGTCTGACTTTTTATATATGTAATGTTGTTTCAAAAATCTCAAATACAAAATCTTTTAAACACTTTCATATGTAATTACAAATGTAATTCAATATGCAAAGGCTTTATAAGAAATCATGAAATTAACAAAATCGGAGAGTTTTTGTAACATTGCATACGTTAACGTGAGTGTAAATAATCCCGAAATATTAAGGAGTTGGACTTTATTTGTGCCTTTGCATGTTTTAAACATGCTAAACAAATGTTTGGAATGCCTATAAAGCCCGAAACTTTCCCAAAGCCGTTGGACCTTTTACTTTGTATTACATATTGTAAATCATAACAATGCAAAGCCTTATTTCCAAAATCATCGGGCTTTCATTGTATCGTTGTGGAAAGGTGTCAGAAGCATGCCGAATGTGGACGAGGAAACGTTGAGTATATTTGCCAGAACACTGAACTTCCATCAATGGAACTCCAAGTTCATTTCAAAGTGTTGTTTTTAGGTCAAAATGCCGAGTTTATCCAAAGCGCTAATCTCTCATATTATATCACTAAGTTTGCATTTGTTTTAGGATCTATTGAAGACGTTTTTCCAATGCCGGTTTGTGTTTTTAATCCTGCAACACCTACAAATTGCGAATAAGCATTGTGGAGTCACATTTTTGGTTTTTCTTCAAAATTTTGTTCTTCAAACCAGGTATATCTTCCATTTTAATGATATTTTTATGGGTCATTTTTCTCAAAAATGTCTTATATCTGCACTTTTGATGGTTGTTTTTGTGGAAAATGTGTTTTTCTTATATATTCAGAGATGTTTTTTAGTCAAAAAACGTGATACAATTGCAATGTTTTTGCAATTTAATGGTCGTTTTTAGCAAAAACGTGGCTGTATTTGCCCTTTTCGTTGCTACTTTTGGCTTGTTTACAGACCTTTTTGCTTTCCCATTGGTTTTGGATATCTTATGCTGGAAATTTTCCGAGTTCTTCATATTCAGCTGCTTCTAGGGTTTTCTTTATATGAGTTTTTATCAAAAACGGGATTTGTATTCATTTCAAGTCCTTTGTTTCTGTTGTTCAATTTTGGTTGAAAGCATACATAAATAAATTCCTTCCAACTTGCTTTTAGCATGATGTTGAAGAATATTTCCAATACATATGCCATCATTTCAAAATAATGTTGGAAGATTGAATCCCTCATCCATTTGCAGCCATACTTTGAAATTTCACATTCATATCATTATCTTGAGAAAACTGAAATTCCTTTTCATTTCCATGAAATACAATATTTGAAACTTGCATACATATACCTTGCAAAAAATCAGTATACTCATATTTACTATGCAGCATTTCCCGAAGTTCAAAGTGTAACTCCCTCCAAAAGTTCCATTTCATGCTTACCTATGTTTTGAATTTCGGGATTTTTCATATCCATTGCATATTTCATTGCATCTCATTTTTCATGTAATACAATATGTAATCACCTAAAAAATTCCCGACAAAAGTTTCTTCCAAATCCATTATAATTCCAAAATCGGGATTTTTGAGACTCATTACATGTACTGTTACATGTAATCAAAAGTGTAACTACCCCAAAAATCTCCATGCTAAGTTTACCCAAATTGGAGATTTTTACACCAACTGCATGTACTGTTGCATGCAGTCAAATGCATAATCGCATCTAAAATCTCCTAGAATACCCATGTTGAAAAAGCATTTCGAAGTGCAAATCGGAAATTTTTGACCCGATTGCAAAATGAACTATATATGCAACTACACATGTAATCCAAAGTGTAGTTGGGTCCAAAAAGCCCGATTTCACTTAAAGTCCTATGTTTTTCCCTTGTAGTAGGAACTTTTTGGTCCAACTGCATAAAATATTACAAGTTGAACTACATGCAGTCAAATCTGCAGTGCACCCCAAAATCCTCGAATTGCATCCATGGATCACTAATGCAACATTTTTAAGCCTTGATTGAAGTATAGCTTGTAGACATGAGCCACCAACATCTTGGTGCTACAAGCGTTCATCCAAAGTCGGAAGGGCCAACCATCACGGATGAGAAAAAGATGAAACTCAAGTTTCATAAATATTAGAATGCTTTCAAGACTGATTCCAAGTAGGTGGTAGTAGGATCAATAAGAGGGATCGTGAACAGTTTTCCACTCATGGGTGATAACGAAAATCGGTGATTTGTTGATACCACCAAATGCAGAGGTCAAAGTGTTACTTTCTGCAGATGTTCCCATCCATGTTCAAATTTGAAGATTTCCAGCACTTGGTATTTTGGTGAGAGGAAAACCTCTTCAATAGAGGTTAATGTAATAGGAGTCGTGTTTTGTCAGACACTTAGTTTATTTTTCATCATGCATTTTCTTTTTAGTTTTTACAAGTTACATGTAAAGCATAAAATTGCAATTACATATGTGATGAAACATGTAAAGCATAAATTTGCAATTACATGTCTTGCTACATGTAATCACATTACAGAGGACTATAATGTTGAATAAGTCAACCCTAGGTAGTTAGTTTTCCATATTTTTCTCATAGCCTCTCTCCTATAAATACAAGAGGGCTCATTGTAAATGTTTATCTTTATGCATTGCAAGAAAACTCTGGAGAAATTGTGCAAGTTCAAACTTTGCTTTAATTTGTGCAAATTGATTTTTGAGTGAATAAAAAGCAAGTATTTTTCAATCTTTGAGTTGAGGAGACTTGTGGAATTATTTGTGTTGCTATAGAGAGACCCTTAAATCTGATTTTGTGTAGACTTTGTGCTATAATTGTTAATTTGAGTTAGTTAAAAAATGAATGCATAGACTTTGAGCTGTGATTCATATTGATATTAAAGATAGAAAAGAAGTTTCATGTGTTCAAGTCTTTGTGCTTATCATATTGTTGCTTCATAGTTTAAAGCTTTTTCAAGATAGTGTATAAGTCTGTGAGCTTATATATATTCTTTAGTCTATAGTCAACTAGTACGCTTAACAATTAATCTTTCGGTTAATTTTAAGTTTATTGGTTTTATTGCCCCAACTAGTACTTAGAAGTGAAATTGTAAAAGTCTTTAGTTTGTAGAGTGCATATTTATGAAAGTGAAATCCTTCTTGAAAAAAGAGGAAGTGATACGTGTAACACCCAATTTTAGATTAAATTTGAGTTTCATGTTAAGTTTTAGTTGAAATAGTTGCGATAAGAAGGGCGCCTCCCCTTAGCTGAGATGAGAGATTATTTCTCATACACTGTGCCTAAATATCTCATTTTGCAACTAGTGTGTCTACGATTACCTACAAAATATTTAGCCAACATTATGAACATCCTCCTCTCAGACACGTATCTGGTGGTATCCTGATCGAAGATCTATCTTCAAAAAATAAACTACCCCATGCAACTCATCTAACGACTTTGTTGTCTTGTATTTTGTCATCACAAAATGTAGGTAACAGTACGAAACTTTTGGTCTTAGTTTCATGTTTCTTTATGTTTGTTTCACTATTCGATTAGCCAATAATGATCGATCAATTGATCTCAATTCGATTAATGAATCTTTATGCTGAAGGTTTTCATCAAGTCTTTTCCGTTTTTTTAGTTTGTCTTCCTATACTTGATTTTTGAATCCTTCGGCATCCTTTGGTGTGTTTTCTAGTGCGTTTTTGTTTGCTTTTAATCTTTTTGTTTCGTCCAATGTCTTTCTTTTAGTTTTCCCTTCAATTCGATCTATCATAGAGGTTAATCTGACCTTTCAGTCAAAAGACATGGTCGTTTAAGTGCCCAAAAAGTGGACTCTCCAAGCTCAACTGCATATTTAAAAAATAGATATTATTTTCTATAGTTGAGTTGCACTTTTTGAAAAATATAACATTTAATCACTTTATGTTATATTATTAAGTTACTTTATCACTTAAATTTTTAACTTAAGTGATTAAAGTGCGCTTTATGATATATTTTTAAGTTGAGTTGCTTTTTAATTTTTCACTTAAGTGACTATATCACTTTATTGTTTTATTTAAATGTGTTTTACTTTATGTTTTTAATAACATATAAGTTAATATTACCTTTTAAGTGATATTATTTTCAACATTTTAAATAAGCATGTGCTTAATTAAATCACTTAAGTTGTCTAAAGCAACTACATTTTAACAATCTCCTACTTTACATGTAATTGCATCTAGAGGGTCCACTTTACATGTAAAGTCAAAAAGTAAAACATGCATTTACATCTAGAGACTCCACTTTACATGTAAATGAGTTCAACATGCTTTTTACTTTACATGCAAATGCCTCTAGAGAGTGCGTTTTATGCTTGGAATGCTTTTAAAGTGTTTTAAAAGTTGAAAAATAAAACATGTATATGCATCTCTAGAGTGAGCTTTGTTTTATAACATGTAAATGCAAGTTTTGAATACATGTAATGGCCTCCCAAGAGTCCACTTTGCATGTAAAAGACTCATTCTTGTAAATGCATCAAAAAATAAAACATGCAAAGACATGTAGAGAATCCGTTTTTGCTTGGAAGATGAGTTTTAGACCAAAAACATGACATGCGTTTGCATGTAGAGAATCCGTTTTTGGCTGGAAATGCATTGACTAAGTCAAAAACATGAAATACTTCACATGCACATGCACATGGAGAGTGCGTTTTGGCCGGGGATGCTTTTACTTGGTCAACACATGAGAAATAACTCATGTAAATGCATTTGTTAAACCCGTTTTTGCTGGGAATGTCTATTCAAGACAAAAAAGCATAAAAATAAAACATGTTATAGCATGTAGAGAATCTGTTTTTGTCTTTCAAGCCCAATACAAGCCAAAAACGTAACATGCATATGCATGTGAAGAATGCATTTTGACCTAGGGCATCATTTCTTACCAAAAACGTGTTATGTTATAGCATGTAGGGAACCCGATTTGGCTGGGAATGGTTTTTGGTTGCATTTACATACCAAAATGAGATATGTTATTGCACTCTAAGAGTGCGTTTTGGCTGGAAGTATCCATTCTTGCTCAAAACACTTCAAAACTTTGAATGCAAATGCATCTAGAGAGTGTGTTTTTACTCTATGATGCATTTCTAAGTTTTTCATGCAAAAGAATCCATGCATTTGCATCTAGAGAACCTGTTTTGCTTCCAAATGCATGTGTTCTTGATCCAAGAACAAATGTTTTGCATTCTTAGCCCAAAATGATCAATGCAAGTGCATCATTTGTGTGCATTTTCACCAAAAACGCCCAGCAAGTTTGAATCTTGGAAACGGTCAAAGATCTTTGAGTGGTTGGATGCAAATACATCTCTAGAAGCCGTTTTTGGAGAAGGCAAAGACATTTCAACTTCTCTTTCTCCTATTTTTGTCTCATTCGCTTCCAAGTAAGTATATGTATTTGTTTTTGTTTTGGTTTTTCTCTCATTTTTCCTACAATGTTGCATTTTATGGTTCATTTGTTCAAATGCAGCCCATGTATTATGCATTTTTGTGTTTAAACAAGTTAAATCCTTCATTTTACAATGCATAAAATCATCTTGCACTCAAAAATGAAATTGCATGTGGAGATTGGTTTCAAGTTTTTAACATGTTTGGGTCAATAGCAAGAGGTATGTTTTGTGTTTTTCTTGTTTGCTTGCTTGTTTGTTGTTTGTTTTTGAAGAAAGATGAAGTCATTTCCTCAAGAATGTAAGTGCATCCATCCATGCTAATTCATTTTCCATTTTCCAATACATGTAATTGCATTTCCTAAGTCCATTACATGTGAAAACATGTCATCTCTCATTACATGTAATCACCCTTCAAGAGTCCATTTTTGGTAAAAAGGTCACTCTTTAAATACCAAAATTACCATTTACACATTCTCATGTCTTCCAACTTGCATTCTTGGCCACATAAATAAAGCCCCACATGGAATACGTTTTCACAAGTCCATTTTGTCCATATACATATGCCTTTCATCTCATTTCAAGCCAATATGTGTGTTCATTGAGTATCTAATCAATACTTCGAATACCTTGTTTCTTCATAGATCCATCATTGCAAGCCAAAGTATAATCCTCTCATGGATCCAGTTTCTTGAGATGATGTATTTACCCTTTGGAACTTCCATGTTGCAGGACAAGATATGTCAACATCGACCAAAGCTAAAGGAAAAATGAAATATCAGTATGTTAAAGAGTTGGCTTATTCTACACCTTCACTTGTTTCATCATCCTTGGATCAAGTTACAGATACAAGAATTGGGAATATTGATATGACCAATTTCTTACAAAGGCTTGAAGATCCTGCCAACAGGGAACTACGACGCATCAAGAGGAGTAACATTCACTTGATTTCTACTTTCCCTATGGTTGCTCTAGAACCCGAGTTTGTCTTTGAGTGTGCGCGTCATTTCAATCCCAAGGGCAAAGCAGTCAAGGATGCGAATGGAAAAGTGATTTTCAGTTTGGATCCAGATGTCATTGAACAAATTTTCAGAATTCCTCCAAGCCCTGAATGTGCAGATTTGTCTAAGGACATATCCATATAGTTGTGGAATCAGCATAAGACGGATCATCAAAGATACATGAATGACCAATGGCTGGTTAATAAGACGTCAAATTTTTCCAGATGGCCCAAAACAATACATAGATCAGATTTCTCTTCAGAAGTCAATGGTCTAATAACACTCCTCAATAGAATCTGTGGCCTTAAGGATTCAAATTTTGAGCCATGGATGTATAAGTTTATTTTCCAGATTCTTGAAAATAAGGAACCAATCTATTGGGGAGAACTTGTAAGCACAACTTTGTGTGAACAGTTGAACCACGTACATTAGTGCCTTTCTTTATGAATTCTTATTTGGTCTACATTGCTGCAGCCATGGGAACCTTTTCTGGACTCTCCACCAAAGGTGATCGATCATTGGTACCCATTTGGGAGTATCATGATCAAATCACGCTTACACAGAGCAAATACCATTACCGGAGGGTGCAAGATGCTTTCTTTGGGCATTTCAGATGCCTGTTTGACAAAGAGTTGGCAATCAAGAGATTGTCAGATGAAGCTTGGGAAAAGTTAAATCATTTTGGTTGCATCTTCCTGCAATTTCCAACTTTTACCTACTTAAGAGTGGGTTATTTCCAAGGAGAACCCTATATGTTGCCAAGGTATCCTACTGATAGGATCATCCTCATGGAGATGGCGAGACAACTCATGGAGGTGCAGTCATATCAACATAATTTGCATAGGCCAGGTTTTGGTATCACCACTGCCAAACCTCTTCAAATTGGTCGTTATACACTTAACTCAGTGTATAAGGAAAAGGCAATGGAGGCAAAACTTCATCTTATCACATTGAAGAAATTCAAAGCTAGGTCTGACTTTGATTACAGAGGAATGCATTCAAAAATTAAGAGACCCTTCACTCATGTTCATCGCATGGATTGATTTGCGCACCGAAGTGGATATTATGAAAATGGATTACTGCTGGCTCACCTTGAAGAAAATCATTGATCTTAACATGATTGAAGTTCCAGAAGGGATTGTGATTGAAGATGATGGCCTAATCCTGGATCCTGAGTATTACAATACTCAATTTGAGAAGCTTGTTCCTTTTCCCATTCAGTGGCAACAAAAAGAAGTGAATTATGTCTTTGATAGATTCCAATCTATTTTGTTGAATACCAACAAGTGGCTGAAAAGCAAAGGCCTCAAGAGAGTACATCCAAAGGTTGGGGTAGATTGCAATCATTTTGGTCCTATTGGAAAGAGATTATAGGTGGAAATCAAAGAAAAGATGAATCTTCTTCTTCTCAATCAGTTAAAGCTATCAAGTTTACACTCAGAGGAGAAAAAGGGTCAAATCCACCCTTAGATCCTATTCAAACACCCCTGCAGGAAGAAGAATCAGATGAAGGAGAGATAATGATCCTACCTGCTCCTCAGCTACCAAATAGTGAAGATCCATCTAATCAAGAGGAGTCGTCTCTACATATGGTAGATAATGATGTGGATTCATTTTCCACCGTATTCACTCGTACTATTGCTACTTTAGAGGTCAACATGTCTGCATTTCTTATCTCTTCTGCAGCTCCTATCGTCACAGTAGGACAGTGTGAGAATCTGGTTAATGTTTTTGGTGACTTCCCAACTCTTATGGAAGGTCAAGTTTCCCAACTTGATACTTCGGTTGTAGGCTTTGAAGCATTCATGACAAAGTCATCCGAAAGAACACTTATGGCCCTTGCTGTGCAAATGGAGGCATGCACCATGACAACAAAAATACAATCAGGATCAATGCCTACTGTGATCATTGTTTCAAGTCCAGCAAAAGAGGGTTTTAGTTTGCCATCATGGTTAGGAAAAATCACCATGAAAAGAAAGAAAGTGACATTACCTTTGGAGGATTTTTCTGACATGAAAGGTAAATCTAAGGCTTCAAAGGTGTCTCAAGAATCATTGTTAATGATGAGAAAACCAAGTGTGCTGAGATTGTAGAACCATTGGTAGATAAACCAGCTAAGGAACTTACTTGCTTTGATTACAAGTTCACCAAGGTAGAACTTGGTAAACAAACACGGCTGAGATGTCTGCAAGATGCTCAAGATGCATTGTCAAATGTGTCTAAAAGAAATCACGAGCTCTGGGAGAAGAAGAACTTGTTGAAGCAAGAAAATGCTCGTCTTCATGAGATCATTCATCAACAAACATCTCAATCTGTTACTACTTCATCACAAACGGCTCAGGTGAACAGGAGAGCGGAAGCAGTAAAAGCTTGGTTTGAAGGAGTCCTCTCAGAAGGAGTTCATTCAATCAGAAATGCGCACAAAGTCCTTGAGTGTATCAGAGAGATTGAAGAAAGGCTCCATGACATGATCGCTTCTTTTAACCAATGTATCAGTAATCTGAAAGAAGATTTAGACACCTGGGAGCAAATGGTTGAGAAAGATTTAGATGCTCTTGTTTGTAATGTCCCCACTTTAGCAGTTGACCAAGCATGTGTGCGTTAGCCTTGTTCTACATGGTCCCGAGGGCTAACGAAGGGTTTAAGGGGATCCTGGAGTGTTTTGGCCTAGTCATTTCCAGTTTGGGCCAAAATGAAGTTGATTTACTCAGTTTTAGGCATACTTACTATTTTTAGTAAGTCAACAGGACACAGTGGAGGCCAGTTTTGGTGATTGGATTTGATACTCTTCGGTGAGAGCTTTCCGACGAGCTATCACTTGCATTATTCGGAGTCCGATTGCTAATACATTTTAATGCCTGAAGTTTTATTAAAGTAACATTTAATTTAATTGTAAAATATTAAAGTGTTACTTTAATATTTATTTTATGGGGATGTGTACCCAAGGGAGACATAAGGGGATATTTTAATATATGTTTTATATTGCACATCTTTTATCCCACATTGCCCATGAGAGTTGAACCGACCCTTGGAAATAGAATAAAAGGAAGCGTTTGTGGCTTCATTAGACAGGTTGAATATGAGAAGAAATTGGTGTGTGAGTTGCAAATCTATTCTTGGCATTTGAGAACGTTTATCCTCTCTTGTGACATTCTAGACGTCATTCCCTTGGGGTTTGGCCTTTGGAATCCATTGTTATCAGTTTCATTATCAGGCAGTTTAGTTGCATTTCCAGCTACAGGCAGATTTGGTATTTTGCTCATATCTTCACTACTTGTCCAATGCTTATGCCGCTTTGAGGGAATGATTTTATGAAGGTAGTGGAATGATTAAAGGACAAAGTACTGTAGTGGCACTGTTCATGCGGCACTATTCACGTGGCACTATTCATGCGGCACTATTCACGCGACACTTCACACGGCACTATTCACGTGGTACTATTCACGTCACTGTAGCAGCAAGTTCGAAAGCATGGGCTGGAGTATTATTTCATTAATGCTGGAGTAATTATGAGTTGATAAATCTGCCATGTATTTGGTTTTATTAATTCTGAAAATAACATTTTATCGGCAGCAGTTCATTGTCCACTTTGCATATTATTGTAGTTTATTTCTTGTTTATGTTGTATGATTCCTATTCCATGCACAAAACACAACAAACAAATAAATGTTTGATTTCCAGTGTTATAATGTTTAAAACATTAAATGGAGAAATAAGAAGTTGAATGCAAACTGTTTGACATAATTCCTTTCAGTAGTGGGTTTAGTTTTTTGGGGCATTCAGGGGTGTCCATTACATTGTTACATATGATATTATTCCATCCAAGGACATGTTCTGCCGAAATTAGGGGCTCATGGATTACAAAGTTCAAGGGTTAGAAAATCTTTTGGCAAAACTTCAAGAAGAGCTAGAAAGTTGCTAGGCAGTGGAGCAGGATGTCACTAGTAGTCTCAATCAAAATTGGGATGTGAAGTTCTTACCAGAGATGATAATCTCTCCACTGAAGAAGTGATGACTACAGGATATACTGACAGGGTTAGTGCTGATTTCGATTCTGAGGAGTTTGGAGTACAAACAATGGACAAATTTGTGGCAAAACACTTGAAGGATTCTCTTGTAGATGATTACAAGATTGTGAAATCAGCATGTGACAATGCAATCAGAATTGAAGCCATTTTAGAAACAATGAAGATTTCAGATCTTCCTCTTATTCATGATTGTATTGCCAAATATAAGGCTTTCCTTGATAATTTCAAGGATTAATTCTCCTTTCTTCATCTTTCTTCTTTAGTTTTCATGCTTTGTAGATTAGAGAAGATGAATTGCATGCAATGCAATTACATGTAAATTCGATTACATGTCCTTATGACATGTAATCCAATAATTCTTCTCACCTAGTTAGACTAGGTCAAAGTGGTTGAGTTGCTCCCACTTTTTCCTCCTTTTTCTCATTCCTTTCCCTATAAAAGGAATGCCCCTCTCATTGTAAATCCCATCTTTATTTTATGGAAGAGAGCTCTGCCAAACTTGTGCAAGCATAATTGTGATTGTGTAGTACTATTTTGGAGAAAAATAAATAGAAAGAAACAATGAGAGCTGAAGCTGTGACTGAGTGCAATTGTGGTGAATCAAATTAGAATCTGTGACTGCAATTTGGTTTTACTGTCTTTTTATTTATTTGATTCTTGTGTCTTGTTAAGAGCAATTTGAAAATTAGAAACAATCGGAGCCGAAGCTGTGACTGGGAGCGATTGTGGTAATATAAGACTAGAAATTGTGACTGTAGATTATATTATCATCTCATTTTCATACACTTTGTTAGAATAGTTAGAAAATCTCTACTTTTGGAAGTCTGTGTGCCTCAATGGTAGAGTTGTTTATTATAGAATAGATAAATAGGTCA
The DNA here is from genome assembly GCA_027943335.1 of Chamaecyparis obtusa. NCBI lineage: Eukaryota > Viridiplantae > Streptophyta > Pinopsida > Cupressales > Cupressaceae > Chamaecyparis > Chamaecyparis obtusa. The sequence goes on from BSBK01009750.1 coordinate 248,354, forward strand.
AAGAGCCAAACTGGTACACTTTTCAATCAACCCGTGAGTTGGTGTTCGTTTATCGGTATCACTGTTTCCAGCTTTTAGTTAGAAGTGTAGATTAGAGATTAAAGCTTTGCCCATTACTCGTTCTTCGGGTAAGTGGATTCCTTCTTGAAAGATAAGAGGAAGGAATATTTGTAACACCCTATTTGATAATCTCTTAACTTCTTTCTTACCTTGAGTTGATCTAAGGAATGGTGAGAAGGGGGAGCCTTCCCTTTAAGGTAGGAGAGACATTGTCTCACATGTTGTGGCTGGTATCACTATTTTGTAACTGGATTTTTCCCCAAAATTGTTGGTTGCAAAATATCCACCCAACAAACTCCTTAATCCTGGGAATGGGGTACCTATTCTTGATGGTCCTCTTATTTAGTGCACGGTAATCAATACACATGGGAAGAGTGCCATCCTTCTTCACCAAAACTACTGAAGAAGCAAAGGGGCTGGAATTGGTAATTGTCATCTCAATTTCTTCCTTGTAGTGTCTGGGATGATGATAAGGGGTGGTGATTACAGGCTTGGTGCCCTCCTCCAACTCAATGATATGCTCAAAGCCCTTGTCTGGAGGTATACTTGGAGGGATGTCCTCAAAAACCTGCTTGTGCTTATCAAGCACATCCTGTATATCTATGTGAACCTGCTGGTCTGAGTCTGGTGTGGGTCTCGAGGATATGAAACACTGGGCTGCTCACTCCATATTGTTGTGTCTAATGATGACCTCCATCCTGTGAGCAGAAACCAATCGTGATCCACCATCTGACATGGCCTTAATCATAATCAACTGATCACCCTACATAAACTCTAACTGTTTCAGTTGATGATCAATGGTGTATCTCCCTAGGGTCTGTAGCCACTGCATGCCCAAAATGGCGTCAAGACTATCCAAGTCAATGATGTAGAAATCAACCTCTAGGAGATAATCCCCAAAGTGAATCGGGAGTCCTGAAGTCTTCCCTGTGCATCTCAACAAATCGTCCCCGGCCACCTTTACCTCAAACTTCGAAATACTGTCTATCTGGAGTCCTCTCCTGGAAACCAAACCGGCGCTAATAAAATTATGAGTAGCTCGTGTCTAGAAGGCAAATGTTCTGTTGTCCTCTAACCACTCCCTTGAGACGAAAAGAATGACATGCGGGGATACCTGAGAGAGATGCTAGAGTAATAGGGAGCTGCTCGTGAGCAACCTCCTCCTTCCCCTTTGCTGAATGCTCGTCCTAAGCCTCCTCATCGCTGTCCTCCTGCTTCTCACACTCATCATCGGAAACCACTTCAATGTAATGTATCTTGCCTTTTCCAAAGAACCTGTGGTCTGGAGCCCATGACTCTCTACATGCGAAACATAATTTCTTTCGTCTCAATTCATTCCTTGTCTCAAAGTCAAGTTTAGGAGGTGTACTCTTATTCTGATTTTTATTCTTTTGGAATGAAGAGGATCCCTTGAAAGTTTTCGTGGGTGGCTGCAAAATGGAAGATGGCGAATCCAAATTATGCGCTAACTTAATAGCGTCATCCAATGGGCTCAGCTTGAGGACTCTAACCAATCCTCTAAATCTGTCTTGTAGGCCCTCAATGAACAACATTACCTTCCTCCTCTCAGACATATCGGGAACCATAACGGATATCCTCTGAAACTCATCAATGTAGTGGTCCAAAGACCCACTCTGTCTCAGCTGGGCTAACTCCCTGTACTAAACCTCAATGTCCTTCCTACCAAAACGAGTAATCAATTTAGTGTTGAAGATCTCATAAGATGTAATCAGCCCGTGATTCTGGGTGACAAGGCCATGATGCCACCAATCATATGCTGCACTCTCTAAATGCATGGTCGCAAACTTAATCGCTTCCGTTTCTGACATGGGTTTAAGGGTCGTCGGGAAGGTGTCTAGCTTGTGAATCCAAGCTCTCGCGGATGTCTTACCGCTGCCATCAAATGTAGGAAGGGCTAATTTATTCATCGCATGTTTTAGATCCCTGTTCTAACCCCCGGGTCTCTTATCCTGCTGTGCCTTGCCAAATTCCCTCTTCTGTGCCATGTACTGAACAAAGGTCAAGTCAGCCTTGACTCTATCAGGTAGCATATCCCACTCATCGTGCATTGCTAAAACATGATCAGGAAGTCCGGCTGCTGCCTTAGGCTGGGCTAGCTCTTCCTCGACATTATTTTATGTGAAAGTAGGCATAAGGGGCCTATTTGTAGTACGAGTGTCTGCTCTAGCAGCTCTGGGTGACCCTGCTATACTGCGTCCACCACTGTGATGGCTCTAGGGCCTCCTGGGAGCTACTGTCAGTTGCTGAATAACACCTGTAAGTTGATGCAACACATCAGCGATGTGATCCTGTCCTTCACGAATGGCCCTCATTGTTTCCCTGACCTCTCTATCTTCCCCTGCCATGCCTATACCTCGAGTGCCCTGTTCAAATACAATCTCCACGTCTGCCTCTGTATGACTGTCCTCTATATCATTTTGTACTGAAGGCTCTGGCTGTCCTTGTTCAACTCTGTTGTGTCTAAAGTTATACTGCCTGTGCCTGCTATGCATGCCTACACAACATTGCTACAGGCTGAAAAATAAGCCCACTAGGCTGGCAAGACCACTGTAATATTCTAACCCAATCTTGGTTGTGTATTTAGTATGTGCTGTATACTGAAGGTGTTCAAAATGGTACTGATGATATTATATTGTTTACTCGGAGTGCACGTTTCTTCTTATTCAATAGTAAGTAATTCCCTGTGTAGCCTTCTCAGAGCATTTTTTTGTTTTAGTTTTGTCACTGTTTCGTTGTGTATTAAAATGTTTGAAATACATATCCTCCAGCAAATTTTACTAACGTGTATGTAATCTCAGAAATACAGAAGTAAACTCCTATGCAAATAATAAGTGCACAGTAATGATAAAGACCAGATTGCCAGATTTATTCAATGCTTCATATAGCAAACACACTGAGAAATATTAAAGTACCAACCCGATACTTTGATGCTCAAGCGTGGCCTATAGACATTTTGTGATTGTCGCATTATGGAATGAGCATGCCAGTCATCGCTGGTATTAAATGCTGGATCAAATGTGAAGTCTGGGCGTGCGGGATGGCTCTTGCAACAGTGGTTAGTGCGTAGCTTGGCTCAACACTTGCGTCCGGATTACCATAGTCTTGTTGTATCTCCAACACAGCACTGCTGCGCACGTATCAAAGGATGCCTTCGCTGGTGTAGGGCTAACAGTTCCGCCCACCTCCCTGATGTGTCTACGTTGGGAGTCTTCCTCACCCTGCGCTCGCTGCCTGGGGACGAGCTTCTCTGCTTGCGCTCAATGTTTGTGGAGTCTTCCACACCCTGCACTCACTGTTGTGACTCTTCAGTCATGTTCTACATTTACACAACGTCAACACCAAGGATGCAGTACGTATGGTAATCACAAGTTCGGCTAGGATGCGCTGCAGTGGTTCCGTTTCATTTAGTTACAAAATCATAGATATGCCTAGTTCGATAACAGTTCCGACATACTGAGGTTGACTAAGCAGTGTCCACATTTAACCTTCCAATCTCGTTCACTATATTATCGTACGGAAAACTTATCCCTACTATAACACTTGATTTGTATAAATTGAATCTTTACAAACAACTGAATTCTTCTATGTAAAAGTGTTGCACATGAAAAACTTTCTCTTACCAGTCTATTGGAGCACAAATGTGAAATCTATATGATTCCACCTCTTGAAGAGATGCTGGGGTTACGTCCAATCTCTTCACAATTTCCAAAGGGTTTGCATCCTCGAAAATAACCAGTCACAAATGCAACTAGATTTTACCTTTTTGTTTTTAATATCTCATGGTCCTTTTTCCAAGGTGTACCTTTTTCTTTTATAACCTCGAAGTGAGGGAAAACATGGAAAACTAAGCCATGTGGGATAAAAGAGCTCCCTTAAGTCACTTAAATCACTTTTATAAAATAAAGTAACTTTAAGTCATAAAGTGACTTTATAATATCAATTTATAAAATAAAGTGATCTAACTTTAGAAATAGAGCCCAAAGATTAAATATTTTCCCACCGAAGCCTGTGACTGGCTGGCATCCTCTAAAAAGAAGCCATTAGCCTATCCGGATGGGAAGATAGACTAATCAGGCGCCATAATGGCCTATTGCTGAGAAGGGGACATTACAGTCCTCCCTTCCCGAGATTGCTTGCCCTCAAGAAATCTCAACCCAGGGTGCTACAGAATAGACTCTCCCTCCCATGTGGCATCCTCATACGGTAAGTCCTTCCATCGAATCAAGTACTCTCGGATAGCCCTGTTGTGCAGTTTCCTCTCTCTGATCTCAATAACCTCAGTCGGAACCAAAACGAGTTTACCCTCCTCATCCAGTGGGGGTAATCCATCTGAAGAGACTACCTGCTGTCCAATCGGCTTCTTGAGGCAAGATACGTGAAAAACATTATGGATCTTGTTGTTTGTCGGAAGATCAAGCTCGTAAGCTACCTTGCCAACTCTCCTAGAAATGTGATAAGGACCATAAAACCAAGGCTTGAGCTTCTCTGACCCACTCTTCTTCAACGAACTCTGTTTATATGGCTGAAGACGAAGATAAACCATATCCCCTGCCTCAAAACTCCGCTCTTTCCTGTGTCGATTAGCATGCATCTTTTGCTGATTCTGTGCCCTCTGAATGTTCTCTTTGAATGACTTGAGAATATCCTAGTGATCCTGTAACCAGTCTCTCGCAACTGGGGCCTTGCTGTCCTGTAGAGCCAAGTCTATAAAAGAAAGTGGCTCGCTGCCATAGAGAGCCCAAAATGGCGACATGCCAATAGTCATGTGATAGGTGAAGTTGTAGCAAAACTCCCCCAAATACAATCATCGAACCCATGCTCTTTGCTATCCGACTACATAATTTCGAAGGTAGCCTTCCACCCATTTGTTCACAATCTCTGTCTGGCCATCTGTCTGTGGGTGGTAATCGGTACTAGGAGTCAACTCGGTGTCTGCCAATTTGAACAACACTTGCTAGAAGGTGCTAAGGAACTTACTGTCTCTGTCGCTCACAATGGTCTTGGGAAGACCATGCAACCTAAAAATCTTTCGGAAGAACAACTCTGCTACCTACAAAGCTGACCAATCTGCTGTGATAGAAAAGAAATGAGCGAACTTGGTGAACCTGTCGACCGCCACAAACATACTGTCCTTGCCCTGCACTCTCGGCAAACCAGTAATGAAGTCCATCGAAATACCCTCCCACTTCTGAGTTGGAAAGGGAAGGGGCTGCAATAACCCGACTGGATGCTCGTGCTTGGACTTGTTCTGCTGACAAGTCTGACACTCTCTGACATGTTGGAGGACATCGTCCTTGAGGCCCTTCCATGAGAACCTCTCTCTGACATGCCTATAAGTTTTTAAGAACCCCAGATGTCCTACTGTGGGCGCATCATGAACAACCCTCAGTATCTTAGCCTTAAGCTTAGAGCTTGGCACTAGGTAGATCCTATCCTTATAGAAAATAATGTCATCAACCACCCTGTACCTACTATCCTAAAGCTGACCATCCAAAACCTGACAAGCTTGAGTATTCTTAGAATACTCAACTAGCAAAAGAGATTTCCAATCAGTGGAGATCTCTTAAATCTACAAAATACATATCCCCTAGAACAAATCTCTGTATCTTCACAATCAAAGCCACAATCAAGGATTATCTTGTTTCATAAATTAGACAACTTCTTTAGTATGCAAGGACTTCCATAAACAAAGTTGGCATGCTATAATCATTATACTGCTGAATATGAGTAATAGTTGGTAGGAAATGCCATTTTCAGCATGCAAAAATCTATCAATCATGACTTCCACAGACAACTCATAGAGCAATCCCTTTGATTAGTGTCTAAGGTCAAATTGGGACATAGCCAGTTATTGTTTTACTTAATTGTTCCTCTTTATTAATGAGTTTGACAACTAAGCATAGTCTTGAAAGCTTCAAGGAAGATTTAATAATAAATCGCTAAGTTGAATATACACATCAGTCGGAGATGTTTAACACATGTTCATATCTATATATCAAGATCATAATTTCTATTCAATTACGATCCTCACAAAGGTTCTATAATGCCTATGTTGAATGTTTTATCAATGTTATCATATGAAAGCTTGATTTCTTTATTTTTTTGATTACTAATATTTGCCATCCCTAAAAAAATGGTGTAATATCCCCTTTCTGAAGTAAGATTTAATAATAAATAATAATAATAAAATTAAAATATAATAATAAATAAATGAATATATAATAAATAATAATTAAATAAATATAATAAAATTAAAATATAAAACAATGTTAATCAATGGATTACCCTGATTCCCGATGGATTAAGGGAAGGAAAGTGAGTTCAACACCTCCAAATATGAGGGCTCATCAAAGAGAATACAAAAGATCACAGAGGCCACAATTCTGAATAATATAGTGTGCTTATGCAGTGTCCCTTTACGGATCCTGTGATTAATAAAAAATACAGCTGTAGAGGAGATACAACAGTTGATTATAAAGATGTTGCAGGGTAAGGTCTATGTAGCCAGCATTAGTCATCAAGGTATCAGAATGTTATATGATATAATAACTTAGAGATATCGAGTCATCCACTCAGTCATAGATAAACAAATGAATAGACTGTCGATGACAAAGCAGAGATCAAGGTGAATATCAATTGGTCATTATAACCAGCAATTAATACTAAGTGAATGATTAGTTATGATACCAGTGTTGATACTGATCGAATGATTAGTCATCCTGATGAGAAAGCATTCGTGTATTAAACATTACAAAGTGTCAAATGATTAGTCATCATGATGAGAAAGCAATCGTGTCTTCAACATCTTCCATGAAAATCATTGAAAAACTGAGTGTCGAGCATGCATCATTTCGCAACAAATTGTATTGGAAATGGATATCATAGAAGATGACAACAATGGTGAAGGTTGTAGTAACACAATAAACAATAGTGAATCTAGTTTTTTTCTACCTTCGATTGATGGACTCTTTGAAACAAGTTTTCAAGTGAAGCCGAAGGGGACGAATTCACTCAATGACTGCATTCACCATATCATGATGATTTGTAGGGTATGACTCGAAAGATTGTTGTCTTGTTTCGACATGTTCACTTTGATGATGATCTAGTCCTTAACATAAATCTGGACACCTTATTAGAACAAGATTCAATAACTGCAGATAATGTTGCCTACACAAGGTTTGCTATCAACAGTCATTTTATATTTGGAAATCCAGATTCAAGTGATGGAGATCTTTCTTTGAGAATTCCGGCGTCTTTTGGGAGATAATGTATCATCTAACTTTATGGTTGAGTATGCTGAAGTGATATGTGAAGAAGATGAGATAAATATAAGGTTTCCATCATTCTTGGAGAACTGCTACAACTGCACGACATTGTGAAATATCTTTAGAAGGAAGTATTTTTTTTTTAAGGAGTAAACACTTTGACCTGGAGCTATGAACCGATGAGGCCACAAATGGGGGACCTCATCCCCAAGGAGATTTGAACCTTGATGGCAAGAACAACACAACTTAAGCATCACAACATGCCACTCTTGGCATCTTTAGAAGGAAGTAGATTATCTCTATCATATGGAGTTAAATTTCAATTAGGAAGAATACTATTTTGAGCTGCATGATATCGATGGGTTTGTGCCTGAGTTTTCCTTGCATAAGTGATTGTATCATCCTGAACAATGCACCTCAATGTAAATTTTACGAAGGTTTCAAGGATGTGTGTCACTGTGGTAGGATTCCCAACTCAAACAGAAGGCTTGCTACTTTTTCCAGCTTGTAAATGGCTTCATCTAGGTAGTTTGTTTCCTCTTGTTTTTACATAGGTAGGTGTTACCATTTTTTGTGCTCATCTTTAGTAATATGTTTCCTAATCCATCACGTGTTTGATTTTATTTTAGGTTTTTACGGGCTAGGTAATTAGAAGTAGCCTTGACTCCATTACCTAGACCTAAGGCATAAATTAATGCTAGAGATTTTGAGGTTCTTCTATGGCCCAGCCTGTCCCATGTTCCCCCCAGATGAAGCCAATTTTTACACCCTTGATTTTTTTTTTCAAATTAAAATGTTTTAAAAAAAAAAAATCATGGCCAACTCTTATAGGATCTGTAATGTCCCCAAATAATTTAACATTAATATTTGGAGTAAAAATAAAGAATAAATAACGAATTAAGAATTTTGGCTATTTCCAATCCATATTACAAGACTGACTTTATTATTACTTCAATCGTTGAGAAGGGAGAAGACATTGGAGGCAAACCAAAGCACTTAGAGACCATTAATAGACTCCCTCAAAGTTTACAGACTCAGCCTTTAACCTGTCTCGAGCTCAAACTCTCAAGGTTAAAGATGGGCTGGTCCCCACCCTATCTTGGGAGCTATCCTATTGGATTTAGACTGCCCCTCTTTGGTGGCCTCCGCCTTCCATTCTCGTGTCTGAAGCAGTAATAGAAATCAGTTTTATATTATATTTAGGATCCCTGATTATCTTAATTTCTTATGAACATAAGGTCAAGGAACTGCTAGTAATTGATTACAAAACAAAACATTCTATTTATTTATGACAGATAATCTAATTACTCAGTCATGTTGCCACTGTTCCTATGCCAGGAAGCATTAACTTGTAGTCCTCTTACTTATAGTAGGATTTGATACTGATCCTCTTTTCCTCTAATCTGATTTCACTGTTATATATATATATATATATATTACACACATATATATATCTTTATCTGAACTCACTATTATATATATATATGATTATACTGTTGTTAATATATATATTTATATATATATATATAACTGATTATATTGTTATTAATATATATAACTGATTATATATATATATATATATATTCATCTCCTTTTTATAATGCCACTTGTAAATATATTACTGACATTGCCCTTTAATCTTATTTGGACCCATCTGCTGATTCTGTCACAGTCAACACTGACCGTAATATCTTCCTTTCTTCCCCCCCCCTTTTCCATTGACTCTGTGATCCGTTATATATCCTTCAAGAGACACACCTCTCTAACCAGTCATATCTTCTCACTCTAGATGCACCTCTTCGTAACAACCCGATATCCTTCTATTAGGATCGTTGTCTAATCAGCAATTCATTATAATAATTGTTACTGCCTCTTATTATGATCAATAACGTATAACTGGTTTATTGATTACTAAATTCCTTGGTTTGGAACTTAGTTATATCATCCTTCTTATGCAAGCTGGTTTAGTATGATTGCTTCATAACCTCTGACTCATGCTTAACAATTATAATTGCTGTTCACTATTCAAATCTTCCCTGTTTGCCATTAACTTGATATTAATATTTCCGTCAACGAGGATGATTAAATATATATGATGCTTATTTACAGCATTTGTCGATATTTATTATCATTGGTAATATGAATATATTCTTTATTAATTACTATTAATAGTGTTCGTCACTTAGCTTGCATTCAAAACTCCCCTATCTATTATCTCTGATGGTTGTTTGTAATAGTCGATAGACTTTTTCTTGTATATTCCCTTTAACATTAGAGTGTCGACTGGACTCCCAGTGCAGTTACTGTTTGTTATGTGCCTTTGATTATTTCGATCGAGCAATGGCTATTTGTATCATTGGATATTAATATATGACATTCATATTATATTATTAATAAATGACATTCATATTATATTATTAATATGTGAATTTCATATTATATTATTGATTCAATCATTATATTATTTCATTTATCACTTATATATTAAATGATTATATTATCTATTTAATCATTATAAGTGTTCTTATAATTGTATTATAATTTTAAGATTATTTATTTATATTTTAATTTATTATTTATTTTTATAATATTATTGTTCATTTATTTATTTCATATTTTAATTTCAATTAGTAGTATTATTAAATCCTATTTCGAAGAGGGGACATCACAGGATCTGATTTAGGGCCAACCAACAATGAATAAAGAACTGTTTTATGTATAAATAGTTGAAAAAATTGCCATTGGTCATTTGTTCTTAGTTCTCATCACCAATCAGCAGAGCAGCATTCGAGGAGCAGATTTAAGAGCAGAACAGCAGGCTTACAAATTAGCAGGGAAGAACTCAGAAATTTTAAGGGCGGACTCTCAAATGGAAACGTTCAGTGGACAACAGAATAAATAAGGTTATTGAATGGCATCAGTAGGAGAAAATGATGAAAAGTGGTATTGTGCATTGATTGCCTACCTTGAGATACTAAAACATTCTTAAGGTAATAGGGCATAATTCTAACAAGATTGAACAGGGTTTCCCAATAAAAACTATATAATGATGAACTAGTGACCAAAATAAGTGCACTGTAATTAAGAGAATGCAGATCCCATATTTAGGCCAAAAGGTTCATAATTTGCATTTTTCTTTTCTGTTTATCTTCTATACTACATTTCTTTATTCTTATTCTTTTCAATACTACAATTTTAACAACAGTGTGGCATTTCATGAAGCAGGCAATTACAATTTTTAGAACAGTTGACAGCATGAAGACAGAATTTCATGCACACGAAAGAAGCAGCTTTAGGTAGGATGGTTTCATTGTATTTAGTCATGTGCTCTCTAATCTATCAAGAAGCTTGCAAAATCATGGTTATCCTCTTAGCAAGCCCCTTGCAAGCTCCTTCAGTATACATGCAGTGTAAACAGTTTGGCTATTGTTAAACACAGTTAATTTGTTAAGTTGTCTGTTTGAAAGGAAGCTTTATGACATTTTCAGGAATGCTGACGATGAAGGTAAAACGCTGGAGTGTTTTGGTATGATTGATCAAATGCGACAAAAATTTGAAGTTTTGCAGAGACCAATTCTAGAATTGGAGCCAGTGACCCCAAAAGAAAATATCGCATCTACTGAGGAGAAAGCGTTAGAGAATACATCTGAAAGCTTGCAGTCCTTTCACAAAGAAGTCAAAGAGCAATTGCCAAGATCAGTTCAGGAGCCTGACAAAGACTTCAAATCATCAGAGGACATCTTGGATCCTGAAGCGGAACTGGCAAAGTTGGAATCTGAGTTTGGAAAATCTGGTGAAGGTTACTCTTCACAAGAGATTGGAGGTTGGGAATTTGATGAGCTAGAAGAAGAACTAAGATCAAATTCCTAGAATTTATGAGCTGCAATTTGAGAGTGCAATTATAAATACATATAGATAAATGCATTCTTTGACATATACATGATACATAGAAATGGAAATTAGTAACCGATCCTTTTACATCTTCTGGAAATTACCTGTCTTGTATATTTCATGAATAAACTTGTATCCAATTTCTTTGCTCTTTATGTAAGATGGGTAGCCTCTGGTAGTTTCTATTTGGAGCTTCGCCAAGGGGTTTATTTCAAAGTCCTGTAAATCTTGTCTATATTGAATGTGGGACAAGCATCAAGCACTATAATTCTCTTACTGTTTATAGGGGAAATAGGATACATTAACTTTATATGGAACTGTGCAATGGCATGCTCGAACAATTTGTGATTGTAATTATATTTGGTGAAAAGCTAAACTTGGTGTGTTGCATTTCCCTTGCAATGAAATTCCAATAGCATCACATGGGATCTATTCTGTGAAATTGAGTTGTACATTAAGATTTAGATGTTTTCTTTCTCCCACATTAAGCTTGTAGTGTAAAAAAATAGTCTTGCCTGCCTACTGGTTGATTATATTGCTGGATTTATTTTTACGACATTCTTTTTTGCTTTGATAAAATTAATATACAGACACGTTTACACAAAAAGAAAACATGTGAAGTTTCATTTTGGGAAATCTCTTCTTATCAATTGTGGTACATTAATTATATATTTACCGTGTTTGATGGAGTTTGGCTGTCTCCGTGATGGTTAAGGATGTTTGATATGTGCCTTGACTGTCCCAGGGACAGCCAAACATCCCTGATGGAAAGACATTTTTTTAAAATATTTAAAAAATAAAATTATTTATAAAATTAAAAAAAGAAGCCTATTAAATATATCATGACAGCATTCTAACAGAAGTATAACATGACATCATTAGAACAGTAGCAATAAATATCATGATAGTAGTGTTGTTAAATGATTAGGCCTTTCTTCTAAACTGTGTTTTAATGAAAAGCTAACATATTAATCAACAGTTGGAAAAACTATCAACTAGTTTAACCTTTGAATTTTTTCTATGATTTAAACTTTTTCTTTTATTGAATATCTAACATCTACTGATGGGGGTATGTTTTTAACTAGAAAGTAGTAAAGGAACTAACACTTGATCATCACCATGAAACAAGTACGATAGCTAAGTTTTCAGATGAAAATACAAACCATAGAACATAATTTAACAGCTTATAGATCTATCATTAATGAACAAAAACAACTCATATATTAGCACCAACTCAAAGATTGATTAATAATACAGAAAGATCCATTCAATAGATTCAGATTTTGCAAAGATAATATAAGAAACATGAAAATGTTATTACTTCAAAGAGTAACTCTATAGGCTGCACAAACTCAAAGATCTATTCTAGACACAAGCAATGATCATTTTCAAGGCACAAAGACAGATGAATTTTCATAAACTTCACTCAAAAACAGATTGATCACATAGATTTGGTCGATTCTCACTTGTATTTCAAAGCATAAGGGGATAATGCAACCCTCACTCTTTCCATTTAAATATTTAAGTTTGAAATATTTCAATTCTAACCAATTCTTTACAAGCATTGAGTATAACAGATAATAGAGCGTTTAGAAAAGACAGTATCTTTTAAACATTAATTAAAATAATCCATGATGTGGATGAATAGAAACTCGTACAATTTTATGGCTAAGCAGATGAGTCTGTTTGCTGAGCTGGAGCTTCTGCATTCAGAGGTGGACATTGCTGTACTTGGCTTTATAGGCCCTCAGAGCCCTAACAATAGTTGGTATTTCTTGCGCACACATGATTCTAACTCTCCTTTGTCTTAATCCCCACAATGCCTTGCGAGCCCTGATGGATTCACTCTTTACAGAAATGGTCTAGGCATGGTTTGCACACCGTGTCAACGAAGATTCAATTAGCACTAACTTGTTATAAGCTTCCTCATTGAATGTTTAAGGATCCAACAGAGTATCTACAACATTCACAATTTGCACCTTGATTTCATTCACATCAACATATTTTGTGTTATCCTCCTTCCTGATTTGACAACCGACATCAACAAATTATTGCACAAGATTTTTGATTGTTTTGTAACCCTCTATTACTAGTTTGTTTTGTTCCTTTATAGTTTGCTACAAGGAAGTGTGCCTCCACTTGAGGTTTTTAATCCATACAATATATTGATTGTCCTTGGCACTAGTGAGTATCTTTTCAGTTACAACAACATTAAGGTCTACGTTTGTGATCTCCTAGAGCTCATGGGAGGTTCTTGTGGTACCAGGATAGACCTGTTCTCCCCCTTTCTCTCCTTGTGGGGTATTGGTTTGGGAACTCACTATTTTCTTGTTAGCAACCCAAATCTAGTACTGGTTTGGGAACTCACTATTTTCTTCTTAACAACCCAAATTTGGGTTCTCCTTAGTACTTTTGCAATTCTAACATAAGGATCATCATCTTCTTGTTCATCCCAATCAAATGGGGCCAAGGGTTGTGTATCGATTGTAGATGCATATAATGGGTCCAATGGGTTGGTCACATCATCAACAATCCTAGCAATATCCCCTAGCGTAGAAATAAAGTGCGAAAATGAATAACATAATGCTAAGCTACAGTCATACGATAAAGTCGAATGGACAAAATATAAAACTGAAGGAAAATAACTATTCTAAATACGTAAAATAAAGAAAGAAGTGGTAGAATAACGGATTATAAATATGAAATGGAAATAATCAGAGAGAATGAAAAACTAGATTGTATGTGTTACAAATGTTGAAATGAGAGGGAGAGAGGAAGAGATGATAAAACTTGATTTGACGGTTGATGACTAGATCCAAGTTGAAGCTCATGAACCCATGGTGAAAACCTGGACACAAACGAAAAGAAGAAATTGTTGGGGTGGTTTTTTGGAGACTTGCCTCAGTCAAGTCTTTGTTTTGGTGTCTCCACCTCTAGAGTAGCCGTTAGACACAAAATTGGTGATAGCTAATTGAGTTGATAGGATAAATAACAATAATGCAAATAAGAGAAATAGATAAGAGATAATATGCTTGCTAAGACACGAAAAGGATATAAAGAAGACTCCCCTATGAAAACAAGGAGCCAAAGTGAGCACAATAGAGCCAAATGCAAGAGCTTGGTGAGTTGATAATGGAAACTTGCAACAAAAATGTGTGTGGAGCCAAGAGAATGTGGAAAATGAGCCAGATGATGTTGTGTATGAGAGCTGAGAAGTTGTAAAAATGTCCAAAGAATTTGAATGAGAAAGCAAGAAGACCAAATGAGGGTTGCAAGAGGGTATTTGATGGACTCGGATGGAATCCTGCCCAGGTGAGCCATCATTAGGGGCATTACGAATGTAGGTTGATAGTTTGTAACACTCCAATGACAGCTTGCATGTTTGCAGATTCGCGAATGTGAGTGTGCCACACAGGTGACTCCCCAGTGTGCACTTGTCCAAAGCCATTAGGACTGCATGGCTAAACTCTTGAGTTGGGTGATGAGTTTGCTGATGATGTGGATTGTGGGAGGCTTGAGTCTTATGCTAAAGTGGATAAATGCGGAAATGGCATTTTACATGATGATGTAAAATTTATGCCATTACATTTTGGCCCCACTTTAGCGAGCGTATTATCCTTAGAAGAGAGATGCGAAGCTAAAGTAAGAGAACTTTACCTAACTTACCTCCAAGAATTCTGTCACATGGGGTTGCTCCTAGCTAGGAATTCATGATTTGTTGATGAGTTGGATCTAGCACACAAGTTGTAGACGAGCATGCTAAGTGATGAAGACAACCTCTTCGATATGAGATCATTGATGGTATGCCGATATGGCTGGCAAGTTGTGTTAGGCCAAGTAGCCATATGATAGGGCATTTTTTATTAGCTTCGACATGCGTAGTGAATGCTAGATAGGCATGTGAGAGGGAGACTTTGATAGGTGCACTGACATGCGTAGCATTGAGCTAGATAGGCATGTGGTAGGGTGTGTTAGACATAGTGCACCAACACGTGTAGCGTTAAGCTAGATAGGTGTGTGATATGGTGGCTTAAGATCATGTCGATATGTGTAGTGTTAAAGCTAGATAGGCATATGATAGGGCAAGACCAAGACAATGATAGTGATTTGGCCCCCACAAAAGCAAATGATGCCAAATTTTGAAAAAAGGAATTGCGAGAAAATCCTATGGTGTAGAAACATTAATAGGCAAAATTAAATTAGACACATAGATAACATAACCCCCCTTGGGATGGACTATGTTGCTTAGAGGGGAGCATAGACCATTCCAAGGAAGGAAAAATATGTTGTGGCATGACAACATATGAGACGTTGTCATGGAATGTCACTTCCTGACGGGTGTCACATGTTTCCACAGCATCTGCACAAGGATAGGGGGATCCAAGGGATTGATGTAAGAACCTAGAAGCATAGACATACGTATATTCTCAGGGGATATTTCATCATTGCCAACCTATACTCGGATATGAAGAAATGCACATGAAGACAATAAAATACAAATTTGGGTCAACATGGAAGGGGTGCCTAAATGCCCCGAACACTTTGCATTGTCTTCAAATGTCAAAAATCAAGATCACTACAAATAGAAGTAGAGAACACATAGAAGAAGTGTACGAAAGAAAAACCCCCCATTTCTAGGTACCAATGGAGTACAAGGGTCCTCTGGGAGGGAACAACATTAAACAACAAGCACCGAGGAACACATAAACACACTCTAATCTATAGATGTAGAAGCGAGTACTACCCTCACAAGTTTTTGTCCTCCCAATCTTGATCATATGGGGAGGGAGGTCGAGACTGCAATGGTACAATTGTTAAGGCAGCCCCAGACACCCCACTAGCAACTAGAGCCAAGGATGAAGTTGTCGAGAGGTCCTCATCTAAAAGTTCCATCGTGGCAAGTGAGAGGGATAATGTGAAGATCGTTGTCAACTCTGGAATTTCCTCCAATGAATGAAAAATACTAGTGTCAACTCTTACAAGAGATTCATGTGGAGGTACATATGAAGAAGCATCCCCACCGACCTCTACGAAAGGGGGAGAGACAAACTTGGGAGAAGCCGTAGCTTGCTCCACTGCGAGACTCAAAATGGAAAGTGGGTCTACCGGAGAAAACCTGTGATGCATAAACTCCGGGATAGGGCCCTGCTTGAACTTTTGTTTGAAGGATTGAGGTAAAGTCCTCTGATCCACTACAACTTCCGTTTGGACATTCGGGAAGTTGGCATGACGATGAGCGAATGGAGCAGACATGATGAGTGGACATTACTGCACTTGAAACCACTTGTGTGTGCAACACATTCACAAGTTCAGGAAATGGAGGAATATTTGGCAGAGTGGTGATTAGTGGCGGCTCCTGCAAAGGAGAGATGAACACTTGGACCTACTTGGCACAAGGCCCAACAGTCACTCCCGGTGCAGGGGGAAGCATGACAAAGGTAGCTGTGGGATAAGGGGTAGCGGAAGTAGGAGCAGAGCTAGAAGAAGATGCAGAGGGAATGAAAATAAGCTCAGAATATGCATTCTTTGCCCTTGCAACGCCTCACAAGCCAAAGCCCTCTCCCATCGATGATGCTTACGCTCACACACAAGCTGGTTCTAACATAGATTCAGACTTGACTGGGAAGGCTACGGAGGTGCATCACCGTCCTGCTCCATAGGGAGGTCGTCAATGTCATGGCCGACACTGAAGAAGGCCAAACTAATGGAGTAGGAGGTGGTGTTGACGATGGAGGCACTGGATCCTTAGTCCTTGAAGGATGAGTGGTAGGTTCTAGAGGAGATTACACAATATTGTGAGGCTTCCTTCCATGACCATAAAGTGTAGGGTGAGAAATGTTCAGAATGATAGGGATGATGGGAGGTGGGCACACCTTAGGCTTAGGCAACATGGGTTGCTTTCCCTTATCCACATCGGAGGTGGATGCAAGAACAAAAGACACCGCTAGAGGCTGCATAACCTTCGATGGGCAAGGGTGTTTCCCATGGGGCACACACATTCCCTAAGCCCCCTAGAAGAAGAGGTAGAGGAGGAAGCATGTTGAGCCTCACAAGAAGGAAAAGCAACGAAAGGTGGTATAGATCTCAAGCCCATCTCCTTAGATATGTATGTCTGATAAGAAAGAAATGTGACATCTTGCCAAGGATGTAGGAGCCCTATTGGAGTAGGCCACAAAATGATCAAGGTTGAAGCCCCCACGAGATACTAGGAGATAATATCCAGTGTCCTAGACATAAAGGATAGTCCCTTTGTGATGGAACTTTAGACATTTGTGGACCACCGAAGGGACTTCTCCCATGGAGGTTAGCCAGGGGATGCCTAGCTTGACTTTGAACAGGTTTGATTCATGAATCACTACAAATGTTGAGAAGACTACCTTGGGTCCCTCCTAAGTGGTCAACGTGGTTGATCCCAGGGAGGCAAGGACATTGCATCATGCATTCAAATGGTGGTGGAAAAGGATCTGTATAAATCTACAATTCACTGTTTGTCTTATCAATTGATTTGTTCATCTTTAGCTTTGTCTCATTTACCTTAATGGTGACCTTATTGACATGGTCTTGCACTAGGTGTCGAAGACGTACATAGATTTCAGTGTCATGATCATGCACACGGTGGTACTGACAGTATTTAGAGTCGTCATACCATCGAGGATAAGGGCGATTATTAGGAAGAGGTCTAATCTCGGGAAGAGTCACTACGTTGTCCTTAAGCAACTTTTGTAAGACACTCGCATAGGAATCATCTATTCTAGTGAATGTTTGATTCCTTTGCAGATCTATTGTGAAGTAATTCCTTTCGGCACTAGGCTTTGGGAATTCCATAAGACTATCCACAACTTTGTTCTTCCAAGATCCTCCAAAGGTAGATGCTCCTCCATAAGCATTTGAGGAGGAATCTCCAAGTTGAGCTATGGTGTGCTAATAATCTCTTAATGCACTATAGAGACAAGTGAAATTCTAATATCTATTTGGGGAAAACTTCTCCCTCAAATAAGGTTGTAAATTACTAATGAACATCATTTGAAGATCAGCATCTGGCAAGGCATAAGGTATCCTTGTAGAGATGGACCGATATCTGGAGATGAAATCAGTTACCTTGTTTAGTTTTTATTTACAATGTACAAGGTCATCAATAGTGACCTTGCTTCCAATGTTGGCTTGGAACTGAGTGAGAAAGGCATTCATCAAGTGATCAAAGGTCCCAATAGGAAAATTAGGAAGCAACGTATACCATTCCATGACAATTCTTTTGAGAGATAGAGAGAACAACTTGAGCAGTGCATAATGCATAGTGTGATAATTACTGCACTGGGTTAGAAAGGAATCAATGTGGATTTGTGGATCTCCATCATTGCTGTACATTTCAAACTTAATGGATTCAATCCCTTGTGGTAGTAGAGTATTCAACACCCACATAGTCAAAGGATTGCACTGATAGAATGGAGTCAGAGAGCTTTGGTTAGTCACAGTCAATAGATTGGCTAATTGTTGTTGTAGTTGACCCATATTCTACAATATCATTTTTTGGATTAGATTATGTGGGGGAGGGGGAGGTAGTGGATTACCTCCATCTCTAGGTGGGGTAGATGATCCACTGTTTGCACCTCCTCCACCACCACTCTAAGAGTTAACACTAGTATTGTGCGAACCGAACCTGAAGGCATTCTCGCTCACTATAATACTGGGGCTAGTAGTACCACTCTTGAGAGTAGCATTGGTAGTAGGCTCTACCATGTGTACAGATGCTCTAGGCATGGTGAGATCTATTTGTTCTCTAGTAAGGTCCGATTGAGTCCCTTGTGGTTTGGGAGGAAGGAGACGTATGCTTTCCTCTACTATCTTACCTATTGTTAGGAGTACTTCGAAACCTTTATTTGCAACCAGTAACTCCCTTAGGTTATAAATGGCATCTCTAGCTTCACGACGGGCACCTTTTAACCTAAGGAAATTTTCAAAGTTCTTCAGATTCTCCTCCAAGGATTGGATCTTATTGAATTCAACTGTGAGAGTTGAATCACGACCTACTGCAAGAGGGGATTCATGAGGAGAACTATTAGGTGTAGAGTGATGGGACCCAAATTTTGGAGAAGTATTGACTCCCAAAAGTGGACCTCCAAGGAACTACAATCCACTCAAATCATTTACATCCATATTCTTAACGAACAAGGATGATGGTCTAGTGAGACTGTATCGGTCAGCATGAACACCATGCCTTGTGGATCTTCGCACAACAGTTCTTGACGAAGTCTTAGTTGTAAAACTCATAGAGCTTCACCACATACAGAGTTATCAAAGGAGCTATTCACGTTGGGTTCACCAAAATGTGGGGAAGAAAATAATGCAGCTACTGAGAAGTTGATTAAAACCTCAAGGGATTCACAACTTTCTTGCACCACCTCATGCTAGCTAGGAGTGCTAGGGAGATCGAACACAAGATAAAGAGAACTTCTTGGCTACCTCAATATGTTTGCATGTTATTGTTTAAATGTCTAAGTGTAGACATCCAAATGTCATTTAATTAGCTAAATACAACATATGTTTATAACTAGAACAAACAATTAGATAAGAACATTCTAATTACTAGAATCAAAAGGACTAACAACAATGAATAGACCCCGAGCTCTACAAGATCACTGTCTTGGACAAACCCGAGTCTAGGACTACATCACGGATGCTGGACACTAGCGCACATGCTCGACACCAATGTGTCATGCTGATATCTTGTATGGACAGAGTACGGACGAGCAAAAAATAAGGTGCAAAAACAAATAACAAAATGGCAAGCTACAATTGTATGATAAAGATGAATGGACAAATATAAAACTGAAGGAAAAGAACTATTCTAAATACGTAAAATAAAGAAACAAGTGGTAGAATACCAGATTATAAATACGAAATGGAAATGATCTAAGAGAATGAAATACTAACCAGATTGTGTGTGTTACGAATGATGAAATGAGAGGGAGAGAGGAAGAGATGATAAAACCTATTTCGATGGTTGATAATGCTATCCAAGTTGAAGCTCACGAATCCAGAGTGGAAACTTGCACACAAATGAAAAGAAGAAATTGTTGGGGTGGCTGTTTGGAGACTTGCCTCAGTCGTCAAGTCCCTGTTTGGTGTCTCTAGCTCCGTAAAAGTTGTTAGACACAGAAAATCGGTGATAGATAATCAAGTTGATAGGATAAATAATGATAATGCAAATAAGAGAAATAGATAAGAGATAATATGCTTGCTAAGACAAGAAAAGGATATAAAGAAGACTCCCCAACAAAAACAATGAGTCCAAGTGAGCAAAGTAGAGCCAAATGCGAGAGCTTGGTGAGTTGATAATGGAAACCTGCAACAAAAATGGGTGTGTGGAGCCAAGAGAATGTGGAAAATGAGCCAAATGATGCTATGTATGAGAGACAAGATGTTGTGAGAATGTCCAAGGAATTTGAATGAACAATAAAGAAGACCAAATGAGGGTTGCAAGAGGGTATTTGATGGACTCAAATGGAATCTTGCGTTGGCGAGCCATCATTAGGGGCATTATGAACACATGTTAATAGTTTGTAATTCTCCAACAAAAACTTGCATGTTTGCAGATTCACAAACATGAGCGCGTCGTGTAGATGTCTTCGTGGCGCACACTTGTCCAAAGACATTAGGACTGCATGGCGGGAATCTTGAGTTGGGTTATGAGTTGGCTTATGAAAAGGATTGTGTGAAGTTTGAGTCTTATGCTAAAGTGGACAAATGCAAAAATGACATTTTACATGAGGATGTAAAATTTACGCCATTCCAATTCTTACAATCAAAATGCAATCTTAACTTATCATATGTAGAGCATTGGTATTTAGCCATATGCTCCACTATATTTAATGCTTTTGACTAGCCTTTGCATTTATAAAACCTTAGTTCCACGCAAAATTGTATACTAGTCTTGTTCCACTCTGAGCAATTCTTATTGACTCCACTTATCTATCTGCAAACCTCAATTAGAAAAAACTTATCCTCTACATATTTGGGAAGCTTCTTAAGAAAATTGACATAGCACCCAACTCTAAGGAATGTGATCTTAGGATATTGAATGAAATAGATACCATAAATATTAACTAAATTGATTACCTATGGAGATTCCCTCCACACTAAGTCCCCTTGTAGTTCATCTAATTCCATAGTGAACGTATCATTTAACCTTCTAAATTAGCATAACTTTTGTGCAATTATAGTTCTGGGTAAAAATAAAAAATCTAAATATTGTCATCAAACTCCTCTACATGGCAGAGTCCAAGCCAAAATTAGCATAAATTTTGTATAATTATAGTTCTGGGTAAAAATAAAAAATCTAAATATTGTCATCAAACTCCTCTACATGGCATAGTTCAAGCTAATATCATGTACAAGCTAGGCCATATATCAAACAGGAGTGCATATAGAAAGATTTGTTCAAAAGGAAGTGAGAAATCACCTTATGAATCATGTTAATGATGAATCTAACCCAAAATAGGTATTGAACATTGGCAAAGATGACTTGCTTGAAGAAAAACATCCATTCATCTAGGTTGAAGGCATCAACATCCCCATGTAACTTGTGCAATAAGATGATGATGATATCCATAATCCCCCCTTCAAATCTGGTTTGTAAGTAGTCTTGGGGAGTTGAGATTGTCCTCTTTTACGCATGATGAACCATTTCTTTGTTGCAATTCCCCTATAATACCCCTTCTTCATGATGAATTAACTTTATGGTAGATTAGGGTCCCAATTGGATTAGAATTCTCGATTTGGCAAGTAGAAGCAAACATGAATGATAGCTCTTTCTAGAGTCAAGATGAACTTTATCATCATTTGTTTTTATTTGCCTTATTTGTGGGTTGTACCTTTGAATACTCCATGATTAGCTCAATGCACTAAATTTCTACTGGGAATATTCCAACTTTCAGTAACCCAGTCTCTACCAACTACTGACAAGATGCTGGTTAGGGCTTTTTAACCTTATCAAAAAATTGTCTAAATCAATGTATCCTTGCAGAGCATTGAATAAATTATTCAAATATTCATAACCCAAGTACTTGAATTTCATCTTGGATATGACTTATACATATAATAAAATTGACAAGCAATTTCTTTCTTTGTTCAAAACCCCTAGCAATACAATTCTTTTCCTTAAAAATGATACAGTAGGTATTATCATTACTTATTTTATGTAGTGATGATTGTGATAATTGTTCCAGAATCTAAGTAATCTCTTTTCTTAGGCTTTCACTCCAATCCTCAACTTGATCTTCACAAGTGATTTTATTTAATGAGCAATTAGGGGAATAAATCCTCCATTAATGTGTGCATTTGATTCCTACACTTCGGCTCTATGTCATAAATGCACAATAATTCAGAGTCACATCATCATTTTATTTTAAATTAGTTTGCATGGCCTTGTCAGACTCCATGTTTAGTTTCAATACCATTTTACAATAGTGCCAATCTTGTTAGAAATTCCTTTATCCTTTCCACTAAACCTTCACCTTTTACTTTACTTCTTAAAAGGCTATTAAGCTTCTAAAAAAAATGAGTACTCCTTTGAAGTCTGGGGATTTTCTCAATACTTTCAATTCATGCGCCTTGCAATACAATTCTTTGAAAGAGTTTTCAAACTTCATAGCAATTGTCACTACCACTTCAGATTTCGACACCACTTTATGTAGAATGACTTTAGGCTGAAGGACCATCTAAGAAGACCAATGTGTGACTTGAAAGTTTAGGATTAAGCATTAGATTTTGGAGGTGTATCTTTGTACTAATCTCAAAGATGAGTTTCAGACAAGAAACACAACTTTGTAAACATTGTTGGAACTCGATGACACTTTAGAAACTAAGGAAAACCACCAACAATTATTAAAATTAGAAGAGAATGGTGACTACAAGATGTGGCGATGGTATGGACAGACCTGCCAGAACTCAAGGTGGTTTTCTAAACTAATCTAAGACATAATGACTTGAAACATAAAGACCCATGCATTGTGAAAAAAATGACTATGACCTAGGGTCGAGGTGATTACAAAGCAATCCAAATTTTAATAAAGGGATAATTCCTAAAGTTTGAATGAGGTGGGAAATCTCAGGCAATAGGTAGTATAAAAAATAAAATAAAAATCAAGATCATTGCAACAACAATAATAATGGTATGATAGTATGTGCTTTTGATTCTTTTTCTAATTCTTCCTTGAGGATTCACGGGCTGCTGATGAAGATGAAACCCATGAGGTTAATATTGGGTAATGCCCCTTCTACTGATCAGGGTCAGACTTCTGCTGCAAATCGGGGCTAGGCTTTTTCTGCAACTCTTGTTACTGTTCAGGTTTAGAATTGTCACCTTAACTTAGGCATTAGGGCTACACAATAATTTTATCCTGACAATGGAAACCTCCTCGAGCTGTGGGTAGACTCTGAATAAGGAGGAATCTCTGGATTCTAGGCGGGTTCCTATTAAATATGGAATATCACTTCCCGATCTGTAACTTGTTGGGAAAAGGGAAAATAATACTTCTATCAAAAATAGATTAGGGTGATACACCAAGAATTGTTTCAAACTTTGCAGAAAAGATAAAACATCAATCCTAACTCATAAATGAAGATCTTGACACTTCAAATCTCTGCTCAACATATAGGTTAACAAAACTTACTATCAGGGTTAGACCACAAATAGCTCAAGTAATTAACAGACATAAATTTCTCATACAAGGCTTCTAAGCAATTGATTATCTTGAGAAGGAACATAAATATACTCACTTCCTTTGGACAATAAATAATTTAGCACTTGTTAGAAAAGATGAAGGCAAGATCCTATATCAAAACAACTCCACAAATATGAATCAAAAATCTCTGGTTCATTCCCTCCAAAATCTGACAAAAGTGATTACAAAAATCGCTTACAAAACATCTAGGAACAATAAGTTCTCTATCTGCCCTCTCTCCAAAATCTGCAACCCCTAATTGATCATAAAAATCAATTTTATAGCCTACCTATGCTTCAAATCTGAAAATCTAAACCCCACAAAAATTGCCCTAAAATTGGCCAAAAACATGCCAATAACTAAGCCTGTGAAAGCTCGAGTCTAAGTGCCCCTTAATATTGGCTTATAATAAGGACTTAATCCTTTTACAATTCCTAACCAATATTTAATATTTACTTAATATTAGATAAAATCTAATATCAAATAACCTAACTTTCAACTCCTAACTTAGATAAAAATCTCTAAGTGTGAAACATGCAAAGTGGAGAAAGTCGACATGACTGTTCAATCCACTTGGAATACAATACAAAAAATGATGAGATGAAAGTCTGAGGTGGCACTATACAATTTTCGAGACTCTGCAGGAATGTGACATCTGCATTAATGGCATTGAATGTCATTCTTCTTGCGGACTCCAAATTGTTATCTTCATTTTGTTCTCGGCACTTGTGCTTATCTCATTCTTCACAGAGAAGAATAGGGAAGATGAAACCCTAACTGTATGAATTCTAATGAAGCTTGGCTTAAGTGTGAATGGACCTCTCTGTTAATGAAATTTTTCCTCCTTTTCTGGCACACATTATACTGAGCTTGACATTTGTGAAAGATCATTGGAAATTTGCTACAGTCTGAGCGTTGTTTGTGAATAACCAAAGCTGGTAAGTTATCATGTATCTCCATCACGAACAACTAATATCTTTATTACATTACGGTTTATCCTATGACTGATGATCATCTATCTCTTCGTGGCTCACTGTGAATGCACCTCTCGAGCTTACTTCTATACTGGAGATCACTGTCGACCGACTTTAGCAAGCAACTTGTAAGTTTGACTTTGGGCTCGGTTTATCTCTTGGAGATTTATTTTCGGTAATGAATATTATGAAATTGTATCATTATTTCTACATAAGTTGCGGCCTCTCATCTTTTGAACTATTTCTTCACTGGTAATTTTGAAGTATGACTATTGTTTGATCTTTTACTTCTTTTATAAGTTCAAAGCTATGAGCTCGAACCTCTACTTGCTAGCAATCATGGCTTTGTGACTGTACAAAGCTATGAGCTTCAAATCGTGATTTACTAACAGTCACGACTTTATGACTATTGATTTCCTTTTGTTTGAATATAAAGTCATGACTATCATATAGATATCAAGCTCTTGAATTTTTTAACAAATAATTTTAAGCCCCACATACCATTTGATGACTTGTAATCCAGAATATAGCTTGTGGTTTTGAGTGTAGTCGACTATTGCTCTTTCATCCCGTGTGCTTATATCTGAAGCTCGACTTCACTTGTGACCGAGAATGAACTCGGCTTGACTGAGAGTTAATGCATGCATTGGAAATTGACTATTTTTGAAGAGTTTTGCTTGTCTCAACTTTGCTCAAGCCTCTGACTAGTAGACATTTCATACTTTCTACTGTGTAACATGAAGCTTGTTTTTCACATTTTGTTCACACATTCCACACTTATGTGGACATTTGAAATTTACTGCCAACAATGGTTTACTAAATTTGATCTCTTTTCTTCAACATATGACTGTGACAACATAAAATGAAAACCAGAATTCATCACCACTTTGACTGGGAATTTGGATATGACAGATAATTGCTCTTCTTTGATTATCTTCTAAAAACACTCTGTATAAAATAGATAGTAACTAGAACTTGATTTTTAAAAGTTTTCTACAATTTGTACATAAGCTATGATTATAGCATATAGCATCCAAACTATTTCATTCTGCTGACATGAATGAATCTATGTGATATCGACAGTGAATTTGATGAACTTGTGAACTCGTTCTTGAAACCAGAAAACAAAACCATATGTTATGAGGTCAGCAATGACAGACAGTTTCTCCAGGAAATCATAACTTCATTGATAATATGAACCAGGCCAAAATCTCCTGTAATGGCTTACTAAAGTTGTAAGGTTATGACTGAAAAATGTTAAAAGATATATTCAGTTATAATCAAAACTATAACATCTTTCAGTCATAACCTTCGCAAACCTTTGATTAAAAATATGAGTGAGAGATGCTAAAAAATAAGTCATTTATTCCACAACAGATAAGTACTTTTCTCCTTATGATATTTCTCTGTTAGTTGTACATATTATGTTCTAGCTTATACATATTTTGTACTTTCTGCACAGCTTGCATCCTATTTGATTTTATAACTTCAAAATTTTAGCTTTTAGCATTATAGCTCTTGTAGCATTGTCCACTGTATACAATTCTCTTTGATGCTGAATCTACACTTAAAATATGAGAATTACAACAAGATGAAAATGTTTGTTCATTGTTAATGAAGTTCGAGCATGGGCTCATGACACTCAAAAACACTAGAATGCTACTTAGTGAGGTTCGAACATGGGTTCATGACACTCACTAAAAACAAACTGTAAACATTTCATAACTTTATGGCTCAATCTTGAAGCATTCTTTCTGTATTTAGCAACAATAATGATATTACTTGAAAATGTACCTTTGAAATAGCAAGGACATTATACCAGTATTTATGCAGCTTCACTTTGTAACTTGAACTTGAATATTGGCAATCATTGGCACTTCCTGTAGCACTTTTAATCATGGAGATTCAACTTGATTTGCATCTTTGACAATGACTGAATGTGAAAACCAGTCAACTATTTTTTGCAAAATAATTTGTTAAGCTCTCAAACAACATCATTATGAAATGGTTAGATTAGTGAACATAATATAAAACTTACAAATATACTTTCAAACCATTATGTTCACTAATCTAGCCATGAACTACATTATCTGAAAAAAGTTTATCAGTTTGGAACATACTAAGTCCCTTTAATTCAGACACCTGGTTAATAAAAAGGACAACATACACCACAATGATTATAAGTAGTAAAAGGTTTCATGTCATAAACAAGTCCCTTTAATACTACCTTGCAGTGAGTGTCAGTGTACATTTCCTTATTACATTTAGTTTTCCAGATTGATATGCAGTATTGAAAACTTGATTGCTATAGTATGTTATTTGTTTCTCATGTATTGTTTAGATCCAAAAAGATCTAACCATATTTTCTCTCTTATGCAGATATGAAACCCTAAAGACCTAAAAGTAGATGGAGACTCGGAGTATGAAGACCTAAATGCAAAGACCTAGTAGACAACCAGCTGACAACAAACCAACATAAAGGCAATGCATGGGACCCCTATTCCATACTTCAATCTTTCTTTCAATTCTGCAAATGTACTGTAATTGTTGATATGAAATATGAAACAAGAAAGGACATTTGTATATCACATTCAGTTTGAATGCACAATGTAATGATCATTTATGAATTTTGGAATCTTTGGAATAATAATCAATACTTAGAGTACAATGATGACATCTAGAATGAATGCAATAATGACATGTAAACTAACAAAACCTGCAAGGTGTTAATCTCTATTGAGCATTTAAGGTTGTCATTAGTATCAAAGGATAGTAAACAGGTCAGTCGGTTACTTATATTGAGACAATCGGTAACTAGAAGTAAGACAAAGAAGTCGGTAAAGCTTTTTACACCGAGCATCACACAGTTAACCGAGCACCAGCGACACCGACATCGACACCGACGGTCAATAAACACCGAGCATCGCAGTATATACTGAGTAGATTATACAGTGTTTACCGATGATCACAGATGTTATTTTATGATCGATTGCAAATGTAATGGCATTGTCATATTGTCTATGTTTTCCAAATGCATTGATCTCTTTGTACTTATACAAGACAATGATAAGAAGAGACATGTCCTTTTAAAGGGACATGTCTATTCATTAATCTTTATTAATTATTTAACTATATATAAATAATATCAATTATATGTATATATCACAATAT
Organism: Chamaecyparis obtusa; assembly: GCA_027943335.1. Classification (NCBI taxonomy): domain Eukaryota; kingdom Viridiplantae; phylum Streptophyta; class Pinopsida; order Cupressales; family Cupressaceae; genus Chamaecyparis; species Chamaecyparis obtusa. The sequence goes on from BSBK01009750.1 coordinate 276,458, forward strand.
GATAATAATCCACTTATATAAATTATACGGATATATATATATATATATATAGTAATTATAATACATATTATTATTATTACATATATATCGATGTGTACTTGATAATTCAATAACAATGATTTTATTTGAACGAAGCTACATTCCTTAACAATAGAAAATGACATAGTAATCAGAAATGGCACATTATTCTATGCAAATGGTTATAACAGATTGTAAAATGGTTTACCAAGATCGAGGATCGTTTATTGTAAAATATATTCATTAAATGAAATGATTATCTTATTTGTATTAGTTGATCTAGGTTATTTGCACCATAGATCTTAGGGTTATGATTATTTTTGTAACCTAATTTTTGCTAAGGCGGCAAAACAGGACACTATATATTTGGTATGTTCGCACCATTTTTATAGAGGTTGGTGAACTAATATATATGAATCAAGGAGCACTTGAAGATATTGCCTATCTTCAAGACAATTAGTTTATCGAGCAGAACAGAGTACAGAGGATATCAGATTGAGCAGAATCAGACAAGGCTACCAAGCAGAACAGAGTAGAGAACCATCATAGATAAGCTGATATTTTGATAAGCACTTATAGATCTGTTTCAGACAATTGAGTTGTCAACTAGCAGATAGTTACCTATTACTTTTTGACAATTGTGATAGAGTTTTGATAAATCTCTTAACCGAGTAGACTTAACAGTCTTATGTAAATCTCTTAACCAAGTACACACTTCATTAGTGTTGTTAAATCCTATAACTAGGTAGATCTAGCTGATCTAATATGTTACTCCTAATAGGGTAAGATCACCAGAAGTGATCAAAACTTGTAGCCTTAATAGGAAAACCTTTTCTATCTGCAGTAGTGAATAATTTGTGGGTGTCATCTGCACTGTAGTTTTTACCTTCTAACAAGGGTTTCTGTGTTACCAAAATACTTGTGTTATGTGATTGTCATATTGATTTCATGTTGTTTACTTTCTTAAGTTAACTAGATGATTGATTTATGCAATTAGATTCAAGTTATTTTGATCGGTTATCACAATATTCAGTTATTGATCAGAAAGGTTTTATAAGTAAAGTTTTGAAGGCACTGATTCACCCCTCCCCTCTCAATACATATCTCTCCTAATTCCAACACAAGGTAGTGTTAATTAGACAAACAAATGCAACCTTTTCCTATTTATGCTTATTGCATTGTATGTTGTATTTTTGAGTAACAGTTACTACCCCTAATCTTGCTGGTACAATGCCCTCTGGCCACAAAGTCCCCTCTTCTCCCTCAAATTTTTCTTCTACTTGGCATTGTGTTTCTGCTAATGATGCACAACCTCTACAACACTCTAGCTGTTGTGTTGATAGCTGCCCTAGCGGAGTCTCCTTTGTTGTAGGGAACCCAAGGATAGTATTGTTTGGACTGTTGTCTGACGACGTAGGAATAACTCTCGCTCATCTTGTGTTGTGGCATGAGTTTGGTCCTTTTTGGTTGTACTAAGATTTTAGGCTCCATTCTTTGTTTTCTTTGTCTTTTTGTATGGCCTAAATTTCTGCCTCTAGGCCCTTGTTTCTATAAAGGCCAACCCCTTGTTAGATTGCTTAATTAATAAAAAATTAATGGTATGATAGTTATAGATATATCATGATTTAGATTCATATCTAATGATATAAAATATATACCAGTTACCATTAACATCAATAATTAGTAGTTCTTATTTCAACTTTCAAAAAAGTCCAAAAATTCAAATATTTTGATATGGTATTATAGTCAATTATTATGGATTGTGGAAAAAGAAATTAAAGGTGCATTGGTCATGGTCTAATATTGTGGGAGAAGTATAAACACATGTTTTCAAAAAGTAGTTGGCATGATTTCTCTTTGGAGTGTCGATCCCAAAAAATGACCGTAAGATTCCTGCCCCTAAAATGTATCTCTTTCCATCTTGCTATCCCTATCTTGGAGACACTATGGAACATAGTGTTTTTAATAGACTTTACCTTTTCTTACACAAATTTTAATGCAAGTTGAAGTTTTGAATCACATTTGAGAAAGTTTTTGATTAAGTAAAATAGGTTTTGACGGGTACCTAAAACTCAAAATAAGTTAAGATATTACAATAAGATCCACAACAACAAAACAGGCAACCAATCGAAAAGGTCAACAACAGGGCCAACTACAAAAAACAACAAAAGGAACCAATACAGGGAGCAACAGAAACAAAAAAAAAAAAGGAACAAATCAAGCCATCTTCTCAAGTAGATTGGAAACTTGCACCTTTAGATGTTCAATTTTATCACTCGTATCTTTAATCTGGGTGAGCTGCTCTGGGGAAATAGTGGCAGCCCTTTTCCTAGTACTAGACCTGGTACGCATGTTCATACCCTGGGCCAGGGTGGTTTCTTGCTCCTCGGTGGTGTTCTCCTCATATTTTTAGTAGGGGGTGGCTTCCATCTTGTTGATAAGGATCTTAATATGCTCATTTGAGGCCTTGAGGATATTGAAACTTTACTTGGCAATTCCCTTGAGGGTATTCTCAAAACTAGAAACCCTGTTCTCCATCTCCAGCATGTGAGCCTCAAGCTTGTAGAAATTGTCCACATTGAGGAGGGGGTAGAGGTAGGCATATCCCTATCCAATTTATCATTCCTCTTCTTATCCACATCACCCATCCTGGATTTCAAATCAGCCACTTCAAAGAAGAGCCATTTGATAGACCTGTAGTTGTCCAACATGCTATTCCTAGCATTATTGAGCAGGTTGAAGTCAAATTCCCTGGTAGAGTCACTTCGGATAACCATTGCAGGGTCTATGAGCTTAGAGGTCTCAATTTTGCCTCTTTCTTCTTTAGGAACCATAGGATTAATCACTTCTATGGTAATTCCCTGTTTGACAGTGTGGGAATTGAAAAGATTCCACGCCATGCCTTTCCCTTTGGTATTCGGGTGGTGTTCTAGCATAGTCCCAGGAGGAGAGAACTGAGAGGCAATATCATCCTCAGGGATATTCTTCATCCCAACAACCGGGGAACCAATAGGGGTGATCTCATGGGACTTAGGGAGGGAGAAAGTACCCTTACCATCTTCTTCAGAATCAACTGAGAGTTGGGGCGACTTATTCAATTTGGTCTTCTTGGAGTGCTTGGGAGGTTTTTTGGCCATATTCTTCTTTCCTTTCCCTCTCATCTCTTCCTCAGTTTCCATATCTTCTTCATCCTCATTATAATCCTCATCCGAGGATATAAAAATTCTAGTCTATTTTTTAGGGGAAGGACCAATGGCATATTTTTTAACCCTTTGCAGACATTTCTATTTTTTGGAAGAAGAACCAAATGCCCCTTTCTTAAACTCCTCCTCCACTAGATCTTAGAATGTAGTCCAGTGCTATCCTCAGTGTCGGAAGGCTCCTAGTCAGACCTCGACTCCTCCTCCTTGGGCCTTTTGTCCTTAATAGACTTACTCACCATTCGCACTTTGAAATATTCATAAATAAGCAGCAATAAAACCTCATGGAAAGTAGGGTTAGCATTATCTTTACTCCTGAAACCATTGATGTTTTCATTAATGGAAAAATACAAGTAAAAGGGGATGGACACCGTCTTACCATGTCTGAAGTGGTTAAGAAGAACAAAATGGTAAGTATTTTGGAGAATCTGGAGTCCAGGGTGATATTGTAAATGATGGTCCAAAGCACGGTCCTCCATATTTTCTTTATGCCTTCGAGGAGGTAGTAGGTTCCCGACTTTGAGAGAGCTTGTTTCTCTTCTAGGTCCTTGGGGAAGTCATTAACCGTAGTGTCTAAAATCTTGTGATCCCTATAGAATGTTTTCCCCATAATAGGGATATCATTGACCATGGAAATAACTTCCTTAGTCACAATAAACTAGCATCCATTGATTTGAATGCTACCTTCATTCCAATTCTCCAAGAACAGATTGGTGACCTCCTGGTTTCCTCCGTGCAATCTCTCCATAAAATGTGTAATGTCACCCATCTACAAGATATCCCAAACGGCCCTTATTTTATTCCACTTACTGCAATCCGAGGGTTCCCTCCTAATTCTCTGACCCCCCATAGCAAGAAACTATATGATACAAGCACTGCTCTTCAGATAGCTTTGGACCCAATAGAAAAAAGGAGCACTTCTATTACACTTGCATAGACTACGTCGCTTAGAAATAAAATGAACATCAAGGAAAGAGTCTTTGGCTCTCATAAGAACCCAGAAAGTGTGCGGAGTTAAAGTTTTATAATTGTGGGTAGTCAAACTACCATACTTCCCGCGCTTGAAAAAAATCATTTGAAAATGTGGATTAAATGTCATTATCTCCATATATGGCTCCTTCTTTGCCATGAATGCGATCCCATGTGATTAGCTCGATCATCTTCTACGGGATGTCCTTTCCATTATGCCAATTCACCAAATATTTCTGTCTGACACCCACATTGGACATAGCATCAGCCACTTGGTCGCTTCTCTGAACACATGAGAAATATGAACCTTCTCAAAGGAATTAAGAATGCTCAGTGTCTCCAAAATTATGTTCTCAATAGTCCATGAAGGGGAGGATCCTTTCAAACATCTAATGATATTATTAGAGTCACCTTCAAGCCATAGGTATTTGATCCCCACATCACAAGCCAACTTGGTGACATGGAGGATAGCCATGGCTTCAACATAATGATTAGTTTTAGTACCAAGAGGGAGAGAAACCGCAGAGATACATGCACCTTGGTGGTTTCTTATCACTCATCCACTGCCACCCAGATCAAGATTACCTTTGGTTGCTCCATCAAAGTTACCCTTGAACCATCCCTCAGGGGGAAAGAGCCAGGTGAAATTTTCCCTTTGATGATCAGTCTGAATGGAAAGGAGATCCATGCAGTTACCTGAAAAAACATTAGTACCACAACTAATAGAGAAGTTTTCAAAGAGAGCATGAATAATTTTAGAAGAAACCACTTTTGAAGGAGCTTGGTGATCTCTGAAAATTCTATTGTTGCACTCCTTCCAAATACCCCAACAGAGGTGGGGAAAGGCCAAGACTAGAGTTTCCTGAAAGCAGGCAAGGCAAGGAAAGGGGTAGCCCACTAGGAGAAATAATCAAGGATAGTCAAAGGGAAAACCCAGGTCTAACCAAAAGAGGAAAGGAGAGTAAACCAAACTTCCACCACAAAGGGACAATGGATAAAGAGATGCTACAAAAAATCAACATAAAACCTATAGAGGACACACATATTAGGCAAGGGAATGCACCTCTTAACAAGGTTATCGACAGTGAGGATACAGTTCTGCAGAACCAGCCAGAAAAATATGTTGATCTTAGGGATTAAACTGGGAAACCAGGATTTGGCCCAACAACGGGGAGGGGAAGGGTGGGGAAGAGCTAGAATGGCCGAAGTGATAGAAAATTCCCATTGGGGAGGGCTTCCCAAAATAAAGTGTCTGGGGACTGAGAAAGAGACAAAGCTGGAAGGGACCTCATGAGGGGTTCCAGCTCTAGCAAAATAGAACACAGATTCACCCAATCATTACCAGCTCTGTAGTTACAAACTTGAGAACCAAAAATCAATAAGAAAAGCTCCATCCATTTGTTGAAAGGCTCCACATTAGCTAGAATCTTGAAGTGGAGCCAATCGTCATTCCAGAAGCTAATATTATTTCCATTCCCCACTTTCCATTTGGCCCAAGAGGCAGCAATCTCTCTGGACCATTCCATATGAAGGAGCCCTTAGAAATGTCATTGAAGAAGAAGAGGATTTTCAACAAATTATTGGAGTGGAGGTATTTAGAAATAATAATGTCACGCCGGTCTCCAATATCCCTGAAAAATACACCACACTTGTTTGGCTTGAAGCACTTTATTAAAGGTCCTGATACTCTTGAGGCCAAGACCACCAAGACTCTTCAGAGTCCAAAACTTATCCCAGGAAATTAGGGGGAGCTTATTGTGGTCCGCCACCCCAAACCAAAGAAATATTTTTCAAATCTTCTCCATGGCATCAACAAATTTGGCAAGAATTGAGAACAGGCTTAGAGAATAGGTAGGAAGGTTTTGGAGAGTAGATTTCAGAAGCTAAATCTTATGAGCTTGGCTAAGAAACACCCCCTTCCAACTAGCCATCTTCCTATTAAATCTATTAATTAAACCATTCCAGAAGGACTCAGGAGGTTTTTGCCCCAAGGGAAGACCCAAATAAGTCGAAGGGAAGGAATCCGATCTGTAGCCCAACATTTCAGCAATCTCAAGTTGTCTATTAAGGGGGGTGTTGATAAAGAAGACTGAGCTCTTGTTCCAGTTAATAAGATGACCAGTAGCATTCATATAGCTATTCAACACTCTTTTCATAGCTTTAGCTTCTTTGATAGGTGCGCCCCCCCTAGAATAGTGTCATCAACGATTTGTTGATGAGAGAATTTGGAATTCCCCGAGGATGGGTATAATCCCCTGCAAGGCCCCAGAGATGACTTTAGCCAAAATGAGTCTCCCAAGGCATTCAACCACTATAATGAAGAGGACAGGGGATAGGGGGTCACCATGTCTGAGGTTACCATTGAGAAAGTTGTAGTCTACAGACATAATTAAACACATCCCTTAATCATTTGACCACATATTATTTTATCCACAATCTCTTTGTGATCTTGATCCTCAACGAATGTGGATTTAAGTTATGAATGTTACATAATAGAGTTAATTACATCAATTAGAATTAATCATTTTGAGATTTAATTTTGTGGTTCATGATCCGTGTTCAAATAACAGTAAATTTACATGGTTATGGGACAGAACGACAAGTTAGAAAAAATGTTTTATTCTAAAGTAATAAAATGGAGGAAAGGAGAGACATAAATGATCCGTCGAGTAAATAATAATTTAGCATGAATTAAGACCTTAAAATAAATGTCTAATATCTATCACAAATGGTAAGGGAGTCAATTATTGACTCAAAGTTACCCATAGTTGTATAATAGAAGCACAAGGTTAAGGACAACAAATGAATGAATGCTTTTTAATGAATTCTATGAGACCATTTGTTTATGAGATTAAGAGTATCATTGTTATCAATTTTCAACTCCATTTAGTGTCAGTTGTTTTGCTGTGAATCTTGATCCAGAAACCTGGGTTTTATGAAGCTTTACTTTCTCAAATAGCTCATTTAGACTACTCACCTTCAAATTTTTATGTGTATGAATATCCTTAAATGTGTGCATTCAAACATGAAGTTCATTTAGCTTCCACCAATGCTTCGCTACAAAAGATAAGTTCTTTCATCCCACTCTTCCTAAGGAACTACCTATCTACTTGTATCACATATAAGATGATGAAACTTGGTTCTCAGCTATGCAAGTAGAATTTTAACCTTTCCCTTGGTTGCCACCATTAGGTAGTATTTTTCATCATGTTCTCTAAAGGGGTTGAACTCTTTAATATAGTGTACTTTTTTTTGACAAACCTATTTTGTCCACATGTTAGTTCTAAATTTTTCAAACACAAACTCTAATTTTTTAATCTCTTCATTATTGTCAAGAAATCTTGCAAATTGATGTCCCACTTGCTCATCCACTCATTTTTCTTCAATAAAGTCTAATTTATTTATTTTTTAATTCCTTGTCAACAATAGTTTTGGGCCAACATTGCTTGTCTGTATTTTCTTAATTTTTAAAAATAACTCAACAAATGAATTATTTTCAAGGTCTCTATTGAAAAACATTCTCTCTTATGCCAAAAAAACCTCATAAAGTATTATTGACTTGACCTTCGAACTACTAATGATTGTATGTTGTTAGATTTTTTTATTTGCCTCCACTTGTCATTTGACAAGCTACTCTCCAAAATCTCACAACTTGCGTAAATAGCAACTGGCATAACCAACAAATTGATGAGGGTTTCCGTAGTTTTTTAATCCCACAATTATGCTTTCCCACATCTATTTATAGTAGATAAGAAGCCTTCCATCCTCCCTGATTTTTTTTGACCTACACTTCTCCCAAATGAGCTTATTGTGGAAATTGATTCCCAAATTTTTTTACTCTTCCACTATTTCCAACAAGAAACCTTCAGTTATGAAGTTAATTTTATGGTTCATTGTTTTCAAGAAGAAAATTACAACATTTAGTCTTGTTGGTGATTACTAGGATTTTGACTTCTTGAAAAAAAGCTCAAGTTTCTTCAAATGTTCTCTTAAATTATTTATATTTTTTGTAATTAGGACAAGATCATCTACATGTAAAAGTAACATCACTACATACCTTGTAAGTTGAATACCTTCCCTAGTAGTTTTGTTTAGCCATTCTTCAAGTTTATCAATATATAGGCTAGACAAAATG